>LQNS02278070.1:38846913-38867551 GCA_001587735.2 Parhyale hawaiensis
AATCACAGTTACATCGTCGCTACAGATGAGTATGTGCATTGAGCCCACTGATGTAATGAAAATCTGAGGTTGAATTCTGAGGTCAATTCTACGTGGACAGTGTAAGCTCTAACGAAGAGCTTTTAATCGAAGAAAGAAGGATAAGAAGAAGGGATAAAAAGTCATGCAAACAGAATTCGAATCAAGTTAGTGCAGAAGTAATCATTCGTGATATTAATGAAAAAAAAAAAAAATGTAATGCATCGAGAGCGATGAGCGACAGCTCAACAGATGTGAAGCCTTTCATTGCTCCAGCTCAACAGAAAGACACATGGAGTTCCTAGCAGTATCTGGAGAATATTAAAAGAACTCATTTGCTGTTAATTCGATTCTCAAATTTCTTCCTATCTCATCTCCTAATGTTCAGCAAAAGAAATTTCACCTATTAAATCTTTCATATCGAGACGGATAGACCAATCAAGCTAGGAACTAACAAACCTACTAGCACTAGGTAGTAAATTTTTCAAAAATATATATATATATTTCATTTTAGGCTCGAGCTGCTCTGCAGCTTCTTGAGAGGCCCACCTCCCTCTCCTTGGCCGGCTTCACCACTCTCAGCAAGGCCACAGTCAGCTCTGTAAGTACTGCAGTGTCCTCGATGCTGGAAAGATACCGGAGCATAGATAGCTGCTCACACTTTATTATCGCATTATTCCTTGAATATCGCTAGTGTTCTCATGTTGAAAGGTGATAAATTTCTTACAAGTCAACACATCTGCTTAAATACGAATGTAAATTACTTACGAAGTGCACTGAAGGATCATAAGAATACAGTTGAACTCCTCAAACTGAGGCACTTGAAGCAGAGGAAATTACTGGACTGGAGGTACCCCAAATTGAGGAAATGCAGAGAAACTTGGCTGTATACGTTGTCACCAGTCATGAATTGCAGCAATAGCAGACGTCATGTTGAGTGACCAGAAAAACAGGTGTAGTCAGGCTCAACTGGCAGTGTATTCAACTGCATAATTCATGATTTTCTATGGTGTTTGGGAGAGGAAATATATTGAAAATATATCGGAGCAAGCATGCTATAGAACCTATCATCTCATCAACTTGAAAGTAACGCTCCTCTCAATATGCCTGTCTACTTTCGCTGGAGTTCCACTGTATTACTTACCGAGGATTTCGGAGGTTTGCTTCGTCAAGTGTACAGAGTTAATTGTATTATCGACAGAATAATAATGTAATAATAATTACTACTGCAAGGAAACGAAAGTGCTGCTTACTGAGAGCAAAAGAAAGAGGATATGTACATAAAGGGTGTATCTGCAACTTGTTCAATTTAGCATTCAGCTTTGCATCACTGTACCTCAAGAGTAACTATTGATATACCACTGGAAGTTTATTGGCTGATTCCAAATCTATCAGACTCAACTTTTACTCAGATTTTATGATTACCTCCGCCAAGGAGGTTATGTTTTCGTCGGATTTATCTGTCTGTGAAGCTGTTTGTTTGTCTGTAACTGAATCTGTCTGTTTGTCTGTCTGTCATCAAGATAACTCTAAAAGTTATTGATCGATTTTTGACGAAATTTACTGGGATTATTAGATATGTTAAGAGAAAAGATGATTAACTTTTGGTGAAGAACCGTCCATCCGTTTGCTTGTTTGTCTGCCTCATTTTTCTTAATGCTATAACTCAAAAGGTTTTGGACGGATTTTAATGAAATTTACACGAGTTGTTAGTTATATTATGAAGAGTGGATGACCAAATTTTTGTAACGATCCGTTAGTTTGTTCATTCGTTTGTCACTGTTTTTATTTTTATTCTTGTTAGCACAATAACTCAAGAAATAATGCATGGATCTTTATGAAATTTATCGGAGTTCTTAGTAATGTTAAAAGGAATAAATGATCAAATTTTGGAGCATGTTCGCTTTGTTCGTTTGTATGTTTGACTCATGTTTGTCACAATGCTTCTTAGCAGCATAACTCAAATAGTTTTGAACGGGTCTTCAAAAAATTACCGAAGCTGTTAACACTATTGAAGGCCGTTACCTTGCTTGGCGGAGGTATGGGCTCTCACAGGGCTCTAGTTTTATATTGTCTCAGTTCCTCAGAAAAATTAAGATGCCCTTGATCATGACGGCTTCATCAATAAGTCAAGCATATAATAGAAAGCGCCTATAAGACTGAAATGGAATTTAATTGAAGCTTAACTATTTAAGTGCATGTGCCAGGGACTATCCCGACAAAATATTAACTTCTAGTTATTAATAGTTGCTGCTTTACTGGCACATTAAGCTTACAGCGTATCGTAGTAATTCGTACAAGGTTTTCTCATCAGTTCATTGCTGGTGCTGGAGTCTAAAGAGTTCAATCCGGTGAGGAAGAAAACCGTGTCAACTAAAAACTCATTCCCACATTCTTCCTTGAGAAATTTTTGAGTAACTGAATTGCTGTGATTAAATGAAATAAATAACTACACTTTATTAGGACTATACAGAGTACACGTAGGTACAGCAGTGCCATCCTGTTGGAATGTAACATTGAAGTCCTAATTGATCTCGTTTGGATTTTCATCGTCTCTTGCCGCAGAAAATTCAACACGATTCAAAATCATCACATCTTACAAAACTTGATAGTAACGAAGTCTTGAACATGATCAGCGGCATCTATTTCCCTCTTAGCGATACACAGGTGAAAACCATCGCTTTCGTACGACTTTTGCTCTTGAAAGTGACACTTTGCCTCTTTCGTGAGGGTCTTGGGCAATAACGTGAAAGTTGCGTCAGGTTGCGTACCTACACATCGTGTGTACCTACACATCGTGTGTACCTACACATCGTGTGTACCTACACATCGTGTGTACCTACACATCGCGTGTAAAATTTAAAAAATGAGTGTTGGCTCCATTCCTGCAAACTTTGATGATTTTTCGCTTTGAACATCGGTTTATAATGGAGGATCTCACAAACATCTCTTGAAAATTTTCTTGAAAAACATTCAAGCCAGAGGAAAATTGCTCGAATACAAATCATTCGAAAAGCAATCATTCGAAATGACTTTTAATCTTATTTAAATGAAAATCATAAATATAAAATCAATTTTGCCATTTTTAGTGCATGTTTTATCAAGTCTCCCTATCCATTGTAACTGTAAGCTAACCTTTTTGAGACTGACTTTTAACTTAATTTAACTTAAACTAACCTAACCTAGCCTGTCCAAATCTAAAATAATATTTTGGCGATAATGAAGTAATGTACGCAAAATAAAGAAATTTGAATATTTAATTATTCCTGGGAATATCTGTCATTCGAACAACTTTCCATTCGAACACTTTTCATTCAGACAAATGATTTTCGAACAAATCTTTTCAAATACCAGTTTTCAAACAGTTGGTTTGAACAAAAATTTCGTGACACCCTTCACCCTTGGAAAGGCTTTGTGGAGGGGACACAGCTCGGCACCAACCTGCTCTGTTGCAACCATATTAATTCAACTAATATCAGTTTAATTTTCACAAAAAATAATTTCCACATTGCCAAATGTTTCATCTAAAAATCTGTCAAGTTACCATGTAATTCCTGGGTGATTGCTGAAATATTGATCATTTTATAGGACTGATAATTTTGAAGTTACATCCGATAGGCCTACATACTGAGTGATAAGGTATATTAAAAATTGTCCTCTTTTCGTAAACCTATATAATTGTTTACACTATTTTAGAGAACAAATTTTTCTCAACAGGGTGAATTTACATTTTGTATTTTCAAGACAGTAACTTGTGTATCACGGTCGTTATTAGTGTATTAGTTATTCTCTCCTAATGTAGCAAAAAGCAATTACAAATTACACAAAAATTCAGACTTTTCGATACGTGACCCAGTAAATCTCACGTCATCATTTCGTCGTCATCGGTACCCAAACAAACGCAGCAGACAGCTGATTATCGGAGCAGCGCCGCAGAAGCCGACTAGAATATCAAGTAAATCACTGTGAGAGCGCATACCTCCGCCAAGCAAGGCAATGTTTGCAAAGAAATCAAATTGGTCCTAATCCTGGGATTCCCTCTTTATCTTCGCCAAAATTTGGTCATTTGAGCCTCTTGGCAGTAATAACAGCTGCTGTAATTTTTTTGAAGACCAGTTTGTAACTTTCTGAGTTATGATCCGGCTAATATTTTGACAAACAGTCAAACACACCAACCGATTTTTACCAAAATTTGGTTATTTTTGTCTTTTACATTAACATTGCTGAGAATCTCTATAAATTTCATGAAGATCAGTTCATAACATTTTTTTTAATTATGTTACTGACAAACAAACGTATAAACAAATATAGGGGACACACAAACAAACACACCTACAAATCAGCATAAAAATTTGCTAATTTGTTTCTAGTCATAACATCAACAATCCCTGAATATTTCATAAAAGGTCGGTCCATAACTTTTGGAGTTATGCTACCTAGAAAAAAGTGGCAAACAAACAAACAAACAAACAAAGAAACAAACCTACAAACAAACGGTTGAAGAGATCTGCATCAAAAGTTAATCATCTGTTCCTTTTAACATAACTAACAGTCCCTGTAACTTTCGTACAAATCTATCCATAACTTTTCTAGTTATCTTGGTGCCAGACAGAAAAATAGAAAGACAGACAGAGAGACAAGCTCGACAAAAACGTAACCTCCTTTACGGAATTATTATTGTTCCCAGGGTTGTAAGCAGCACTGTGACGTATTTTCTAACTGTGGGTGCAGTCTACTTATCTGTTGCAGCCTCGTTTGCTCTTCTCTCAGCTATCTCTAAACTTGCTTAATTTTTGTTAGAAGTCTCATGTCACGGGCACGTAGCGAATTTATTCGTGTTCGTGTGCTCCTTCGATTGCAAGTTACCGTCAAGTTTAATACACATTACAATATGATTATTAAAATACGCCAGGCTGGAGTCTTGAGAACAGAGGAAACTCCATAAGATTATCAACCACCCCCCCCCCCGCAACCAGCCCTGCAAGAGAAAAAAGAAACTGAGAATTATAGATCAAAGAATCACTCTGTTTACAAATTGCTTAAAGCTGCCAATGCCCGAACCAACAAAGGTAGAGCCATAACTACTATTCCAAACATCCACATATGATGGAACCAACGAACGAGAATACTGGTTTGTCCGATGTCGCACCGGTTCTAGGACATGCTAATGAAGAGCACCAGTAGCCGAGTATACCACGCCCGAGCAAATGGCTCCGGAAGAAAAGCCGCCAGTGAACAACTACGACGACTGCATATATATTTTATAGAAAAAGCAAACCCCGCCAACTCTGCGACGATGTGCCAATCACAAGGCACAACACCATTCACTATAAACGCACATCGACGAACCACTCTATGAAGCAAACTCAGATTACAATCGGCAGCAGAACCCCAGATTAAGGAGCTGTCAAGAAGCTTTACTAGAGAGGAGGGAGTCACGAGCCTCGTCCGTAGAGCGCAAGAGTCGGGTGTGGCTGCAGCCTGTCGCCGTATGCACTAATATCATATTAGTTTGTCAGCTGCTCCCCCGTAAAACTAGCTGCTCCTGCGTCACTTCCAACGCGTCACATCCACACCTGCTCTGGTGTGGCTAACTACGGGCCGCAGGGCTCTCTCCTCCCTATTGAAGCTCCTTGGGAGCAGTATTCTAGAAGGGGAGGACATAGCAATCAAAGCATTGGCGTATCAACTCTAGCGAACCAAACACCTTTTAAGTATGTCGCATAAGACCGATTTTCTGCGATGCTCGTAAGGCAACTGCACAATAGCGCAGAAGTTTTACTTTAAACTATTTAAATATTTAAAATGAAATTATCTTCATACATCCGCTTTCAATATATTTCTCACTGGAGGATTTTTCAAAAATCCTAATGCTAATCCGCAGTAGGAGCAGGCTAAAGCGTCTGACTTTGACTCTCAAGGCCACTTGTTCGTGCCTCGTTCCAAGCTGGGTATCTTCTTGGCGGCGCTTGATGTGATCGGTCAGTATCCAGTCTGCATACTGCTGTGGGTTTACTGACCTTCACCAGCAATGGGGAGGGTTTGGGGGGTCGCAGATATTGTCGCATGGAGTCTTCCGCCACCGGCGCCATAGCTCTAGACAATCTGTGATCGACTGCAGCCGTATACTCCTCTGGGACCTGTTGGTCTATATCTGTAGCACAAACCAGTGCATGTTGGTTTCCCAGTTGGGGTACGGTCAAGTTGACGTTACCTTTACTACAGCAGATTTTTGAGAGGACTCTTGGCATCAACAAGCCGTTACGTACATTCGACATATGCTCAGATAGATATCTCAACTCTGATATCAAATAGAAACTAGAGCACTCTGAGAGTGCATACCTCCGTCAAGCGAGGCAACGGGAGCAAAAAATTAAAATTGGCTCTGTAACCATAATTTTCTTTGTACAAACTTGAAAATCTAATCATTTATGCCTTTTCATAGTAATAACAGCTTGTGTAATTTTCTTGAAGATCCGTTCATAACTTTTTGAGTTATACCGCTTAAAATTAAAAACAGTGACAAACGAACAATCGGGTCATTACCAAATTTTGGTCATCTACTCTTTGTTATATTCCTAACAACTCATGTTAATTTCATCAAAATCCATCCATAACTTTTTGAGTTATGGCATTGAGAAAAATGAGCCAAACAAACAAATAAACAAACGGATGGCCATATCTTTACCAAAAGTTAATCATCTGTTCCTCCAAACATACGGTACAATCCCTGCAAATTTCATCTAAATCGGTTCATAACTTTTTGAGTTTTCTTGGTGACAGACAGACAAAGAGTCAAACAGACAGAGAGGTGGACAGACAAACACGACGAAAACATAACCTCCTTGGTGTAGGTAACAATAGAAGTACTCGTAAATTCCATTTAACTAAGTCAACTGATTCACTATGTCAATGCGATTTTGAGTCAAGTCAATTATTAACTTTTAAGAAAATTTAATGCGTACCCACAAATTAACGGCAAAATTCCTACATGACGAGAGCAGCCTCGTCTGATTGGCAAGGCATGTTGTCGTTCAATTATTTTTCACTAGTGTGGCAAGTGACTTCTAGGGATAGGAAATGCTAAAGCAGAAGCTCGTTTCTTCCTTATGTAAAGCACTGGTAAAACCTAAGACAAAATGGCTATGAAATTGTGGTTGAGAGGGGGAGTCCGGTAGCAAGCACTGTGGGGTCTGTGCTCTCCACTTAGCACAAACAAAAACACCTACAGGTAATTGAACCGAGTCAGTTCATACTAAGCCGTGCCTCCCCATACATCCGACCTGTACGCAAGGTATGGGTACACTAGGGACAGGTAAAGCTTTCGCAGTACAAAGTTGGAACGAAGCTATAGAGTTCTTCGTTATTTCACAAGTGCGGCAGATATTCTTGGAGATAAGATTTATATGTTGACAGCCCGTGTAATCAAGTTTAGCCCCGAGAAACTTAGCTGTATCGGTTAGATTTGTAGTACTATTTCTAATACACAGTTATTGCTTGAGAATTGAGCTCATTTTTGTTTAATGATAAATTCTAGGTTGAATTTGAAGCTTTGAACGATACTTTGTTGCCATGGAGTCAATGGTCTAGCGTGGCAAGGCCCTCATTGACCGAACCACACGTCACAACTCTGGCAAGTTCGCGTCCACAACCACAGCTGTGGTGTCATCCTCGAAGTGTACCTAGTGCAGGTCTCTCGCAGTTACACATACTATTGAAGTAAGACAAGAACAGGCATGGACCAAAAATGAATTAAACATGGCTGTAAACCAGCCATTGGCACATGCATTCTGATGTTTGTTCTCGATGAGTGAGACTCGAATCATGACAAATATATATCTCTTAAATATAAAAAATGATTTTGCTTTAGTATGTGTATACAATGGCTTACTGTATTTAATACTTTTGACAAAAATATCGTTCCATCTGCAGTAGATACTTTCTTCTAAGAATTGTGATGCATAGGAACGGTGAATTTGAAGCGTGCGTCATAAGACTATCCTATGTACATACTGTAACTCGCTCTGGTCAAACTTGAAGCATAAGACCACTGGGCGCCTACGCGTGGCTAATAATGACATAATTCACAGGCTTATGAATGTACCGAGGTCATGCCTTGATATCGTGGCACATTTAGGACTTTGGTCAGAAAGTGTATCGTAGATATACATAGGCCTGTTCTCTATGCTTATGAATGGATGCCACTCTTTCCGTATTCAACACTAGTATAATAAATCCTTCAGGGAGAGAGGTATTCAGTTTTTAAGAGATGGCTGATGACATAGTGGAAGATATATCTTCATAAGCAAAGTTAAGAATAGATAATGGTTAAAATTATTTGTTTTGGAAAGTAGCAATATAATTTGCCTGATTTGGTGAGTGGTCGTGAGTCAGCGTACACAGAAATTTGGAGAAGTTCAATATAGTCAAGGGTATGGTGATACTAAGTTTAATTGTATCAATAGAGACTTCAGCAACAGAACTGAAATAGTCGTTAAAGTTTTCATGAACATAGTTTAGTTTTGATCTGTCAATGCGTGCGTGCCTATATTTAGCTAAGATGAATTTGACGAATCGTCCTGAGTGGCGGAAAAAGTTCAGTTGGGTTTTCATATCCTCTCTATTTTTCCTACATGCTAAGTAAATTTCAGCAAACAGTAATTAGCATTAATTTCTTCAACATTACTATACAAAATATTTGTGTACCTCAAATCGTTTACCATCATAAGTAGCTTTGTAAGTAGAAAAACGGCATAGCAATAGGCAATCAATAAACTAATTACCTCTGTATGACTGTATTAGCAACACATTAGAAGTTCCAAAGATAAAGAGCTATTCAATACTAGAGTTTTTCTTCTGTTACGCCCCTTACTGGTTTGCAGTTAATGCATGTAGTAAATTTTTATTAGCTTGCATTACAGAAATGAAACTTTAGGTGTAAATGCCACAGATTTTCGAGGTAGAAAAATTCTCCTCACACGCGTTCGGTCTGTTCACACTAAGCCCGTTCACGCTGAAAATGCTTCAAGATTACTTTACCTGCATTTGTGTGGTTATTGTACTCAACTGCCATACAAATGCCGATAAAGTAATCGAAAATGATTTTGAGTGTGAGCAGTGAAGGGCTTAGTGTACGTAAATAAATCCGAGGATGCTCTCGGAAAAATATTTCTTCTCCGAAAATCTACGGTGTTTACTTCTACAATATAATTTCTACAAAGCAAACTAGTAAAATTCTACAACATGCATTAACTTCAAATCTGCAAAACCCTATCGTTAGCTTATAGCCAATATACTCGAGGCCGTATTTACCGAACCAAATCTCATTATTTCAAATGATTGCAAAATTTCTACTTTTAAACAGTAGTTCGAATGCTCTTCAACTGATCTGTTTTACTGCATCATCTTTTAAGACATAATTTACCTTGCTTCTTTTGTATTGAAAGATCTTGGATACTACAGTGATTTGATTTTCAGTGAGTAATATTGCCATTAAGCATTTTCATTTCCTATTCTCTTATCTAGTGAAGTGACATACGCTGATTTTCTACGCTTCAGATGCTGTGCCTGGGCGCCTCGTACACGGTGGTGGTCCTGCAGTTCCGGGCCTCAGATTGACACTGAGGAGCAGTTCGTCTATAACGTCGATGAATTATGGGCTTGTCGTCTGAAAACGTTTAATTCATACTCGATTAAAGTGGAGACTAGACAACAAATCTGATCGAATCAAATGGTAAGCAAGTTTCTAGAGTTGCGCATTCAAACTTATACACGTCAATGCGTAGTGATGAGAGTTGTAAATATGTTCGTAAAATCTGAGTCGAAATGAAGTGAGTGCCAGAAAAGTCCGTTCCGATTGTTGGTAAGAGTACACCGTGGAGAATGTCAGATCAGATACACTGTAATGTGTATTTATTGCTCTGCGGCTTCTTTTGAGAAACAACTGCACTGCTCTAATGAGAAGCGAATTCTTGGACACTGTAGACTCGAGTCACATATTGGACAGCTCAGTCTTGCATCTTTTATGACTGTGCTGCGCACCTCTAATGTTCTTTAAGTATGTGTCAACACGTGCACGAAAAAGTCTTTCACTTCACCTTGAGATAATATTTACAGCAAATACTACTAATAGACATGGGTTGCGTTCCAGACATGGCTTGTCTACTGAGAGGTTTTATCTCTTACGAGAACAGCAGTTTTCTGCAATAATGAAGGGGTCACTGCAATATAATTTCACGTCTCCATTACAAAAAGTGCACCCATAATTATAAGACATTGGCAACCGAGTGTTTAATGCGTGTAATATTTGATACATAATTTTTTTTCATCAAATCCTTTTACATTTTTTGTTCATATTTTTTGAAACAAAAATGTTTTTATTTTCTCTTATCTTTTTTTAGAGACATAGTCAAGTGTCGGCGAAGGGAGGGGGGAATAGAGCTCAAATTTAATTACGAGCCTCACTGTCACGTAGACTGGATTCAATCAATATAATATATTAGCCGGCGGAATGTTGCCAGACCCAACATCAAAAACAACAATCTGAATTGACGTTCTATGTCCATCATCTAATAAAAAAAGAGTATTTTAATTGAGTCAATGTAAAAGCTTTCTTTCATTTATCGGATAGAATACGGTAGGTTCAGATTTCCATACTGTACCGTTTCCCAGAAATATGATGTTTGTCACTCAGACTTCAGTAACAAATATCATACTATATAAGTTAGAAAGGTTGGTTTGTTTATAGCCACAGCAGCGTTGTTAATAATATCCCTTTATACTTTCATAAGAACTCTCTCCAGGCACCAATATTAAACTTTGTCTCTTAAGCGTTTATTCGGAGTACATCGGAGTACAGTCTCAAAAATTTATTTGTCTACTATAGTCAAACAGTGAAAGGAGTCCGATGGGCGTGGCTAAGAACGCAAAGCAACTGCCAAATCTGACTTAAGCGCGCGGTATAACTTGTCTCAATAGATTAAATTATATTTATATTCGAATACTCAAACTGCATTAGCCAGTAGATTAGATTTGGCACTGCTGCGTTCAATTCAGCCCCGCCCCTAAAGGACTGCTTACACTCGTTTCACTATAGGAGTTTTGTTTAGTAGGAGGTAGGTCTATTAGGAGCTTTCGCTGTACAGTATATGGAATTCAGGAAGAAAATCCTTACGATAGCTTGGTAAACAGCAGTAGATTCGATTAGCCTAAAGTGGAAGATGTCGTGGATTATGAATGAACCACGGTGCCTTGTACCAGAGAGGAGGTAAAGCTGAGACTTTGGTTCGCTCTAATTCATTGCCTTCATACATCAGTTGCACACTGACTCCTTGTGTCAAGAGGATTAAGACGTCAATCATATAGCTTAGATTCTAATTGTGATGCTAACCATGTCTGACTAACAATGTACATAATCACGAACCATCAACAATGTTGCGCATGGTAATCGATGATCCTACAGTTTGGAGAAGAAAGCATGCATGAGGCATAGATACTCAAGAAAGTTGCTTTTTGTAGCAATTGGGCCAACTAAGCAGAATACAGAGCTATGGCTTAATTCTGAAAGTTAGTCCACGTTTGAGTCTTTGAGCTGTTCAGTGGGCAAGAGATCATTATACCACACAAATTTTCGTTTCACTACCACTAGCATTACTCAAGTTGTTATGATATGTCAGATACTGCGTGTGAATTCGCTCGGTGCATTTTATTACGAAGGAAAAAGGGTTGCGGCTGCTGATGGAGTGCCAGGAAATTCTAGGAAAACAATGCGTACAGGCTGTGGCTTCCAGCTGCATTTCAACGGCTTTCAGTGTATTTTTCATCGAGTAGACTCTTTCGATAAACTTTTGCTCTGTATTGACGTGCAGCCTTCTCAACGGGAAAGAAATAAGGAAACAAAACGTTCGAGTCCCTGGGTAATACCCGCGGTAGCTGCAGGCTAAGGTGCTGTGCTCATGACGCTGGACGTTACAGGTTCGAATGCCAACGCAGGTGAGCAAGCTCTTGCAGCGTTTGACGTCCTGACTCGGCACTGATACCAGCACAACGGCCATGGGGGCACTAACTTTACCCAGAAACGGGTAGAGTTGGAGGAGGGGGGGGGGTCATGGGTTATGGAATAAGAGCGTTCCATCAATGGCGACATAGCTCTAGACGATCTATGGCTAGTTGGCCTACATCTGCAGCCCGAACCAATGTATGTGAGTGTCTCAGTAGGGTAGGGTCGAGTTTATTGTATATTTATAGCACGTTGGTTTTTCTCCCTAGCGATCTGATACCTGAAATTTTAATACTAGTGAACGTGGTAGACACAGTGGAAATGCGACACACTTTACCGTGCATGCTCTTAATTTTTGATCATGCAGAACAAACAATAAGATAATTTTAGCGTTGCAGAGGAAAGAAATCGGATTATTGTTTAGGAGACTCAAGCTGCTAGCTTTTATTATGTACTTACATAGATATCATACTTCCTATCGGTAACCTCAACCTTCAGTAGGGAAGTATAGCTCTCTCAGTTAAATTTTCTTCAAATTAAGTGACTTATGGGTTGTTGTGATCAGTTGGTCTGAAAACTAATGCTGCCTCATCCTGACATTGTCTGGACAGGGCACCATATATTACTCAGAGTTTCTTGGTATAATGTCCGTTGTACGGGTGTTGGTTAATCATTCGTAAGTAGGTACATTGCGTTATTTTAACCGTTGTGGCAATAACCACGCCAACTACGCGAAAAAAAGCCTCTGATCACAAATTAGGTAGTAAGAATTATAAAGAACGAACAGTGATACATACTGGAGCATTTACATACAAAACACTGGTTACATCAGTAGATTACGAGTGTATGTGCATTCGTATTACGCTGTGTTATAGGCAGGAATGAAGGGAATATTCGAAGAACGAACTATGGAAGCTCCTCTGAAATGAAACAGAGTAAACTTCAAAGAGCCGTTAAACATAATAGCATGACAAAGATATTGTAAATTTATGTGAACTGAATGAAAGATGCCTAACGATGGTCACCATCGCAGACGGTATCTCAGTGCTAATGACAACACAAGTTCAGAAGCCAACAAAATCGAATGCGTTAGATGGTCTCTAATTGTTGTGTGAAGTCGTTTTGTTAAGCTTGGATAACTTTTTGTATAGCGATATTTTGTTCATTCGCTTAGACCGTTAACATGTTTGCTGCAGGAAATGGATTTTTTTTTGCAGCAATATCTGGATTCTCAAGAAAAGAGTATTTCTACTTACCGTAAATGAAGGATAAGTGCCCGCTCACTTCCTTCCTTCAAGGATCATACCGAATCTTGGACGAGCTGTGTTCTACACATCGCTCGTAGCAGAATCAGTATTCAAGCATATATAGGCAGCGAATGAGGGTCATTTGCGATGACGAAATTCACTTGTGCATTATATGCTAAGGAGAAAAATGACAGAATTTTTTACTGAGAGTTTGCATTGGCTCTATCGAAAAACACTCATAGAGACCGATGGATCATCGGTGTCTAGCAAATATTGGTTATTGGCGTGCCACAATGGAGCTAACAAATTATATATTGCTTTCAACAATGAAAATGTCAACGTCGCTATTGAGAATCCGTATAAGTCACTGCTCTGTTAATAATTCTTTAATGTTATTAATCTGCTTGGCTTGCTAGTATAATGTATTACAGTTGGAATTACTATTTATTTATTATTATTATCCCTTTACCAACGCATTTACTGGTGTAAGACGAGGCCAGTAAAGCTGTTGCAGTATAAGAACCTAGACCATTGCAGATGGTAGATTTGTTTTGTGGGATCTGGCGCGTCTCTTAGAGTAACAGCTATCGTAATATTTGTAGGTGAATACTGTATATGTGCACCTTCAGTTATTTGGCATTATGGATTGACATTCTAAATAAGTGAAGTTCTGCTCATAGTCAGTTCACAGTGGCCTAATTGCTCTCATCTCTGCTTCACTGCTTTATTAACTGGTGTCAAAAATTTGTGAATGGTGAAGTGCAGTGCAGTTTTATATCTGTCCCAGTCACTGAGTGGTTTACGTTGTCCTGTGTGAACATGGCTGATCAAGACGTTGCTTCATGCGATGAATATTTGGACTCTTTGAGTGCTGACTCATCCCATTACAGTGGTATGAATGAGCAGGATGTGTCACCCTGTGAAAATTTCATGTCGGAGATGGAACACATCAGTAAAATGCTTCAAAATTCTTAAGACGTATAAGTCTGTGAAAAAGAAGGTTGGTAGACCGTCCAAGAAAAAAGACGTCGGATCTAATGATGAACCCAGTGAACTTGAGAAGAAAATGATTCAGTGCTTGGATTTAGAGTAAACAATTGAGAAAATGCTTTGTAACCTGGAACGTCTTCAAGAAGAAAATGCTGTTCTTAGAAGCGACATTGTTGCCCTGAGTAAGAAGAGGACTTTTGCTGATGTTAAGGCAAGCACATCTGGTGAAGGCACCTCTACTGAGTTTGTTGCACGGCCCACCCACGTGACTAGTTACAAAACTCCTAGTCAGTAGATTCTCGAGGTCAACGTGAGGCTCGAACAGTTAGAACAGGAAACATTCAGCAGTACCTTGATATTACAAGGCCCTAAAATTACTGACATGGTGAAAAAAAATATCCAAGTACGAACCTGGCGCTGCGTCGAAGCAGAAAACAGCCCTGCAAAATCTCTTGTGTGAAGTCGACTCCGGTATTGTTGGCGACGGTGATGTTGTTGAGGTGATCACGGTTGGCGGTGAGGGGGCTCATCTGAAAGATACGTTTGCGTCCAAAGCAGTAAGAAACAGAATCCTTCAGACCATTAAACGCGAGAGACCAGATGGTATTTTTGTGGATGAGTACCTTACGAGAACAAGAGTGAAACTTTTCCATAAACTTAGACATTTAAAGGAAACTGAAAGTACCATCAAATCTCTTTATACGTACAATGACAGGATTTTTGTTAGGATGAATGAAACAGCTAGCAACGGCGATTTCATGCGAGAGTGAAATAGATACAATTCTTGGTTAATTCATACGATTCTACTTCGTGTATTTTATCAGCTTATTCTAATAGTGAATGGTAACACCAAGATTTTCGTTTCAGGATAATAACCTTGCTGGTGCACCGTGTATTAAGTGCGAGCATATATTGTTGAATGACTATACGCCCATAAAAATTGATCCTGGGTCCTTTTCTTTAATATCCATCAATATCCGCAGCATGCAGAGAAATTTTGTATCACTCGAACAGTTTTTATCGTGTACTAGAGATGAATTCGATGTTATTGTTGTAGCAGAAACGTGGCTAACTGATGCTATTGATATGGTATTCAATATAGATGGCTATAACAAGCATAGTATATACAGCAATAAGAATGGTGGAGGAATCTGTTTTCGTACGAGATTGTAGGAGAACCAATGTAAATGAGGCCATTATAACCGTCAATACTGACTCTGAATTGCTTTCATTAGATATTAGTCGTGGATCTATTAGTATATCTTTATCTTGTTTCTACTGAATACTATCAGCATCCATTCAAGTTGTCTGATGACTATCTAGTACACACATTTTTCCAAGATATTTCCAGAGAAAACGCCTCAATATTTTGTGGTGATTTTAATGTAAATCTATTTAAGCCACTAGATTTAAAACCAATACACGACGTTATCACCGGTTTCTTTCGACATGGGTATTTTCCATTGATCGATCGGCCTACTAGATTATCCCCAGAAAATATGATTACAAAGTATTCGCTTTTAGACCATATATGGAGTAATGTTAGCTTTAATGGTGTTGAACGCTGTGGAGTTGTCAATATAGAAATTTCTGACCATTTACCTGTACTCGTTGATTTTAACTGTAAAATGACACGCAAAGAGGGTAGGGTCGATAGAGATTTTAATGATATTGATAGCATTGAAATATTTTTGTCTGATGTATCTCAGCTATCTCTGCTACCTACCTGCATCGGTAATCCATCTGATGAATTACAGACTCATGTGATCTAGTTATACAAATTGTACCACTAGTTATTTCCGTTAAGACGATCACACTCCCGTAGCATTAGAAGTAAATGGATAACGAAGGAAATAAAAATTCTCGTCCATAAAAACATAAACTTTTCCAATTATACCGCTTAAATAAAATATATAAAACGTCTTATACAGTCTTCAGAAATGTTTTAAACCCAGTAGTTAGAACAACGAAACGGGTCCTTTAACTTAATGAAATTAATAAAGCTGTCAATGATCCAACGAAAGCATGGGGGTGGTAAATGACCTTCTTTCTCGTAAAACAAAACTGACTGTTAATGAGATGCGAATAGATGGAAAGAACGCTTCATGACGTGAGTCTCGCAAACCACTTTAATGAATATTTTACTTACATTGCTATAAATATTGCTCACCAGTTACCAAATATCCCTGTGCAATATGTAATTGAAGAACTGAGAGCACAAAGCGAGTGCAATTTTCTTCCAATTACTCCAGAGGAGGTACAAAAGACTGTTCATGACATGTGTGCTAAGCGATACGATAAAAATAAAATTCAGCCACAGCATATACTTTTAGTATTACCTTTTATTATGCACTATTTATGTTCGATTTTTAACCAATGTATCACTGAAGATATATACCCAGACATTTTAAAGGTAGCCAGAATAATCCCTTTACACAAATCGGGCAGCGTTGATGCTGTCTCTAATTTCAGGCCTATTTCGATTTTGTTGATTTTTAATAAAATTTCAGAGAAAGCTGTACGTCATCGTTTGACACAGTGTTTTGAAAGTAACGACTTGTTTAATGATGCTCAACATGGTTTAAAGGGGGAAGAAATAATACCCACGCGGTTTTTAATCTCGTTTATGACCTTTTGCCTAATTTTTAAGAGAATGTAATATTTTCCCAGCACAAAACTCCACATGAGTGGTAAGGGGTTCAAATATGAACTAAAAAAATTATGCTGGTTTTATTCACTTGAGAGACGATTTATTATAATAAAAATTCAACTAGTTTTTAATATAAATCAGTTAGTAGTAATGCAACAAAACAATTTTGGCGAACTAAAAAGGTTAGAAGCGAAAATTTCTATGAACATAAATTTCCAATTTTTAACAAGATCTTAAGACTTCAATGTAAGCTTGAGTTTATATGCAAAGCAATTCAAAGTTAAATTCAATTTCAACAATTGACAGCAAGATGGCATGATATTCTAATCAGTTGACTATATTCATTTGTATTGACAAAAATGCTTGCAAGAGAACTTATGGCTTTTAGGCAGCACGATCTGCTTACCGCATCAGAATACAGAAGTTTGTAGAAATAGTACCAGATTCAGTACGAACAATACGATCGTACCAGACAGCAATACGCAAAATCATACTAGAAGTAACAACTCTAGTACTTAAAGTACCAAGTTCCAACGACGGAAGAGTAGTACTAAAATAGTACTAGATTATTTAAAAAATGAAAGCTACGTAAAAAGAAAAAAAGAAAAATTACTGCAGCCAACAAGGGCTGCTAAATATAATGAAATACTGCCATTCAACTATGGTTGGTGGCGGCGAATAATACTTAAACTTTTTAATTAGTTACATCCACGGCGTAGTAAGCAATCATAGCCAACGAAGCGCAATAAGAAATAAATAAGTCCCAAGAGAAAGGCACTCAGCCAGCAGTATCCCAGTAAGCTGGCAGGGAAACTTCGTTGTAGTGAAGATGCAGTATTAACACATCTCATGAGCAAGAAACCTGACCAGCGAACTACGACCAGTCAATCTTCACAGGGACACCGAGAGCTGGAATTTAAAATTTCACGATTTATTTTCGAATATGCAAAGAAGTTGGCTCGTTGTACGGAAGAAGCAATTAACGGGAATTTATTATTCTTTATTCAATTTCAATTTATTTTAGTGGTATTTCAGTTATTTATTTTACTTAAATTAATAGATAATAATTTTTGTAAAAATAGTTGAATTGATTTCAATGCATTAAGCTTAAACACAGCGTAATTTCACTTAGAACTTTAAAGGAAATTTATATATGTAAGCTATTATTCGCATATTATACTTAAGTATAGGGATTGGGAAAATGGAGAGAACAAGCAGTGGCAGCAGCATCCAGAAGGGGCGACACAAAATGGCTGACAGCCAGCGGGCTGCCGCGAAAGGCTGAAAGAATGGCTGGCAACCTCTCGTTGCCAAGAGTAACCAACGGCCACAGGAAAGACCACTTTTGTACTGTGGGAAACAGCTATACAATTTAACTCTGGTTTATAATGTCGTAATTTACTCTACGGAAATGGTACGTAATTAATTTATTCATAGCAATGAGCCACTCTTATTGGATAAGCACGTATTTTGCATTATGACAACCATAGTTACCTTAGAATTTGTTCGTCTCTAAGTGTTGAGATGATTGGCCTCAACGAGTTGGGTATTAAGAAAAAGAGAAAAAAGATTAGTAAAAGTCCTCACTCTTAGTTAGTTAAGGTAGCAGAGGAGTAAGTAATTAGATGGCATTAAAAGCCCATTTAATTAATACGGAAGCGCTACCACCTCACAACAACCGTCAAGGTTTGCATGTAAGACACAGGGTTGACGATTCCTGGGTAAATAAGTTAATCAGCAGAGGACTCGAGAAGAAAATGTTAAACAAAGGGCAGGTGTCCGACAGACATACTTAATAGTCAAGGGAATAAGTACAAGATACCCAAAGGTACAAGAATAGCCACTGCATGTCAGATTTCAACGTTCACCGGTACTCAGAGCAACTTCCCTCTAGCACCGAAGCTCACACAGATGTCTTCAATAGTATCCGCTGACTCGCTTAAATCTCTCGCACTTCTTATTTTATACTCAGGCAAGAGACTAAGGCCCTCTCGTGGCGGTAGGCTTTTCTTAAGAAGATTCACATTGTCTGTCTTGTGTTATTCCAATTGCTCGTCGCTCGCACTGCCCCCTTAATCAACATTAATTCGCCGTTAAGAATAGAAAATTTAATTTATTGCAGATTGAAGTTCTCATTTAAAATAATCCCATATTGACACGGTACTATGGGCCTTTTCCCCAAAAAAAGACTGGATACACGCAGCTATATTTTTCGCGGTCTCTGAAAATATAGACACTTCAGGCGGCTCCAAAATAGTCAGTGCTGCAACGATGGATACTTTGGGAACACTAACTTTTTGGCACAATCTGCCAGCAATTTCAATTAAGGTCATACATGGTTGTGCTGAATACAGCATTTACGCAAATAGTATAGCATTTGAGGGTAAAAATCAGCTCTACAAGATAAATTTTACAAGAAAACCTATACTGCTTGTTTATTTTTAGACTTAATGAAAGCGTTCGATACTGTAGACGTTAGTATTTCACTGACAAAATTAGATTACTAAGTGTAAGAGGAAATGTGAAAGATTTTATTGAGAGCTACTTGTCAAACAAAAGGCAATTTGTTGCTATGAAAGAATTTTATTCCGTTACAAAGACTATAGATATTGGTGTGCCTCAGGGGTCCGTTTTAGCACGACTCCTTTTTACTGTCTGTATAAACGATATGAAATTCGATGATATAAGATCTCAATTGTATGCCGATCATGCTGTTTTTTTATGTTAATGACTGGTCGCTTCAAGGAACTGTTACTAAGTTACATTATTTTATTGAGAATCTTCTCAGTTGGCTAGCTCTAAACAGGCTCACTGCAAATGCTAGTAAAACAAAGCTAATGCTTTTTAGTTCATGTAATAACTACATTTACCGAATGTGTATCTTAGCGGGGTTGAGTTGGGGTGGGTGAAATCATTCAGGTGCCTTGGGGTTGTGTTGGATAAGCCTCTTACCTTTTGAGAACATGTGTCTCTTCTTTGTAATAAAATTAGTAAAGCCAGAGGTGCCATTAATGCAGTCTCGAACTATCTGTCTAAAAATGCATTAAAATCGCTTCACTATGCACTTCTATGTTCCCAAGTAACATATGCAGTTGTTATATCGGGAGGGGTATATGAGAGGGTACTGAAACGCATCAATGTCATCATGGATGAAATGCTAGGAGTCAATTTAAAAGTAAAAAGAAATAATAACAATATCCCAATTGTTTCAACTAATAGCATGTATCATAGCCTAGAACTACTTAAATGTAAAGAGATATATAACTACTTTCTGATGAAGTTTCTGAGAATGGCCATATTAGGGGAAGCGCTGTATTTTCAATCCCACTTCAATTCTCTCCTACCAAGTCATCAATATGGCACAAGAAAAGACTGATTTAACTTGCCAAGCATTCGTCTTGAGGTGGAGAGACGTTTCACAATATTTCAGTGCCTACAAAAACATAATTACAGGTTACACTTAAACAGGTAAGAAATCACTTCATTGACGGTGGATCTCCCACGTACCTTTGCTTTCTAGACGCTAAAGCTGCATTTGACCGTGTTCATCATTACTCGCTCTTAAAGTGTATGATCGATGGACAAATACCCCATTACATCATTAAAACTCTAAAGTATTGGTTCCAAACTCAGAAGTGCTTTGTGAAATGGGAAACAGCAATGTCATCAGCGTTTGAAATGACTAATGGCATAAGGCAGGGAGGGTTACTCTCCCCGCTTCTCTTTAATATCTTC
>LQNS02278070.1:38901187-38915528 GCA_001587735.2 Parhyale hawaiensis
ATAGCCTATAAGAGCGACCCGTCGGTGGCGACGGTAGCTCATTATCAGGTAGCCGTCTTGGTGATCAACTAGCCAGTGTGCGTACCTGACGTGACTCGGTTCCACAATATAATTCTGCCTCTACCGCTTGTCTCATTCCCCCCGCCAATAGAATACCCGGCATAGACAAGATCCCACATCACATAGGACTGGATTCACAACCGTTCATTATGAGACTTATCGGAAGGTTTTTAATCGGTGAAATGACAATGTGATTTTACGGCTCTCCAAATCATTAAGAAGACGACGACAATAGTACTTTTGACGCTACCTTTACATGCTAACAGTAAGCAGGGATCTTTCCACACTCCTCACCTTCCACACCTTCACTAGATATTGAGGCCAGAGAAAGTATCTTTTATAAGTCGAGCCAATTTTAGGTTGGGATCGCTGTCAAAGACTTTTACCACAAGCAATTGATTGACAGCTTGGAATCTGCTTGAACGAGATCGATCCTCGAAGTGCTCAACCTTCCTTCACGTAACTGACACAGTAGAGATGGTCAATCAACTGACTATTAGCTGCTTGGCAATGTCAGACTTGTGGCCATCTAAAAGGTAAACATAGCTTAATTCTTTTTGCTTCTCCTGAGGGAAACGTGTATCTTACCAATATGTATTACTAATAATAATAATTGCCTGAAAGGGATAAATCTGAAGTTAATACGAGAGATCTGCTTTACTCGTTATAGTTCATCACAAATATGTGAAATGAATGTATCAGCGCTATTGCAAGAACCAGTGCATGGACACTCATGTAATATCTTCTCTGAGCGTGTTTGGTGAACGGTAGTATGAGCACAGTTATTTCAAGCCGACTATTGATATTGGAGTACCGAAATATTTCTAGCAGGTATCGAAACTATGTCAAATGTGTAGAAGGCATAAAGATATAAAGACACACATACAGCAAATGAAAAAGGTAAAAGAAACCCTGGCCTATGTCAGGTGCGTTACCCAAGTAATCGTAGAATAACATAGACAACAAAAACTGGAGAAATTAGTTTNAAATATTTCTAGCAGGTATCAAAACTATGTCAAATGTGTAGAAGGCATAAAGATATAAAGACACACATACAGCAAATGAAAAAGGTAAAAGAAACCCTGGCCTATGTCAGGTGCGTTACCCAAGTAATCGTAGAATAACATAGAAAACAAAAACTGGAGAAATTAGTTTTGGAGTAAATTATGTATTGCTGTGTTTTTATTTCATTATTTCAAATTCAGCCGAGGAGTAACCTAAATGTACTAGGACTAGTGTTTTTGGAACTTTATCTTAGAGTATTTATACGCCTTCGAAATAATTCTCATTGTGTTTCAACAACCTCACTATCAGCAGGCGCTCCGCATACTGTCCTATAAGTACATTTTGTTCTCACTACGTAGCGCATCACTGCCATGGCTTACATATATTCTGTGCGGCGTTGGACACCGTGGGTCCCCATAAATGAACTCTTTAATCACATTTCAGAGTTAAGGTTTGACTGACAAAATACTTTGTTTTTCCTTGTCTTTGTTAAGATGGTTCCAGGGCTCCCTGTCGTAAAAAAATAACGGCCACGAATGCACGTAGACCTAATTTTTTGGCTTCCCAGCGATAAAAAAAATAATAAAAATCAGTAAGTGGTATAAATTTAATCACAGTTACATCTTCGCTACAGATGAGTATGTGCATTGAGCCCACTGATGTAATGAAAATCTGAGGTTGAATTCTGAGGTCAATTCTACGTGGACAGTGTAAGCTCTAACGAAGAGCTTTTAATCGAAGAAAGAAGGATAAGGAGAAGGGATAAAAAGTCATGCAAACAGAACTCGAATCAAGTTAGTGCAGAAATAATCATTCGTGATATTAATGAAAAAAAAAAAATGTAATGCATCGAGAGCGGCGAGCGACAGCTCAACAGATGTGAAGCCTTCCATTGCTCCAGCTCAACAGAAAGACACATGGAGTTCCTAGCAGTATCTGGAGAATATTAAAAGAACTCATTTGCTGTTAATTCGATTCTCAAATTTCTTCTTATCTCATCTCCTAATGTTCAGCAAAAGAAATTTCACCTATTAAATCTTTCATATCGAGACGGATAGACCAATCAAGCAAGGAACTAACAAACCTACCAGCACTAGGTAGTAAATTTTTCAGAAATATATATTTTTTTCTTGTTTTAGGCTCGAGCTGCTCTGCAGCTTCTTGAGAGGCCCACCTCCCTCTCCTTGGCCGGCTTCACCACTCTCAGCAAGGCCACAGTCAGCTCCGTAAGTACTGCAGTGTCCTCGATGCTGGAAAGATACCGGAGCAAAGATAGCTGCTCACACCTTATTACCGTATTATTCCATGAATATCGTTAGTGTTCTCATGGTGAAAGGTGATAAATGTCTTACAAGTCAACACATTTGCTTAAATACGAGTGTATATTACTTATGTAGTGCACTGAAGGATCATAAGAATACAGTTGAACTCCTCAAACTGAGGCACTTGAAACAGAGACAATTACTGGACTGGAGGTACCCCAAATTGAGGAAATGCAGAGAAACTTGGCTGTACACATTGTCACCTGTCATGAATTGCTGAAATAGCCGGCGTCATGTTGAGTGACCAGAAAAACAGGAGTAGTCAGGCTCAACTGGTAGTGCATTCAACTGCATAATTCACGATTTTCTATGGTATTTGGGAGAGAAAATATATTTACAATATATCAGAACAATCATGCTATAGAACCTATCATCTTGAAAGTAACGCTCCTCTCAATATGCCTGTCTACCTTCGCTGGAGCTCTACTGTATTACTTACCAAAGATTTCAGAGGAATGCTTTGTCAAGTGTACAGAGTTAATTGTATTACCGACAGAATAATAATGTAATAATAATTACTACTGTAAGGAAACGGAAGTACTGCTTACTGAGAGCAAAAGAAAGAGGATATGTACACAGAGGGTGTACCTACAAATTGTTTAATTTTAGCATTCATCTCATGAGTGACTATAGATATACCAATGGAGAGTTATTGGTTGATTCCAAATCTATTGATCTCAACTTTCACTCACATTTAATGATTTTATATGGTCTTAGTTCATCAGAAAAACTAAGAGGCTCTTGATCATGACGGCTTCATCAATAAGTCTAGCATATAATAGGAAGCGCCAATAACACTGAAATGGAATTTAATTGAAATTTAATTATTTTCTTGAACGTGCTATGGACAATCCCGACGAAACTGCTAGTTATCAATAGTTGCTGCTCTTCTGGCAGCAACTAACTTTCTCAACCCACTTCCTGAATGAAATTCTCTTGAATGTCCTCCTCTTACGTTTTAGTGGTGAAGCTTTTAAGTGCTTACAGCGTATCGTAGTGATTCTTACAAGGTTTTCTCATCAGTACAATGCTGATGCTGGAGACTAAAGAGTTCAATTCGGAGAGGAAGGAAACCGTGTGTCATCTAAAAACTCATTCCCACATTATTCCTTGAGAAATTTTTGAGCAACTGAATTGCTGTGATTAGATATAATAAATATCCACACTTTATTAGGAATATATAGAATACGCGTAGGCGCAGTAGTGTCATCCTGTTGAATGTAGCATAGAAGTCCTAATTGATCTCGTTTGGATTTCCATCGTCTCTTGTTGCAGAAGATTCAGCACGATTCACAATCTTCACATCTTACAAAACTTGAACGTAAGGAACTCTTGAACATGATTAGTAGCATCAATTTCCCTCTAAGCGATACACAGGTGAAAACCATCGCTTTCGTACGACTTTTGCTCGTGAAAGTGACACTTTGCCTCTTTCGTGAGGGTCTTGAGCAGTAACGTGACCGTTGCGTCGGATTATGTACCTACACATCACGTGTAAAAATTAGAAAAAAAATGTCGGCACCATTCCTGGAGGCTTTGATGATTTTTCGCTTTGAACATCGGTTTATAAGGTTCTCACAAACATCTCTTGAAAATTTTTTAGAAAAACGTTTATACCAGTGAAAAACTGCTCGAATGAAAATCATTCGAAAAGCAAGCATTCAAAATTACTTTGAACCTTAATTAAATGTAAATCATAAATTTAAATCAGTTTTGACATTTTTAGTGCATGTTTTATCAAGTCTTCCTATCCATTGTAACCGTAAGCTAACCTTATTGAGCCTGACCTAACTTAATTTAACTTAAACTAACCTAACCTAGCCTGTCCTAACCTAATATAATATTTTGACGACAATAAAGTTAAGAAGCAAAGTAAAGAAATTTGAATAATTAATTTTTCCTTCAAATAACTGCTATTCGAACAATTTTCATTCAAACAAATGTTTTTCGAACAAATCTTTTCAAATACCAGTTTTCAAACAGTTGTCTTGAACAATAGTTTTTGTGCCACCCTTGGGGAGGCTTTGTGGAGGGGACGCAACTCTGCACCAACCTGCTCGCTTGCAACCATAATAATTCAATTAATATCAGTTTAATTTTTGATAAAAAATAGTTTCCACATTTTCAAATGTTTTGTCTAAAAATCTACGAAGATGCCAAGTAATTCACTCGGTGATTACTTACATATTGACTATTTTATAGGATTGATAATTTTGAAGTTATATCCGATAAGTCTACATACTGAGTGATAAGGCGCATTAGAATTTTCCTCTTTTCGTAAACCTATATAATTGTTTACACTAGTTTAGAGAACAAATTCTTCTCAGCATGGTGAATTTATATTTTGTATTTGCAAGACAGTAACTTCTGTATAACATTCATTATTAGTGCATCAGTTATTCTCTCCTAATGTAGCAAAAAGCAATTACAAATTACACAAAATTCAGCCTTCTCGATACGTGACTTAGTAAATCTCACGTCATCATTTCGTCGTCATCGGTACCCAAAACAAACGCAGCAGACAGTTGATTATCGGAGCAGCACCGCAGCAGCCGACAAAAATATCAAGTAAATCCCTATGAGAGCGCATACCTCCGCCAAGCAAGGCAATGTTTGCAAAGAATTCAAATTGGTCCTAATACTGGGATTCCCTCTCTATCTTCGCCAAAATTTGGTCATTTGAGCCTCTTGGCAGTAGTAAGAGCTGCTGTAATTTTTTTGAAGACCAGTCTGTAACTTTTTGAGTTATGTTCTGGCTAATATTTTGACAAACAGTCAAACACACAAACCGATCTTTACCAAAATTTGGTTATTTTTGTCTTTTAACATCGCTGATAATTTCAATAAATTTCATGAAGATCAGTTTATGACTTTTTTTAAATAATGTTACTAACAAACATAAAAACAAATAGGGGAACACACAAACAAACACACCAACAAATCAGCATAACAGTTGGTTAATTTTATTCTAGTGATAACATCAACAATCCCTGAATATTTCATAAAGATCGGTTCATAACTTTTTGAGTTATGCTACCAAGAAAAAAGTGACAAACAAACAAACCTACAAACAAATAAACAAACGGTTCAAGAGATCTTCATCAAAAGTTAATCATCTGTTCCTTTTAACATAACTAACAGTCCCTATAACTTTCGTAATAATCCATCCATAACTTTTCTAGTTATCTTGGTGCCAGACAGACAAATAGAAAGACAGACAGAGGGACAAGCACGACAAAAAAGTAACCTCCTTGACGGAGGTTATTATTGTCCCCATGGTTGTAAGCAGTACTGTGACGTATTTTCTAACTGTGGGTGCAGTCTACTTATATGTTGCAGCCTCGTTTGCTCTTCTCTCGGCTATCTCTAAAGTTGCTCCATTTTTTTGTTATAAGTCTCATATGTCACGGGCACGTAGTGCATTTATCCGTGTTCGTGTGCTCCGTCGATTGCAAGTTACCGTCAAATTTAATACACATTACAACATCATTATTATTAAAATACACCAGACTGGAGTCTTGAGAACAGAGGAAACTCCATAAGATTATCAACCCCCCCCTCCGCAACCAGCCCAGCAAGAGAAAAAAGAAAGAGAGAATTAGAGATGTAAGAATCACTCTGTTTACAAATTGCTGAAAGCTTCCAATGACCGAACCAACAAAGGCAGAGCCATAACTATCATTCCAAACATCCACATATGATGGAACAAACGTACGAGCATACTGGTTTGTTCGACATCGTACCGGTTCCAGGACATACTAATGAAGAGCACCAGTAGCTGAGCATAGCCCGCCAGAGCAAATGGCTCCGGAAGAAAAGCCGCCAGTGAACAACTACGACAATTACATATATATTTTATAGAAAAAAACAAACACCACCAACTCTGCGACGATGCGCCAATCACAAGGCATAACACCCTCCTCTATAAACGCACATCGACGAACCACCCTGTCAAGTAAACTCAGATGACAATCGGCAGCAGAACCCCAGATTAAGGAGCAGTCAAGGAGCTTTACTAGAGAGGAGGGAGCTACGAGCCTCGTCCGTGAAGCTCAAGAGTCGGGTGTGGCTGCAGCCAGTCGCCTTATGCACCAATCTCATATAAGTACATCAGTTTGTTAGCTGCTCCCCCGTAAAACTCGCAGCTCCTGCGTCACTTCCAGCCATAGGATTCATTAACATCACAGCCGCACCTGATCTGGTTCACTCGCTTGCGAATCCAACTACGGGCTGCAGAGCTCCCTCCTCCCTATTGAAGCTCCTTGGGGGCAGTATTCTAGAAGGGGAGGACATAGTAATCAAAACAGCGGTGTATCAACTCCACCTAACCAAACGCCTTTTAAGTATGTCGCATGAGACCGATTTTCTGCGATGCTCGTAAGACAACTACACAATAGTCCAGAAGTTTTAATTTAAGCTATTTAAAATGAAATTATCTGCTTGCATCCGCTGTCATTATATTTCTCACTGGAGGATTTTTCAAAAATCATAATACTAATCCGCAGTAGGAGCAAACTAAAGCGTCTGACTTTGACTCTCAAGGTCGCTTGTTCGTGCTTCGTTCCCAGCTGGGTATTTTCTTGGCGGCGCTTGATGTGATCGGTCAGCGTCCGGTCTGCATACTGCTGTGGGCTTACCAATTTTTCCCAGCAATGGGGAGGGTTTGAGGGGGTCGCAGACATTGTCGCATGGAGTCTTCCACCACCGGCGCCATAGCTCTAGACAATCTGTGATCGACTGCAGTCGTATAATCCTCTGGGACTTGTTGGTCTATCTTACTTGGCAACTGATAAGGTAAATTATATAAAAATGAGTACTAATGAATAAAATCTCATACTGTACGCTTCGACCACAAGTTCGGGTCATCTTCAGCAATAAAATATCTGAAAAAACAGAGGATCGTCTGCTGTTATCAAATATGTAAGTACAATCTTAAGATTAAGAAGACAGAGAAAAAAAATAAGTGTTAACAATTGTAAGGGGGAAAGCGCTTGTTTGGTCATTGAGGCTTGGTTTCAATCTAAATATATGCAATAATTCTAAAATTCTCACATCAAGGAAGCAGCGCCCTTGAGATAAAATGCGATTTTTTTTCAGATATTATTGCTGAAGATGGCCCGAATTTGTGGTCGAAACGTCCAATATGAAATTTTATTCTTTAGTGCTCGTTTTTATATACCTTATCTGTTGGTCTATATCTGCAGCACAAACCAGTGCATGCGGGCTTCCCAGTTGGGGGTACGGTCAAATTGACTTTACCTTTACCCACAGCAGATTCTTGAGAGGACTCTTGGCTTCAACAAGCCGTTACGTATATTCAACATATTCTGAGATAGATATGTCAACTCTGATATCAATTAGAAACAATAGAAGTACTCGTAAATTTCATTTAACAAAGTTAACTGCTTCACTGATATGTGAATGAGATTTTGAGTCAAGTCAATTATTAGCTTCTAAGAAAATATAATGCGTATCCAGAAATTAACCGCAAAATTCTTCGATGACGAGAGCAGCCTCGTCTGATTTGTAAGGCATGTTGACGTTCAATTATTTTTTACTATAGTGGTAAGTGACCTGTAGAGATAGGAAATGCTGAAAAAAGAGCTCGTTTCTTCCTCAAACAAAGCACTGGTAAAGCTTAAGACAAAATCGCTATGAAATTGTGGTTGAGTGGAAAAGTCCGGTAGCAAGCACTGTGGGGGGTCTGTGCTCCCCACTCAGCACAAACAAATCACCTGCAGGTAATTCAACCGAGTCAATTCACTGTAAGCCGTGCCTCCTCATACATCCGACCTGTACGCAAGATATGGGTACACTAGGGACAGGTAAAGCTTTCGCAGTACAAAGCTGGAATGAAGCAATAGAGTTCTTCGTTATTTCACAAGTGCGGCAGATATTTTTGGAGATAAGATTTATATGCTGAGAGATAGTGTCATCAATTTTGGCCCAAGGAACATAACTGTATCGGTTAGATTTGTAGTACTATTTCTAATACACAGTTATTTCTTGAGAATTTGAAGCTTTGAACGATACTTTGTTGCCATTGAGTCAAGGGTCTAGCGCGGCCAAGTCCTCGTTGACCAAACCACACGTCACAACTCTGGCAAGTTCGCGTCCACAACCACAACTTGGTGTCACCCTCGAAGTGTACCTAGTGAAGGTCTCTCGCAGTTACACATACTATTGAAGTAAGACAAGAACAGGCATGGACCAAAAATTGAATTAAGCATGGTTATATACCAGTCGATGTATGTAGGGAAGATGAGTATGTGCGTGCCATTGGCACATGCATGCTGAAGTTTGTTTTTTTTATTAGTGAGACTCGGACCATGACAAATATACCTCTTAAATACTAATAAAATTATTTTGCTTTAGCATGTGTATACAATGGCTTAGTGTATTTAATACTTTTGATAAAAATAACGTTCCATCTGCAGTAGATATTTTCTTCTAAAAATTGTGATGCATCGGAACGATGAAATTGTAGCGTGCGTCTAACACTATCCTATGCAAATACTGTGATTCGCTTTGGTCGAAGTTGAAGCATGAAACCACTGGGCGCCTACGTGTGGCTAATAATAAATGTACCGAGGTCATACCATGATAATCGTGACACATTTAAGACTTTGGTCAGAAAGTGTATCGTAGATATACATAGGCCTGTTCTCAACGCCTATGAATGGATGCCGCTTTTCCGTACGCAACACTAGTGAAATTATTATTATTATTATTATTAAATCACACCAGGCTGGCGACGTAGAAACGGAGAAACTCCATGAGATTAACAAACCCCCACGCAACCAACCCAGCGGGTGGAGAAAACAAAAAGAATGAAGAAGAAAAAAAAAAGAAGATTTCTTCAGGGAGGGAGGTATTCAGAGATGGCTGGTGACATAGTGGTAGATACATCTTCATAAGCAACGTCAAGAATAGATAATGGTTAAAATTATTTATTTCTGAAAGTAGCTATATAATTTGCCTGATTTGGTGAGTGGTCGTGAATCAGCGTACACAGAAATTAGGAGAAATTCAACACAGTCAAGGGAATGGTGATACTAGGTCTAACTGCTTCAGTAAAGTCTGCAGCAACAGAACTGAAATAGGCGTTAAAGTTTTCAGGCACATAGTTTAGTTTTGATCTGTCAATGCGTGCGTGCCAATTTTTAGCAAAAGTGAATTTGACGAATGGTCGTGAGTGGCGTAAAAAGTTCAATTGGGTTTCCATATCCTGGGTATTTTTCCTACATGGGAAGTAAATTTCAACAAACAGAAATTACCTACCTCCGCGAAGGTTATCTTTTCGTCTTGTTTGTCTGTTTGCATGTTTGACTCATGTTTGTCATAACGTTTGTTAGCAGTTTAACTCAAAAAGTTATGAACGATTCTTTAAAAAAATTGCACAACCTGTTATTACTATTAAAAGACACAAATGATTAGATTTTGGAGTTTATACAAAGAAAATTATGGGTTCGGAGCCAATTTGAAGTTTTTACTTCCGTTGCCTCGCTTGGCGGAGGTATGCGCTCTCAGAGTGCTCTAGTTAACATTAATGTATTCAACATTACTATACAGAATACTTGTGTATCTCCAATGGTTTACCATCATAAGTAGTTTTGTAAGTATACAAACGGCATAACAATAGGCAATCAATAAATATATTACCTCTGTATGACTGTGTCAGCAACATATCAGAAGTTCCAAAGATACAGAGCTATTTAATACTAGAGTTTTTCTTTTGCTACGCCACTTACTGGTTTGCAGCTAACGCATGTAGTAGATTTTTATTAGCTTGCATTTCAGAAATGAAACTTAAGGTGTAAATACCACAGATTTTCCGGGAAGAAAAATTCCCCTCCCACGCGTTCTGTCTGTTCCCACTAGGCCCTTTCCCGCTCAAAATACTTCAAGATTACTTTATCTGCATTTGTGTGCTTATTGTACTTAGCTGCCATACAAATGCTGATAAAGTAATCGAAAATGATTTTGAGTGTGAGGAGTAAAGGGCTTAATGTACATATGTAGATAAAACCGAGGATGCTCTCGGAAAATATTTCTTGTCCAAAAATCTACGGTGTTTACTTCCACAATATAATTTCTACGAAACAAACTAATGAAATTCTACAACATGAGTTAATTGCAAACCTGCAAAACACTATCGTTATCTTATAGCCGATATACTCGAGGCCGTATCTACCGAACCAAATTTCAATACTTGAAATGATTTCAAAATTTCTCCTTTTAAACAGTAGTTCGAATGCTCTCCAACTGATCTGTTTTACTGCATCATCTTTAAGACATAATTTACCTTGGTTCTTTTGTATTGAAAGATCTTTGATACTACAGTGATTTAATTTTCAGTGAGTAATATTGCCATTGAGCATTTTCGCTTCCTTTGCTCTTATCTAGTGAAGTGACATACGCTGATTTTCTACGCTTCAGATGCTGTGCCTCGGCGCCTCGTACACGGTGGTGGTCTTGCAGTTCCGGGCTTCAGATTGACACTGAGGAGCAGTTTGTCGATAACGACGACGAATTATGGGCTAGTCGTCTGAAAATGTTTAATTCGTACTAGATTGAACTAGAGACTAGACAATAAATTTAATGTAATCAAATGTTGGGCAAGTTTCTAGAATTACCTGCAATTACTGCACATTCAAAATTATGCATGTCATCCTGTAGCGATGAGAGTTGTAGATATCTTCATAAAATCTGAGTCGAAATGAAGTGAGTGCCAGAAAAGTCCGTTCCGATTGTTGGCAAGAGTACACCGTGGACAATGTCAAAACAGATCCACTGTAATGTATATTTATTGCTCCGCGGCTTCTTTCGAGAAACAACTGCACCGCTCTAATCCACGAGAAATGAGAAGCGAATTCTTGGACACTGTAGACTCGAGTCACATATTGACTACCTCAGCCTTGCATCTTTTATGACTGTGCTGCGCACCTCTAATGCTCTTTAAGTATATGTCAACACGTGCACGAAAAAGTCTTTCACTTCACCTTGAGATAATATTTACAGCAAATACTACTAATAGACATGGGTTGCGTTCCAGACATGGCTTGTCTACTGAGAGGTTTTATCTCTTACGAGAACAGCAGTTTTCTGCAATAATGAAGGGGACACTGCAATAATTTTAAGTTTCCATTACAAAAAGCTTACCCATAATAATAAAATATTGGCAACCGAGTGTTTAATGCGTGTAATATTAGATATATAATTTTTTTCATCAAATTCTTTTACATTTTTTGTTCATATTTTTTGAAACAAAAATGTTTTTATTTTCTCTTGTTTTTTTTTTTTCTAGTCGCAATACATTGTATGCAAGGACAAGATAGAATACTCTGCACAATCACACTTTAATCACATTCCGTCATACCCTCACTGTATACGTCCTAAATGGATACTTTCCTGTCAGAGTTATTTGTAGAGTTTGTGCTTGCATTATCTTTTTTTTAGCGACAAAGTCAAGTGTCGGCGAAGGTGGGGGGGGGGAATAGAGCTCAAATTTAATTACGAGCCTCTCTGTCACGTAGAATGGATTCATATGAATAACCGGCCGAATCAATATAATATATTAGCCGGCGAAATGTTGCCAGACCTAACATCAAAAACAACAATCTGAATTGACGTTCCATGTCCATCATCTAATAAAAAAAAAGTATTTTAATTGAGTCAATGTGAAAGCTTTCTCTCATTTATCGGATAGAATACTGTAGGTTCAGATTTCCATACCGTACCGTTTCCCAGAAATATGATTTTTGTCACTCATACTTCAGTAACAAATATCATACTATATAAGTTAGAAAGGTTGGTTTGTTTATAGCCAGAGTAGCGTTGTTAATAATATCCCTTTATACTTTCATCAGAACTCTCACCAGGCACCAATATTAAACTATGTCTCTTAAGCGTTTATTCAGAGTACAGTCTCAAAAATTTATTTGTCTACTATAGTCAAACAGCGTAAGGAGTCCGATGGGCGTGGCTAAGAACGCCAAGCAACTGCCAAATCTCACTTAAGCGCGCGGTATAACTTGTCTCAATACATATAATTATATTTATATTCGAATACTCAAACTGCATTAGCCAGTAGATTAGATTTGGCACTGCCGGTTTCAATTCAGCCCCGCCCCTAATGGGCGGGGCTGGTTTGATTATAAGAGTTTTGTTTAATAAGAGGTAGGTCTATTAGGAGTTTTTCCTGTACAGTATATGGAATTCAGGAAGAAAATCCTTACGATAGCTTGGCAAACAGCTGTAGATTAGATTAGCCTAAAGTGGAAGACATCTTGGATTATGAATGAACCACGGTGTCTCGTACCGGAGAGGAGGCAAAGCTGAGACTTTGGTTCGCTCTAATTCGTTACATTCATACATCAGTTGCACATTACCTTCATACATCAGTTGCACATTACCTTCATACATCAGTTGCACGTTACCTTCATACACCAGTTGCACATTACCTTCATACATCAGTTGCACATTACCTTCATACATCAGTTGCACATTACCTTCATACACCAGTTGCACATTACCTTCATACATCAGTTGCAAATTACCTTCATACATCAGTTGCACATTACCTTCATACATCAGTTGCACATTGCCTTCATACATCAGTTGCACATTGCTTTTATACATCAGTTCCACATTACCTTCATACATCAGTTGCACATTACCTTCATGCATCAGTTGCACATTACCTTCATACATCAGTTGCACATTACCTTCATACATCAGTTGCACGTTACTTTCATACATCAGTTGCACATTGCCTTTATACATCAGTTCCACATTAACTTCATACATCAGTTGCACATTACCTTCATACATCAGTTGCACATTACCTTCATACATCAGTTGCAAATTACCTTCATACATCAGTTGCACATTACCTTCATACATCAGTTGCAAATTACCTTCATACATCAGTTGCACATTGCCTTTATACATCAGTTCCACATTAACTTCATACATCAGTTGCACATTACCTTCATACATCAGTTGCACATTGCCTTCATACATCAGTTGCACACTGACTCCTTGTGTCAAGAGGATTAAGAGGTCAATCACATAGCTTAGATTCTAACTGTGACTCTAACCATGTCTGACTAACAATGTACATGATCACGAACCATCAACAATGTTGCGCATGGCAATCGATGGTCTTACAGTTTGGCGAAGAAAGCATGCATGAGGCATACATACTCAAGAAAGTTGTTTTTTGTAGCAACTGAGCCACCGAAGCAGAATACAGAGCTATGGTTTAGTTCTGAAAGTTAGCCCACGTTTGAGTCTTTGAGCTGTTCAGTGGGCAAGAGATCATTATACCACACAAGTTTTCGATTTCACCACCACTAGCATTACTCAAATTGTTATGATATGTCAGATACTGCGTTTGAAATCGCTCGGTGTATTTTATTACGAAGGAGAAAGGGTTGCGGCTGCTTATGAAGAGTCAGGAAATTCTAGGAAAACAATTCGTACAGGCTGTGGCTTCCAGCTGCGTTTCAACGGCATTCAGTATATTTTTCAATGAGTAGACTCTTTCGATGAACTTTTGCTCTGTATTGACGTGCAGCTTTCTCAGCGGGAAAGAAATAAGGAAACGAAATGTTCGAATCCCTGGGTAATACCCGCGGTAGCTGCAGGTTAAGGTGCTGTGCTCATGACGCTGGACGTTACAGGTTCGCATGCAAACCCCAGTCGGAAATTATGGTTGTTATTATTGTAGAATATAGTGGTGTATGAGAGATTAAAGTCGATTATGGATGATGAAACAATATGGTAGATATGTCGACCATAACATAACGTTGATTTTAGTATAGTTAGGTCGATATTGGTGGAGGCGATATTGGTTGTTTAAGGTTGGTCAGGAAACGAAGGTCTATGGTAGTACATGGATGTTTGATGACTATATATGGTAGATGGTTGTACAAGGATGTTTAAAGACT
>LQNS02278070.1:38915628-38938315 GCA_001587735.2 Parhyale hawaiensis
TTGGAGGCTGAGCTCGAGTCCATTGATATCCTCGTCGAGCTGCTGATGGAAGTGGTGGGCGCTGCTACCCTGACCTGGTTAGTTTACGGAACCTTGGACGCCTGCTTCGCTCTCTACTTCGCCGTGGACGATTTCACGCAAGGAAATTTACTCTATATTGACAGCTTGATTATCTTTGTGTGGAGAGTGCTGATCATGTGCTCGCTCTGCAACGGCCCCGAAGAAATGAACAAAGCCGTAAGTAAAGTATTGTCTAAACGTTTTACATCGTAGACCCATAGGTACCTGCCAACCACTTCGAAAACAATGCATTAATCTTAACTTATGGTCAAGCTCTATAATGATTCAGAAAGTTAAACAAAGCACAGATAAAGCATTACAGAGGTAGGTACATCATAAATTGCAAAATAGCTTCCTAACTACATAGCTTTCCAAAAATAAGCAATAATAAAGTACCTTCGGTATAAAGTTGTAATAGCAGCTACCCGAGCTGGGAAGGAGCACGAATCTTCTGTGTCCTCCCCCTTTCACAACGAAATCTTTGTTTCAGGACTACTGATGTATGCACCACTTTAATTGCAAGAAAACCGTACGACTGGGTCGTCTGGCACACGGTTGCGTAACAGTTGGAATGAGCTTTAATTCTGTGTCTGTTTTGAACTAATAAAGTTGTTTTGATTCCATAGAGACTTCGATGTGCTAGGCGTTGGAAGAAGTTACTTCACGCTCTAGATGAAGTTCCTCCCGTCGCATATATGAAGGCAAGTTTGACGTTGTCTGAAGTGTTGACTGTTCGCTGCTGGTTCCGCTCGAAATTCTTTGCTTTCATTTTATACACAATGAATTATAAACTAGTTTTGAAACAAAAATACTATCTAGTCATTACTATGTACCAGTAATAGCAAGTTCATTTTTACCACCCGCGAGCGAACCGAAGGTCGCTGATAATGTTTTCGTTGAAGGCTTAAGTTTATTTGTACTTATATATATATATATTTGTCTGTCCACCCAAAAAAGAGGTAGAAGGAGTTGAGCAATGTTCATTCTTTTTTGTAGGGAGTCAGGTGAGCTGATCTAGATGTGAGCAAGGCCAAAAAACTAGTTAGCTGGTTATAAAAACTGACAACCACGAATTTTGTTGTCTGTCGTCTCAAATTGAGGCGGAAGGAGTTGAGTCATAACGAATTTTTTTTAGACAGTCAAGTGGGTTGACTGGGATGTGAAAAATAGAAAAAAATTTTGAGTTAGCTGGCCATCAAATATTACGGCGTTGAATCTTTAACTAAAAACAAAAAATAAAAAAAAAAAACAGAAGGAGTTGAGCTTTTTCAGACAGTCAGGTGGGTTGACTTGGATGAGAAAAATGCCAAAATTCTAGAGCAAGCTGGCCATAAAAATTACCGCGTTGAATTTGTCCCCACTGCGGGTGATGGTCTTACGCCACAAGGCGTTCTAGTTGACACTGCAACAGCATTTGAAAATCTGTATCAACTAAGTTAGAAAACTTCAACAGAAGAAGGACACACCACGGTAAAACAAACTAGTAAGGTTGTACGACAGCAAACTTTCTCTGACAAAGTTAAAATCACACACAAAAAACAATGCTCACTCTCGTTGAAATATTCAACCCGGCCGTAACCAGCTGGAATTTTTTTTTTGATAGGAAGGCGCCGAAATAAGTTCCTGAGTTCAGCAATCTTATTCGTGACAATTGAAACGAGGGTATCAGGGAGATGCGGTAAATGTACGTTTAGCTACAACGGAGATTTTCATGATTTTGTTGACTTATTCAGGCAGTGTGAGGCATCTTAAGACTTACTTCCGGAATGACGTTTCTGTCGTAAATGTTTAATTTTCGAGATATTGAACTTTGAAGTTCCCATTATTTTTCTATGTGAAAAATAACCGGTGACCCCCATAGAAGCGTAAACTAACCTATCCAAACTTAACCTAGCTTAACCTAACTTAGTCTAATCTAATCTATCCAGGTTAGGTTAGTTTAGGTTACTTTAGGTTCCTACGGGGTCGCCACAGAAAAACAATGGGAACTTCAAAATGAAATATCTCGAAAACTAAGTATTTGTGACAGAAAAGTCATCTGTGGAAGGAGTACTAAGATGCCTCATATCATCTGAATAAGTGATAAGAATCACGAAAATTTTCGTTTTAGCTAAGCCGGACATTGACCGAAGAATCGAAGATATCAATAATTTATATAGTCATGCCCGAGATGTGCTTGGTAACGCTGCAGCAACAAAATTGAAGTATTTGAGAGCATAGTAGAAAATTCAGTGACAGTAAATAAATATATAAAACGATAGAATTAATAAATTGAAATGAAAATCGTGCAGATATCTTAACACTGACGATATTTAATTAATTTGTATAAACACAACAGACTTTACAATTAATTCTGCACAGAAACCTTGAAAGAAAAGCATTTGCTAAAATATGACTCCATATTTTGATTGAATTACGTAGCATGTATATACAAAGTTTATGCATTGGTATGGACATTAGCAGTAAGGTCTTAGTAACCTTTAGAATGAGTGATCTAAATGAATCCAAGAGTACTTATACATAATATTCGGAACTGCGTGGTCAAGAGGCTTGTTAAATTGGTAGTGTATATACAGTATATGTATATCGAAGATATTATCTTCGTATAAACACCAAAAATTATGATATAGAGACAATATTGCTTTACTTTTCAAGTACAGAACAATATCACTACCGTATTTAAATAAAGCAACCGTTTCCCTAGGCTGTGAACATCCAGCGGGTGCTCGAGACACCGCTCGTCTTCTCCCTCGCCTCCTTCACTTCGCTGGGGCGGTCGAGCCTCTCATCGGTGAGTTCGGTGACTAAGTTTCCCTAAATTTATTCGACACTAATGAATATAACCACGAAAGCCAGACTGAGACGCTCGTAAACTATAGGGAGCAGAGTAGCGCATATTAATCGCATTCAAGAGCAATGGACAGGAGTAACTCGCCGTTTATTTTCATGAAAAAATTCTGCAGGCGCTAATATGAAAATTTCGACAGATTCAATGGGACGACTGAAGTTAAGTCCTGTAGGTGATACATGTATCAAATAGTATTTTCTATGATAATCTCGTAAATTATTGAAAGATCCTCTCTCAAAGCCCCTTTGAAAATGTTAGCGAGCCTTAAACTTAAATCAAAGCTAATACAACAATTCTGGAAAGATTTAAGTCGTATAAAGCAAATTGATAGTCGGTGAAGAAGTGAAGACATATACTATACTAGTGGCCCGTGCCGTCATAATAAATGACGGCAAAATATTGACACTTCACCAAAACCCCCGCCGTCTTTTGGGCTTCCTCATTTTTCCCCTATCTAATACTGAAGTAAAAGATTCAAAGGTACCTAACTTTTTTTTTCGCCTTTTGAAATCTGAATTTTCTCCTACCTTATTACTTCTATTTTTCTCCTATCTAATACTGAAGAAAAAGATTGCAAGGCACCCCACTTTTTTTACATTTTGAAATCTGAATTTTCTCCTATCTTATTCCCATAGAGCGTGGCAGGAAAGATATAATATATAAATAAATAAATAAAAACACTACGTGAATTATTATATAGTACTGATGTTGTCGCCACAGATGCTGTGCTTCGCGGTCTCGTACGCGGTGGTGGTGCTGCAGTTCAGAGCTGCTGGTGCTGCCGATTCCTCCAACGAAAAAACTACCACAGAGTTTGGTATCTTGCAGTGTAACCACACGCTGCTGGAATAACTACACTTCTAATGGCACAAACCTGCACCGACATGAACTAAAGTTACTGTCTGTCACTATACGGTACTTTGTCCGGTAGGTTATACCCAGAACTGTACTGAAAGTTAGCACTGGCACAATTTCTTATAGAAAAAACCTAAAAATGACGTATAATAAAGGAAGACACCATTGTATAATTGAAGGCAGATTATGGTGGTTTCGTAGACTAACCTTTCTGAATATTGGAGTCATGAAGGCGTATTCACACTAGCTGCACTTGAGCGTATCGGTCGTTAAGGGAAAATATTGGTGGTGACAGGCTAGTTGGGTTTCACAATGCACTGTGCGCGTGAACTATAGTTTGCTACTTCGTAGCACTTTTCTAGATAGCATATGTACATCATGTCCACAAATTTGCGACTCAGATTGCTTGTAGTAATGAGAGAACTTGTGTCAACTACCTATAACATTAATTACAATATTGATTATGACAAACTTTGTAAAAAACAGCTCAGATTCAACCTGTCGTCGACAGGCAGCTTTTTCATGGAAATACGAAAGGTCCGGGTTTTTTATATTTCGCATGCATTCCAATAAAACGGCAGAAACAGACTAGTCGTGAATGGTCAATGAATCTCTCAGTGCCTCTAAAGTGTCTTTAGATGTATTGGCTACTTCCGTTTACAAAACAAAAACATTTCAGGTTGAGTTCGCTCTATAGAAAAGGTGAACTAATGGGTGGTACACATACTAGTTGAAAGAACGAGTTTCATCATCTCTGCGACCGAATGCATGGTTGTGTCGGGAGCCAAAGGGCCTGGCCGGGGTCTGTGGAGGTGGTGTTTAGGTTACAACCCTGGACGGCTAAATAGCAACAATATCAAGGAGGAAGCTCAAGCATCATCAGAAAGGCCGTGCATATTTGACGGACTTCATCTTTCCTCAGCAAAGTCTATGCAAGGTTAACGGTGACTTCGGCTTGCCGACATTTTTATGAAACCTTGTCACTGTTATTCTCTTTTCTACCTATTTATGAGACTAAATTCGGTAATTGAGAAAATGCAGCTGCAATGACTATGGCGGCCAGAAGTCGTTTGGCAAGGAATTCAACTTTTACCACTAACCATTAGTACACGACGTGGCAGTGGATGGTGGGCACCATCCTGCTGAAAGTCGTCAGTTGCATTTCTGATTTTTTTACCCAAGGTAGGACTTCGCGCCAAGATATCCCTTTAATTGGTGGCAGTTCACAATTTTCTTACCATATGAAGCCACGACACGAAGCATCATCACTGACAAACTGCTTGGACTTGTAGCGGACATCGGAAACGTCCTAGCCGAACCTGGCCACTCAATCGTTCTGCAGTTCACCAATGGATCCACAAAGAATATCTTCTCATGCGTGAAAATGATACAAAGATAATTACAGCACTTTTGCTTCTGCACATAAACAATTTACATGGGGCTTTTCCGCTCGCCGCAAGTCGCTCTTCATTCACTCATGACGATCCTGGTTCCTGCAGCCGCAGGGATCTTTTTTTTTGCGTAAGCTGTTATTTTTACACTGGGATCATTTACAACGGCTTTTCTAACAGTTGATCGGGTGACATCTCCGGGCCTGCCTGTATGACGTCAATCATTCAGGTTTATACCTTCCCTCTATCTATTGCGACCCTATGGATGGTCACTCGACAGGCAACGTCTGACTTGTAGTGGCCTACGAGGAGGGCAGCAGACATCTTAGTTCTTTTTGCTTCTATTGTAGCATCCATGTACCTTATTGCTATTCACTCCAAATAATAATTACCTGAGAATGTTAGGTTTTAACTTAATGTCGCAGAATGTTTTTACTTTTCAAAATTGATCACAAATCTGTAGGAACGAAGTGCAATCCGATTTCCGCAATACCCAACAACTGAGTTTAATAGAAATATACCGGTATATTTATATCCTACTATATAAAAAACTCCATTTCTGATAATTTGCTTCCTTGGTCGTACCTAACTCATGTTCACGCAGGAGAAATTCCCAGTCTCAACGGCAGAGGGTCATATCGTAAGTAGGCAGAGCCTGGTACGATGGCCATCGCCGATTATACGATGACGATGGTGTTTTAGACCATCACCATCGGAAAAACTACAATGTTACGATGGAACATCGCAGAAATCCATCGGCCATAGCGATGGTCCGATGGAAATCGTATCAAACAATCGGCGATGGCCATTTTCTCCATCGGCGATGGTATTATGAGGAAGAAATGGTCCGATGAAATGACTGAACATGCCATCGGCGATGGCATACGATGGGCATCGTCATCGGTTGTGCTTTCGATGCCGATGAAATAAGTCTAAAACTACAGAAAAACAGCCTTACGAGTTTGAAACATTCATTTTTTAGTAACATTAAAACGAAAAGGGGGTTACAAAGTTTATTTTAATACATATCCCAGATCTAACAATGTCAATAATTACCTGGGCCTTACATTTTGCACCTTTTATCAGCTAGGAATAGTATTATTGGTTTGAAAATCGCAAACAGGCCGAGGTTATAAGAGATGCTGCTTTTATTCGATTTTTGTGGTCTGAGATGCTTGCATTTTTAAAATGTGTGAATGCGATGGTCCATCACCGATTGCGACGCCCTACGATGGCCATCGCCGACGGTTATTTCATCGTAGGTCATCACCAATGAAAATTGGCGATTTTTGGTTCCGATGCTTATGGAGCGATAGCACTGCCATCGATTTTGCCATCGTACCATCGTAACATAATCGGAGATGCCGACCTCTGTAAGTAGGTATCTCTTAGCAATAGTACACACATGCACGCTTACAAAACTAAGGTTGGAAAGACTTCTGAATCTCAGTTCCAAAGAACAGTGACTGCAATTGTTCATAATCCTCAGTTGCTTTGTGTTCTCTCAATAATCCTCAGTTGCTGTGTGTTCTCTCAATAATTCTCAGTTGCTGTGTGTTCTGTTCTCTGAATAATTCTCAGTTGCTGTGTGTTCTCTCAATAATTCTCAGTTGCTGTGTGTTCTCTGAATAATTCTCAGTTGCGGTATGTTCTCTCAATAATTCTCAGTTGCTGTGTGTTCTCTGAATAATTCTCAGTTGCGGTATGTTCTCTCAATTATTCTCAGTTGCTGTGTGTTCTCTCAATAAACAAAGAATTTAACGATTCCTGTCATTACTCTTTCTCAGAAAACTACAGCGCAGGTAGACAAGTTTGGGTCTTGCTTAGGCTGCCTGTCATTGCATATACTGACGAGTATTGATGATTACGCTGCGGCGTCGATAGTCAACAAACAAGCAAGAGTTTACACTTGACGCTCTAAGCAGCGAACGAATAGAATTCACATCATTTTTATCGTTGATGGAACAAATGATGGCACAGTTGTAATTTTATGGAAAATATTAGAGTAAATACGTGGTGGCCAAATAGAATGGACTCAATAGTTCCGGCCGTATGTAAATTCAAGAAGCCGCAACATTTTAACGAGCAACTGCCCATCAGTCGCAAGACAGCCCTCACGCTGTGAGTAGAGGAGTTCATCCACTCAATATTACCAAACGTAGTTGCTCAGTAGCGAATAAAGTATATGATGTTGATCAAATGAAGTTAAGCATCTTCAGTTTTGCTAGGCACTAACGTGTTACAGTTTATCACTGCTTCGATTGAATTAAACGAGAACACGGTCTAACTTGCGTAAAACGACAGTTGGATTTTACGGGAGTCATGTAACCCACGCACGATTCACTAAGTAGCTATTCATTGTGATTGAGTAATTGAAATGGGATAATCCAGTTTTCACAATAAAAAAAGATAAAATTTTCCTAAGAAACGGCCGCGAGTAAACCAGTTTCAGGAAAGTTTGTGTTGACTTCAAATCCTAAAGTAAAATTCTGTAATATATTAATAAGTGATTGCGGCTTCAGTGACTATGTCATGACGACGACTGTTCAAGTGAATGCTTGTAACTCTGAACAGTCGCAATGAATAACAATACCACATGCCTAGATGGATAAAACTGTGATGAAAAGCACTTAATTGCGCGGTCAAAAATCTTAAACATAGCACCTTCACATCCTAGTTATCTTAAAATTGAAGAGCGAAAGTTACACCAGAAATTTCTACAACACGAGGCGTAATCGCTCATAATAATATATTGGTGCAAATTTAAAGAATTAATCGTCTAAAATATGATACAGAAGCTTTTTACCCGCCTCGAGACACTGATGGGGTTCTGCGGGTTGTACCATAAAGATTTGAACATTTCTACATCTGCTGCAAGAGGCAGAGAGATGAATCAAACTTCGCCACGGCATAAAATTTACTTTCCTTGGACATTGAAAGAGTGGTGGTCAATAGCCATTATGTTCTCTTATCCACTAAACGTCGTATTACTGGTATTGATAAACGTGGAAGGCTACGATGACGATTCATTTAACAACTTTGGCCTGAATTTCTGGTGCGTATCATGGCTGACCGCCTATTTCTATATGACCTTCTGCTTTGTCCAGCAACGACGGAAATTCAATTTGCTTATGCAGAAATTATCTCATAGAGTTCAGTATGCAAAGTCTATGGTATATCTGATGAGGCGAGTGCTGCTCCTTCTCTTTGGATTGGTGATCATGATGAGTGATATGATGCAATACGTCTCAGACATGGATAAGCACGTTCTACTACAGGCAACATTTTTCGTTTTGGCTTCATGTCATACATATCTTTTGGACGTTGCAACTGCGCTGCTTCACTGGATTTTTACTGCAAGCGTTAGCATCTCATACCGACAAGTGTTCAAAATTCTACAAAGGAAGAATGATGACGTGATGCATCCAAGGAGTGCCATCGCGAAGAACTACGCTGAGAAGGAAGCTATTTTTTTGCCACCTTTAATTAAGAAAAATTTAGCATTTGCAACAGGTAAAGTTGCCTCCTCAGTTACTACAGAATCATGTTCAAGTTTAAGTGACTTCGAAAAGGTAACTATGAAGTTGGAGGCTGAGCTCGAGTCCACAGATATCCTCGTCGAGCTGCTGATGGAAGTGGTGGGCGCTGCTACCCTGACCTGGTTAGTTTACGGAACCTTGGACGCCTGCTTCGCTCTGTACTTCGCTGTGGACGATTTCACAAAGGGAACTTTACTCTACATTGACAGCATAATTATCTTCGTATGGAGAGTGCTGATGATGTTCTCAGTGTGCAACGGTCCAGAAGAAATAAATAAAATTGTAAGTAATATTTGTCCATGTTCTTACATCCTAGACCAGAAGTGGGTAAACTGCGGCCCTCAGTCCACATCGGGACTATAAGTCTTTTTAATCCGGTCTGCCAAAGGTTTTGCGTTCTTCAATATATTAACCTCATTTAAGCGCTTATTATACGCTTTATTCTAAGACTGCATGTCTGTAGCAGAAATGCTATTTTTATTTTCTAAATTCCAGAGAGAAGTGCCTGGACCTATCTGGAATAGTGCGTGCTGGCGTAGCTGTTGGTTGGCGGTGCTGGCCCCTAACGTCTGCCAATTTTTAAAGGTCAATGTGGCCCCTGGGTCCAAAAATTTGCCCACCCCTGTCCTGAACTAATTGTAGACTACCTAGTTATTGGTAACGATATTGAAATCTAAGCAAATAATTTACCGATTTATCGTACCGTTTTTATGGGAGTAGCAATTATATTCTAAGTAAAGCTGTTACGATTCTGAAGAGACATCAAAGACTGCATACGAGCTTTCGAAGTGGATAGCAAAAGGTTTGGGTGATTTTTTTTGCAGAAAATATACATTTTTCATGTACATTTGGTACCATTTTGTCACGTATATTGCCATTTCAACCAATACCTGAATCTGATGCCCATATATCATGCTCTACTCTTCGTTGTTCAATCTTTGTGTCAGGCTAATGATGTACTATTAATAATTGACATTACGTGAAACTGAGACGTGTTGCAATTATTGCGCAAAAATTTATGAGAATTTAATTTTATGATTTGCTTGAACTTATAAAGCTATTTTATATCACAGAGACTTCGATGTGCCAGACGTTGGAAGAAGATACTTCAAGAACAAGATGAAGTTTCACCCGTGGCGTATATGAAGGCAAGTTTTCTTCTGGCTGCAGCACCGATTCTTTCATGTCTTTTCCATGTGAATGTGAAAGTACAAGATTTAATTTAATCATTAATAATATAAAGACTCGTTTGGAACATGAAAACTAAATAGTCAATAGCACGCATCAGTAAGAGAAAGTTAATTTGGCACTGTTGTATTTGCTTCATTGAATTGCGCACCTCACCAGAATATGACATATCAATGTTAAAAATTTTTGGCCCTATGGATACAAAATCTAACCTACAAAATATAAAATAAAACCACAGAATGAACGAGAAAAAAAAAAAATCAACGGAATCGGTAACTAACATTTTTCGAGCTAAATGAAATTTCAGGGCTGAGTAGTTACTTGCTAGTCATTCGAGTCGTCTACATCATCAACTTCTATCACTTTCAAAGCACGTATATGCACCAATCTTGATACAATGATTAAGGTACTTTGTTTTTACCTATTCAAAGCGTTGTCACTATTTAGTAAAGACAATCACCTCGGCAGGCTGTGAACATCCAGCGGGTGCTCGAGACACCGCTCGTCTTCTCCCTCGCCTCCTTCACTTCGCTAGGGCGGTCGAGCCTCTCATCGGTGAGTTCGGGGGCGTGTTTCGCTAACTTACTAATTTCAGATGAAAATAACTTCCAAAGGCAATTTCCAAACAAAAGACTTTAATACGAGCGGTGTAGTGTAGATTAACGCTTTTATGTTCAAGTAACAAGAAGATCTTGCTGCTTCATATAATGGAAACAACTCCCATCTGGCCAGTCAAAGAGTTTTGGCAATATTCGTCCCATTTTCGAAGTTGATGCGCTAATATATATCGTGGCCAGTAGCAGGTAATTTCTATGAAAATATTGTAAATTCTAAGAAGATTTAAGTTGCAGTAAGGAAAGGAATAGGTAATGTTGTCGGCGAAAAGTAAGAGACATTTCTTTTCACCACAGATGCTATGCTTCGCGGTGTCATATGCAGTTGTAGTCCTTCAGTTCAGAACTGCTGATGTCTCCGATGCCTCCAGCGGAACGCTCACTGCAGAATTTGACATTCTGTGCAGTAATTAAACACTGCTGGAATAACCACAACTCTAAAGCCACACACCAGCACCAACATAATCACGTTACTGACACAGCACATCCGTTCTCTCAGCACCCTGGGAACTGTTCCCACCGTTATTCCTGATATGATTTGCGTTTAAAAAAAATGTTAGAGAGCGGTGGATGAGGATAACATCACCGTCACATCAGCAAGTGTATATATTTTCCTACAATATATTTAAAATTGTTGCTACAACTTCACCGCATGAATGACAAGAAATTTATTGGGGAACTAAATATCAAATCGTAACAACTGGGTTCCGTTATCTGCTGCTCGTATGATCTTTAGGCGCAGTTCACATTGAACCTCGTGTAGCACGTGACCAGGCATGAAGGCTGCCGATTTTGGCGATTTTCTTCCCTTGATCAGTTGCCCTTACCTTGTCTTGGGAAATATGCGAAGAACAAGTGAAATCAAGGTTACATATGATCAAGGTATTTTAATGATGTTTGTTACACAGACATCCACATAAATGATGAGAATTATTGGCAATAATGTCGAAGAGAGATTTTGAGTAAATTAAGAAAATTAACAGGGAATGATTTTCATTTAATAATTAAGTTAGTCAAGATCCCTCTGCCTTTCTACCATCATTATTCCTCACCAATGAAGATCAAGGGTGTTGGCAACAGCCGGTCTCAATCAGGTCATATTACGCACTGTAACTGTGATTGATTCTAATAATGGTTTTCCCGGATATTCACTAATGTTGTAGTGTGAGTGTAAATTATAGATGGCATATGTCAGGGTCTGAGAACATCAACTGCCAAAGCAGACGAGAATTAGCAGAATTGGTGGAAGAGCATTGGAGGTGTGGCAGCAGCGGCTGTGACGTCATTGGAGCCTATCAAGCGATTCTTCCTCGCACTCTGACAAGCTCAGTTTCAGAACTTTTCCTTGTACCCCTATTTCTTAGCTGAGGTCATGAAAAATAGGGGGTATGGCGATATTAATATCCAACAGAATTTACATTGTACTCACCGTCAAAACTTAGACTTATTTTTTAAGTAAATAACACGGAGTACCTGTGATACGATCTGAGGAGTAACTATTACGTAACTTAGATACTGCTGTACTATTTGCGACTGAATTCATTATTAAAAACTCTCTTCAGATTATCATTCATTTCTTCCAACGTCATTTAACATCGCTCTTTTACCTAGATACTTCAATGAAATAATTTGCAAATGTTGCGAAGTTGTAGTGAAGGAATTTCATCAAACTTGAGCTTACATACATGACAAAAATATTAGACAGAAACTTCGTAATTCAAAAACCCAAGTTATAAATGTCAGCTCTATGTTTAACAGGGTTAAAACAAATGCACGCAGACTTGCTGTCAAAGGCTTTGCAGAGCCTGTAGCGAGAATTTAAACTTCCGCATTTGAAGCAAATAAGGCCAAAATGAAACCAAATATACGATATTCAATGTATATTTTCGTCTTCTGAAGACACTTACTACGGCTAGACTCACAATAGTACCGTATAGTGCTGTGACTTATCCAAACACAACTGAAACATGGTAAAAATTTCGAATCTACAGTATCAGAAAGTGAACTGTCACTTCCAAGTCACTAACAGAGAGTAAGCATTTTACCTGGCCACAGCCTCCAGAAGATATTAGTAAATGAGCGTCTGTGTTGGTATTCTGATGTTCTGCTCGGTTAAGATAACGTCATCGTTTGATGCCGAAGATATCTTTTCTTAAAATGGCCGTAAATATTGTCTGTCTGCACAAGACCATTGGGTCTTGTGCCCTGGCATGGACTATGAGAAAATTTGAAAGGTACCATCTGTACCTCGTTCAAAATTCTTACGGTTGAAACGAAACGATTGGAGCTTTGGAAAATCCCAAAAAGTGACTTAACTTGTGTCTCTTCCTGTGCGACGAGATCCACGGAGTCAGCCGCCATTTAGAGGGAAGGCAGACTAGGGGTCGTAACTCAGTCCTGAATGTGTGACACAATTGATATCTCTCAAAATAATCACCCATAGATTTCAAGATTAGTCTCGGTCAAGATTATTTTTTTAAATCACTATGTAAGAACAAAATATGCATCCTACAAATAATTATTTTTTTGATGGTTCCTTGCATCCATTCATTCGTCTGAAAGTTCAGCTTTCAGTATATTCAGTAGGTATGATTTTATATTCAGGAATATGGCGTATTAATTTTGGGAATCGAGAACAATAGGAAGTAGGAGTCGGTTTGGAGCTACTCCTCACAGAGCATATATGCGCTGGCTTACTGATGATGATGATGAATATAAGAAGAGCGAATGTCAGCGCTTTGTCCCATTAAAAATAAACAAAATTTTACCCACTTCTGACGATTATGACGTCACTGAGCAGGGGAGCTAAAGAGCATAGCGGCAGACGGTCAAATCGCCTCGGAGGCAAAAATCTGTAGTACAAGCGACCTGCGCCGTCATTAGGAGACGACAGAAAATTAGTACTTCTGTAAAAGCCCCGTTTTCTTTTGTTACCAACTCTTCAAGGAATTTCTGAGAGGTAAATTCAACATTTTGCCTGAAAGCCTGAATATAGAACTCTCTATATATGCTGTAGTTAAGTGGCATTTTAGGTATCACCTTTAAATTTACAAACACGTACATGCAAGCAAACCCTGGTTGCCCTACCGTCGTTCACGACCGCTTTGTGTGCGTGTTTGTGTACGCAGATCGTGTGCGTGTGAGCGGCGTTCAAGTTCGCGCGCCGCGCTGCTCGCTGTATTGCTCGTTAAGTAAGGTTACGTTAGGTTACGTAGGGTTAGGTTAGGTTAGGTAAGGTTAGGTAAAGTTAGGTAACGTTAGGTGACGTTAGGTAAGGTTAGGTGAGGTTAGAAAGGTTAGGTTTGGTTAAGTTGGGTTAGGCTAGAAAGTTAGGAAAGGAGGTTAGGTTAGGTAAGGGTAGGTTAGGTTAGGCTAGGTTACGTTGGCTTAGATAGTGTTGATTTTAGTGGTGGCGCGCGCAGAAAAGCTTACGTGAACGCAAAGTGGTCGTGAACGACGGTAGTGTGCCCGGGTTCACAAATATTTACAATATAATTAAGACCGATGTGTATAGCTTTTGGTTCGTTCATTTATTAGTTCATCTGTCCGCTTTCTGTCCCGCGTCAAGAAAACCGATTAGAATCCTCCGCGATGATTAAATTTGGCTACGCGCAAGTTATGTCTTCGTTTGGACCTACTAAGACTTGGTTGATATATCGCTAGAATTTAAATATATCTTTGACACTGTGCTATCTGCTAAAAAATAACTGTTTGAACTATTAATTATTAGTAGGAGTCAAAGCACGATTGGCGCAAGATATCCGCATTCCTGATTGATTTGCGCAATAACGTGCAATATCTCATTCTTAGCCGAGAACCGTTGCCCTTCTGATACCAAGACTTGTGAAACAAAGCAATTTTTTGCAGCATATGGGCAACGTTCATTTCCTTGGAATAAAATTGCGCTTCATAGCATGGTAGTTAAGTGCGAAAACAAACAACAGAAACGACTTACGGCTTGGACGGGTAGGCATGATTGTGGAGACAAAGATGACTCCCATTGACAGTTTGTCGACGAGCGGCATGATGGACGTCGTCGGAGTTCCCTACACAATTTGGCTGTCACACGGGACCATCTCATATTCCCTTTCGCCTTATTTTTCGTCCACCGGCGGGTGAGAACTGCATTGAATTACCCCATAGAAATTCATGTAGCTTTTTGGAGGGTTGGTGTCTATTCTGAGTGTTACCTGAGCTACAGATGACCTCAGCAGCATGGTGAGTACCACTGCAGATGTTTGTAGTATTACGTGGTAGCATATTACTCCAATTACTTCAGCAACGTGGTAGCTGTTGCATGGACGTTGTCTAAAAAAATATAACGGAAAGGCTCTAAGGTTTATAGAAGTTCACTGGCACGCTTAGGTTTGATATGGTGCAACTGCTCTTTACAGTAATTATCAACAAAAGAAATGATGATCAGTCAACCTTTCGGTGAGAAGGGAGGTATAGCACAACATTGTGTGATTGGAGACAGGTAACATACATTAATTTGTTTAGTAATTTTAGAATGAAATAACAAGGCATATCAGGATGACAAGGAAGTTAGCAGTCAATAACAGAACAATGATTATCAGTTGGACAATATGCCGTAAGATTTTGGGAGTAAAGAAACGGTAGAGTGATTGTTTAACTACGCTGGGTAGACAAAATAAAAAAATATCAATACTATTATGTTTCAGAGACAGTGTTGCAAGTTACGCCGGCCTACCCAGCACCAGTATAGAATCACTGTATGTTAATGGAAAACGATCCATACTGAACAGCGCTAAAGCAGTTTAGTAGACAAAGAAGAGTGAAATAGAGTAATGGCTCTGATTTTTGTCATTCATTGTACATGTGTACACCATGCCTATACACCTAGTGTTGATTATTTGGTAGCTTTGTGTATTTTTAATGACGGATTGTGCATTCAATAGAGTCCGAACTTTTTTCTATTCGAATGATTATCAAGTGAATCTCATCTGACCATGTTTAATATATGTTCAATATCGCCATTTTTATCTTCCAAAATATATCAGGTGGGTCTAATGCAAATTCTAATTATGCAAGCAGAAATATATATTGTGCACAATATAGCGGTAAAGTATATTAAGGGCTATAAGCTTTACTTAGTTTTTAAAGTATATAATAATATGTTTCCGAAGAAGTAGCGTCTCTGTGGTTTTGCGGCAATAATTTGATCCTCAGCGAGAAGAGAAACACACGATTTAGCAGGGCGCAGTATCCCACGGAAATTAAATAGCGGATGGTAATAAGCGAAAAATTTGTACCATAGATTCCAAATTTTACCTGATAAATAGCAAACTTTTATCAAACCAAAATAATTATACATTCTTAGGTTCTAGCTTCAAAACACAATTAGAGTAACTGAAAAAACTCCAAGAATTTAAGCATTCCTTGTAAAAAATACAGATTACCTGATTTCTCTTTTGACTATGTGAATGTATCCATATTATACATCCTACCAGCATTTAGGGTTCACAGTTCCTATACTCCAAACTGCCCAAGCCACAGGAATAGCGCTGTTCCACACATCATCCTGGAAGGAGACCGGACAGCGTGGGGCAAAGTCTATGGAACTCTTTAGCTGCAGAGCACCTCAGACCAAAGGTGAGGAGTAAATCGGCAGCCTAGTCTACACGAAGGTTTCACCACTGCCTGCGGGCACACTTTAGTAAAAACATTCAATACGTAGCGAATTGTGCTGTCTTCAGCAACTGTTGAATAGTTATAAAACAAGAAATACAATGTAGAAATTTCTTTATGATGGATGTAATATTCTATACATGTAAAAAAGTCTCTGATGGGTTTATCCACTGAATTTGCTTCAGTATTTCATTAAGTAATATATTGCCAGTACCGTTTACAAGGGCATCTAAAAGTGGACATTATTTTTTGCAAATTGTCCGTTCTCAATTACTCTGCTCTTCCGAATACTCAATAACTAATTTTTAAATGGGTTTCAATAGCGTGAAGCGAGCAGCTCGGTGCTGCACCATACAGTGTAATGGCACAGGCATACCAAAAACTTCTTAGCTGCCTTGGAAGTGGCATTAATTTACACAATTGTCACTACCATCTTGAATGAAGTTGTCGGTTTCCTAAACCTTGGTTTAGAATTATCCTAAGAAAAAAAAAAGGCACTTGAGGTTACCTTAATTCTTTCTGGGATCTCCCGCAGGGAAACTAAATTGTCTCCAGTTCATGCCAACCCAAGACATAACTGCTCCTTCCCTTGTTAACGTCTCAAACGATGAGGACGATTTCCGTTATTCGTAACTCGTTCATTACTCTACCAAACTGATCCGCCTACTGGCACACCGCATTTTCAAGTGAAGATGACTTTTCAAAAATATTTCTTCATAATTATAGTCTTCTACCCGTTCGAACTATTATGTAGTCAATAGCCTTCAGAAAGATCATTTTATCGGTTTTTAGGTTTTTGCTCAGGATGCAACACCCTATCACAATGTATAAACATAAACACTAAACACTACTCTGCTAGTAAAACCAATGTGCTTTATTATTTCCCTAGTTATAGATGACATGATACGCCTGAAATAACTCTGAAATTACCCTTGTCAACCTACAATTAAAGTAGTAGACCACAAATTTCGCCTGTCTGATGAACTTCTCCTAGTCTCATTTCTAAGGTCGTGTGTCTATTTTCAAGCTCTGAGACAATAATGGTCTGTTCATTTGCTTCTAAATTACATTTGTAGTCTATAATACTGCTATGTTTGGCACTTGCCTAATAATTTATGACGGTAAAATTGTTGCCGTAGCTCTCGTTTGCTCATATCTGCGCAGGTCCAACTTAATTAAGTTATAACGTCATATGCATGAAGATGTGACGAATATTGTAATTCAGACGTATAACCACTGTTTTATTTATTATATTTATTACTGAATCACAAAGTTGCCTAATAGTGTGACCCACACAAGCAACCAGCGAGCAGTACAATTAAGAAAAGATTTGATACTAGCATTAACTTCAGATTCTTGCCGAGTCCCCGTCACCGTTGTTAATTTATATACAACTAACGAACAACTCAACTCACATTCACAGAGCTTTTCCAGAAAAGTTACAACGATAGCCAACTATTTATACGAATTTTTTTTCAACCTTTCTAATTAGAAGTTATTTCTTATTAATAATTTTTTCTGTTTCAGTCTCAATTGCTGCTCTGAACCTTCTCAAGAGACGTAATTCCATCTCGTTGGCCGGCGTCACCACTCTCAGCAAGCGCCCAGTCAGCTACGTGAGTACTGCAGTACTTAACAGGAAACCATCAGAGAGACCTGCTTTAAATTTTTATTTTTACATTGTACTCACTAAAACATCATTCTTGTTCTCTTGCTCAATGTGATTGATTTTTGAAATTATTGTATTTACCAAAGAGTAAGAAATCCTCAAGAAAGATCGTCAGGAACTTGAGAGACCCTCTAGGTCAACCACAGTACGGACGCTTGCGATTAAGTCCTCAGGGTCCGAAACTACAGACAGGAACTTGGACTTCGTTACTTTGAATCGTGTTGCGGGTGTTGGAAGTAGCCCGATTATATTGAGCTCACTGATCTCTCCGTTATAGGGGTAAGCTTGAGTTCTTCAAAGTCTGACTTGTAATCGACTGAGGGTCAATGCCTGACATTCAAATCAACGGGTAGGAACAGTGTGCCTCTTTGAAGTTTCGGATAAGTCAAGCCTCAGAGGCTTAATTTCGATGCCGAATGGAACGTACCTCAAGTAACTAAATTGTCGTGAAAGAGTTGAGAAACGAAATTGTTCACAACAAATGATGAGGAGTACGCGAGACTTTTACGCTACATTTTATCCCATTGTATTAGATTGGATGTTTNACGTACCTCAAGTAACTAAATTGTCGTGAAAGAGTTGAGAAACGAAATTGTTCACAACAAATGATGAGGAGTACGCGAGACTTTTACGCTACATTTTATCCCATTGTATTAGATTGGATGTTTATACGATGTAAATTAAATTATATGAATAAATTCCGTGGATTTTTTGTAATAAAAATATATAAATTATGCAAAGAATTGGTGGAACACATTTTCGGTTCTGTGAACATCAGGCGCCGAGCTGAGCACACACAAAATGATTTGCATTTGCGTGTTGCATGTCTGTGTTCGAATCACTGTCGTACTGAGCAGCATATGCCAAGAGTCTGAAAAGAACTGTCGACACTTTATTACCTCCACCAAAGAGGTTATGTTTTCGTCGTGTCTGTCTGTGTGTTTGTCTGCCTGTCTGTTACCAAGATAACTCAAAAAGTTCGGAACCGATTTGGATGAAATTTACAGGGATTGATAGGTATGTTAGGAGAAACAGATGATTAACTTTTGATGAAGATCCATCCATCCATTTGTTGGTTTGTTTCTTTGTCTGCCTTATTTTTCTCAATGCTGTAATTCACAAATTTATGGATGGATTTCTATGAAATCAACATGAGTTGTTAGGTACATAATGAAGAGTAAATGACAAAATTTTGGTAATGATGTGTTTGTTTGTTCATTCGTTTGTCACTGTTTTTAATTTTATGCATGTTAGCGCAATAACTGAAAAAATAATGAATAGATCTTTATGAAATTTATAGGGGTTGTTAGTAATGTTGAAAGACATAAATGATTAAATTTTGGTGCAGATCGGTTTGTTCGTTTGTATGTTAGCTGTTATTACTAACAAAAGACACAAATAATTAGATTTTGGAGTTTATACAAAGAAAATTATGGTTTCAGAGCCAATTTCAAATTTTTGCTACAGTTGCCTCGCTTGGCGGAGGTATGCGCTCTCGAAGTGCTCTAATTCCTAATATTTTCGAGGTCATTTACATTCTCCTCGAGGTCGTATCTTCACTACCAGAGGAGATATCTAACTTCTACCTGCTTTTATAACGGGTTCATCGTTTTTTTTTTCTGCTGAACCAGCACTTGTGCATAAAGTAGAGAAGCACTCTTGAAAAGGCATACTTCTGCCAAGCAAAGTAATATAAACGAAAAATTGAAATTAGTCTTGATTCCAGGATCTCATTTGATCATTGTTAAAGTTGGTCATTTGTTCCACTTAATATTTCTAACAGTTTTTGTAAGTTTTGGAACTTTGGCAGCAAACAACGCTCACGACATTATAAACTGTAAATCAAGCGGTGCAGGTGCAAAGTAGCTATCCTCCATTGCAGAAGCGCGACCCCAGCGAGGATAATGATCGAGAGTGCATCGATGAAAAATATTTGAAGGCTGGATCTGCTAGTAAGGTATAACTAATATTAGCTTCTAAGTCGAAAAAAGCTAAGTTGACTTGCGAAGTGCAAATTTTTAGCTAAAATGATGGCGATGCAATAGCAGCAAAGTATTCCAGCAGTTTCTCTGTCTGGGAGCGAGGTTGTTCAACAAATTGCCACGTCACATTAGACATGCCACCGGTATTGAAGTTGTTATTGAAGTTACTGGATGCATGGTTATTGAAAGTGCCAGACAAACCAGCTGTAAGCGGCTACGATCAATGTGTGGATAACTCGCTACTATCCCTCCGGCTGGCCATGGAATGCAGCATCCCTTGTGCACAAGATGGGCCATGTGAGAAATACCACCTGGACCTCGTCCGAAGAATTATCTAGGTATCAAAGTAAGGCATGACTTCAGTATTCTGAATGTTTGATACATGACCTCTAAGTGTAGCTCTTCAGCCAAATTGAATAATTAATATTTTGTATTACATTTTGCTGCTTCCAGCGCACTCATTCTGGAGTCTAATTCTCATCATTGATACGTGACACCTACTCGTTAAGTGCTATCATTGAAAACAGATTTCTAGCACCCATGCTTAGTCTTTTCAGAATTCACAAATATACTATACGTGGCATTCTGTGATGAGCCATATCACTTAAAGAGGAGACCCATCTCTGGATGAGAAGGCGAGATTGCAAATGAGTACAAAAATTAATAAATTATTCTTAAGAGCTCTCGTTATTTGCGAAGCCAAATGATGATTAGTGCATGATGGTAAGACAACATCATAAGCGTAATGCACGTGAAGACAGGAGGTGTTTATGTATTTTGCCTAACTGACAAGCAAAGCAGAGATGATGTCGGTCCAATCGATTGGGGTGGAAGTCCGAGTCTCCGGTCGATGTTCTGTCATTCTGAGTGCAACTCATCTCGATAGGAAACGTCCGACTCCTCACATTAAGCTGTAAAATGTCAATCACTGTCACGAAGTTCTTCATGAAGGCACTTGGACTTTGCCGGTGGTATCAGCCTAAAGCAGGGAAAGCAATAATAAGCTTGCAGTACAGTTCCAAGCAGATTACCCGTAACCGCCTTCTTGCCAAGCTGGTTGAACTTTTGTCTGTTGCATTGCCCGTTTTTGTGCTAGGGAGTCACATATACGCTATATTTTTCTATATTATGCTCCGCTCGGACATGTTTGCCCCAGATCAATTCAACAACAACAGCCTGCTGCTATGGAACGTGCTGTGGCTCAGCTCCTACTCACTGTGTCTTGTTTTGTATCTCTGGAAGAGTCGCAAGCTTGACATGCTGTTCCAGACGGCTGAGGGTTTGTTGAGCCAGTGCAAGTCTCAAAAGGCTTGCAATCAACGTACAAATTATGGTCGTATACTTATTTGTATTATTGGAATGTTTTGGACTGTGCAAGAGATATGCGTCTTTCTTTACAAGCATTTCAAAACGTCGAGGAGAAATCACTGGGCATTCTCTAGTTTCATCTTCGCTTGGACTCATTCGGACTTCGTAGACGTCTTCGTAGTTTATTTCATTAGCAGTATGGAATCAGTGGTTAGGAAAGCTCAGTCCGATATATTAGTTGTAGTTAAAGCACAATTGACTCCAGACGTGGCCAGAGATTTATTGATTTCCAGTCTTCCGTTCGACAACACATTCACGGCAAGCTCGAAACAGTGTGAGGACGGTGCTCATGGAAATATTCAACATTCGATGGAAAATGCCCACAGCACACAGCATGTGAATAAAGCTGCACGAGATGCATCTCGTGCAAATCATCTTCGGACACCTGAAGAAAATGACTTACGCCTTGAGAGGGCAGGCATCAAGCTGGAGACAGGGCTAACTGCCATCGACAGGTTTGTTGAGAAACTGATGGATGTCATCGGACTTCCGTTCATGATTTGGCTGTCGTATGGAACCGTCTCATTTTCCCTTTCGCTTTACTTTTTTATCGACCGCCTGATGAAAACTAAAGAGAATTTTTTGGAAGAGATTCATACAGCTGTGTGGAGGGTCCTGTCCATGATGACTGTGGCTTGCGTAGCAGACGAGTTTAGCAGCATGGTGAGTACCGGTACAGATATATGTAATAAGATATGACCTTGACACAATGACAACACTGCAATAGTAAATTGTATCATGACCTGGCAGCAGAAAAGATTATCAGCAATGAAGCTAACGCGCAGTGACAATTATTGCGGTAGGCACAAAGCGAGATAATAGAAATGCCCTCTTTTAATTACGGTACTAGCGGTTTGAAAGATACATGCTATACTGAGATTTGATGCAACTGCTCAATAAGTCAGCAAAAGTAAGTGTGACGGTCACACTGGTGGTGTTCAGGCGATATGGAAAAACAGCCCCAGGAGGAAAAAAGTCCCGGTGGGAAAAGCCTCCACCTATCAGCTTATGTATGTACAGTGCCTAGACATAAGTGTTTGCACAACTCTATTTTTTACGGATTTAAAAAAATTTAGGGACTGCTTTAGGATAATTAATACAGGAAGTTTATATAACATATATATATAATAGAATATTTAAACAGAACAGTTAAATTTACACCTATAACAAAAAAATTTAACACAAGTAAAAGTAATGAAGGACAAAAGTATTTGAAAAAAAAATGACCTTAGTACTTGGTGGCGTGACCATTATTGGCAATAACAGCATGGAGACGATTGTTATAGCTGGATAGTAACTTTTCACATTCACTTTATGGTATTTTTTGCCATTCTTTCATGCAGATAACGTTTAATTCAGTAAGGTTTTGGGGACACCGTTTGTGGACACCAGATTTGAAAAGACGCCACAAATTTTCTATTGGATTAAGGTCCGGTGATTGGCTAGGCCATGGAAGAAAATTTATTTTCTTCTTTTGAAACCATTCTTTCGTTAAATTCGCAGTATGCTTGGGGTCGTTGTCTT
>LQNS02278070.1:38963278-38984553 GCA_001587735.2 Parhyale hawaiensis
ATGGAGGCCAAACTGCTGGGGAATATACTCAGCACGCACCGTGGAGTCCAAGTAGTAGCGGAGGTGTGATGCTGAGGAGTTCTGGGAAGAGACTAACGTTGCTGTTTCGTAGGGGGCGTGAGCCTGCCCCAGGCGAGCTCCATCAGGTTCGGTACTGTTGAAGAGACTGAAGAGAGAATTACTGCGATGCCGGACTATAGCTCTTTCCCCGTTAAAGGGTCCTGCATCGCTCGTTACAGGCCCGCACCCGCCTAGGAACTGACAGCATGGCGGCTTGTAATTAGTTATTTTCTTCACTTTTTGAGTTATGCTGCTATCAAGCATTATGACAAACGTGAGTCAAGCAAACAAACGAACAAACCGATCTGCACTAAAATTAGATCATCTATGCCTTTTAACATTACTAAGAACTCCGGTAAATTTCATAAAGATCCATTCATTATTTTTTGAGTTATTGTGCTAACAAACATAAAATTAAAAACAGTGCCAAACGAACGAACAAACGGATCGTTGCAAAAATTTCGTCATTGACTCTTCATACCATAGCTAGCAACTCGTGTGAATTTCATAAAAACCCATAAATAATTTTTTGAATTATAGCATTGAAAAAAATGAGGCAGACAAACAAACAAACGGATAGACGGATCTTCACTAAAAGTTGGTCATCCTTTCCTCTTAACATATCTAACAATCCCTGTAAATTTCCTCAAATCGGTCCATAACTTTTTGAGTTATCTTGATAACAGACAGACAAAGAGACAGATTCAGAGACAGCCAGACAAATCCGACGAAAACATAACCTTCTTGGCGGAGGTATTTACTGTCAATGTCAATAAGCGGATTCTGGCCAGACACTCAGATCGTATTGGTCGCACTTGTGGCACTTGTGAAGTGCGAATTCTCATCAAAACTGAAGGTGATGCAATAGCCATAAAATATTCTATTAGTTTCTTGGTCCAGGGGGGTGGGGCAAAATTCTTCAACAAAATGCCACGTCACTTTCTAAATGGCATCGTTACAGAAACTGAAGATTTGGAAGTTTACTGGATGTACACTTACTGAAACTGCCAAATAAACCTGCCGTAATCGGCTACGTGCAATGTTGGGATAACTCGCTGTTAGCATCCCGTTGGTCACGGACTACAGAATCACTGTGCACGAGATGGGGGGCGTGCATAACGCCACCTGGACCTCGTCCGAAGAATCGTCACGGTAAGATAAAGTCAGAAACTTCCGGACGGAAAATGCATGGGCATAACTCTAGAAAGTGTTCGACTGACACCCTTAAACGCAAGAGCCGTGAATTGTCTCGCTAGCGATATCTCAATCTAACGCGCTCTTGGTCCGTGCTCTAGGCTTAGAATTCAACAAAGCTTGAAGTAAAAATTACTTTCCTGTTAACGTCGAACTAATTCCAACAAAATCTTTATTCCTCACTCTAGCGAATAATGAAGTTTGGAACATGTTCTGTCCACTTGTTTGAGGACAGTTTTCTTAATAACGTATGACAACACTGATGATGCAAGTGAGACGTTTCAATTATTGCGAGGCAAAAGCTCGCGTGTAGATCCCACTTACATTGTTTATCATTCTGGGTGTGGCCGATGAGTTTGGCAACGCAGTGAGTGACCTCCGCCCTGCTGCGCGGATCGGTGGGAGTTGAAATGAGAGATATCCACAATACACTGATACATAGTATGTTGCTTGCTTGGTCTGCTACTTGCTACTGAACGCCAAGGCGATGAGCCAGGAGGAATTTCGAGCAGCAATTCGATGTAATGCTGCCATGCTCAACTTGATGATAGCATACTCAACTTGATGAGCGTACGCCAGACGTGATGATCGTAAGCGCACATTGATAATCATATGCTCCACTTGGTCGGGTGCTCGGCTAGATTACATGCTCAACTTGATGATTCTACGCTCAATTTGACTGTACATTCAACTTGATGATCGGCCTCCCCAAGTGGGATGGGACAACCGCACATTACTGGCGTCAGTCAGGTGGCTGGACACCCTGCCCTGGTGTACCATTATTCAGTGTGCAGTTTGTGCTGGACGGGTTTCTGTGTTGCGGTGTAACGATATTCCGCCAACGGACAGGATGTCTCCCGGACATTTGGCTTAGGGACAGTTTTCCTCAGGAATATTTCGCCTGTACCGGACATCATCCTATTGTGGACCGTTTGCGAAAATAAACGTTATGCCGATATTTAGACAATAGTTGGACTTCATTTAAACAGTCAGGATGGGTATTCGCGAAGTCAAACTTGCTCTATTAATATAACACCAGCTGCACCATTGAAACTTGCACGGCTTTGCAGGGCCTTTCAGACGGACCCGTGAAGCGTTCATATTTTAGCATTGTAGTGCCTCACTTACTATACAACACTTGCGACGTTTTAAGACCAGCCTGTAGGCTGATAATAATTCCCAGCAGTGATGTAACCAGGGGGAGGAAGGCGCATACTCTCATAGAAAAGTCTCAATCCCCCCCCCTTCCACAGTCGCTTCTCCTACTGGAAATTAGGCCTTGGAAATTGTATTGCTGAGGATTTAGCTTTCTTGTCACCCCCATTCCAAATCCACTTTGCTAGCACCCCTAGCTCCCCCCCCCCCCCATACAAATTTTGCTGGGTACTTGCTGAATCCCAGAAGCTACCGGGTGTAGCTAAAACCGTGGAATTGCAACGGTAGCAGCAAACTACGAAACAGGTCCCAACACTTTCATACAGAAGAGCTTGGGCGCATAGAAATCATCATAATATTAATACGCTTGTATCTACCCGTGTGTGTCAGTTTGCCACGCTCTTCACGAATAGATAGAGGAAAATTAGAGCGTCCCCAGGTATTCTGGATACGACCTGGGAAATGATCTATAGGAAGAAGATTCAATGCCAAACTTGGGACATTTTTCAACCTTCGTATGCATGCTACGGGTTTGAGGGCATCATAATTGAGGAACAATTCTTTTGTTCAGTAGCATTTCCTCATGTTCTTTCAGTATTAGATAAGGGAAAATTAGGTTGATATGGGTCAGAGATTTCACTGAAGAACATTACTTCGGGTCTGTGGAGTTTGCACGGGTTCCAGCTGCATGCACAGCAGCGTAGTCAGAAGGGTAGGAAGAAATGGTCCCATGTTTCGTTAGACGAAATTCAAAAAGGGACTGGCGGTATTTATGGGGAAGGTTAGGTGAGAAGAGCTGCGTTGGGTCAAGCTAAAATGCTTAATAATAGAGTAGGTAGCTTATGACTGCTACATTTTAGAAAGTGAGAGCATTAATTAACCGTGGAATTCCCTCGGGTATCCATAGGTCTCGTTAGCTTATACGATATTATAAGGCTTGGGTAGACTCCAGGCATTGTTGAGTTAGAGAGAGTTCGTCAGGAAGCACAGGCGTCAAACTCGCCGTGCGTTACGTACGTTTGTGAACGGGCATCGGTGTACGTTTGGGCGGCATTCAAGTTCGTGTGCTGTGCTTGCTCGCTGCATCACAGAGTAGGTTAGGTTAGGATATGTAAGGTTAGATTAGGTTAGGTAGTGCTTATTGTAGTTCTTCTGGTGGTTGCTGCTCGGCAAGAAAGCTTACTTGAACTCACGCACAGTGATGAGCGTACACAGAATGGCGAGTTTGACGCCAATGCCGTAAGGAATAAGTGACGGGCGTTAACTTAGACGGGGTGGGTTACGTTAGAAGAGTTGCATACGGTTCCGAGGGCATCGTAACTGAGGTACAATGCTTTTTTTCTGAAAAAGTTCCACAGATTCCTTCACTATTAGATAGGGGCAAAGTAGAATAATATGGGTCTGAGATATCACTATTCAACCCTAGAGGGCCCAGCCGTCAAAAATGACAGCAAAAATTTTGTGATTGAACTTTTTATTATTCCGGTTTCCTGTATAAGTATTGCTGTATTACAGGTCTCATCTCTGCAAGCCTGATCTTCCGTTAGTGAAACGTAAGCTGTACAGCCATGAATTTTGCGATAGCAATATATGCCCCTGCAAGATAAGGGGTGAATATCAGCTTGGAATTGACTAATCGCAAAGCTGCACTAAGAAAAATATAGTTCAGTCAAAAGAATTCACTGGAAATGCCCAGGGCTCACCGTATTGGGGATAACAACTGATTGTTGGACCTCCAGCGTCGAACTTTAGCTGCGATGTAAATTCAATATAAATAGGCGTCTCCTCAGCGTGAAGATTCAACTACTTCGATTTCATTCAGCAATTTATGAAAGCGGGGATCCAGAGGCTGGGGATCCAGAGCCCGGGATTTAGAGGCCGGAGATCCAGAGCTATATTTGTCACCGGTACTCCAAGCGCTGAAATTGTATGGTATCTCAACTTGTTTTTCTGTACATGAATTTTCTCCTATTAAACTCTTAACTGCGTGACGGAGAGACGGACCAACATTGGAGCAAGCAAGCAAGGGAGCGACCAACAACTGTTTTATGATATAGTGGAAAATTGTTTCTGGTCTATGGAATGAGCACAAGTTCCAGCTGCATCAATAACAGCGTCATCGGAAGGGTAGGGAGAAACGTTTTCATGCTTCGTTCAACGGATTCCTCGGGATTAAACGATGGCGTTATTTACGGAGTAGGTTAGCTAAAAAGAGCTGCGTTACGTGATGCTAGAATAAGTTAAGTAGCGTAGCTTAGGATTGCTACACTTTACAAAGTGAAGACACATTAACTAATCGTGAAGGTTTTACTGGCCACCCGCGGGTTACGTTAGCTTAGACCATAGGGTGGAGCGTTTTTCAACGTTTTTTGATTTTCCATAGTGGGTAGTGTGGAAACGTTGCAAAATGGGGAAAAAAATTTGTGATAAAAACATTTATTCGTAGATGGATATCTTTTGCCGCCCCAAGACCCATGAAGTTCGAAAAAAGTGCTCTTGTGGGTGAAAAAAATTATTTTTTCTTCTGTTCACTAAACAATAGCTACACATCAGAGAAACACGTACGTAGAGTTTTAGGCAACAAGTGCAATGCTAAGTGGGTAGAGCAGGGGCTACTTCCCCAGGCCCGTAGAGTGATTAAGACGGACACTCGAACTTATAGATCACAGTTTACCGTAAAAGACGTCGTGACGAAGTTAGATGTACCTCCATCCCTGGTGTCGGCGGGGATGAGCTATAACACATCCATGTATATCCACTTAGCATTGCACTGGCTGCCTAAAACTTTACGTGCGTGTTTCTCTAATGTGTAGCTACTGCTTAGTGAACAAAAGAAAAAATGAAAAAAAAATTCACCCACAGAAGCACTTTTTTCAAACTTCAAGGGTCTTGGGGCGGTAGAAGATATCAGTCTACAAAAAAAATGCTTTTATCACAATTTTTTTCTCCCCATTTGGCAACGTTTCCAAACTACCCACTATGGAAAATCAAAAAAGTTGAAAACGCTCCACCCTATTAGACAATCTATATTATAACTAGCTGTACCCGTAAAGCTCTCACGGCTTTGCAAGGCCTTTTAGACAGACCCGTGTAACTTTTATGTTTCAGCATTGTAACACCACACCACACTTGTTCTTCAACACTGGGACTTGATGTGTGATGTATTATGTCCATCCTCTTGGTTGATAATAATATCCACAATTCACTGCAGTGGAGTAGCCAGGGGAGGATCGTTGGGACACACTCCCTCCCAAAAAAGTTACACGCGCTTTTCACTGGAAATGAGGCCTTGGAAAAAAATGCACTGCTTAGGGCCTAGCTTTTGTGTTTCGCTGCCCCCCCCCCTTCTTGTATTTTGCTAGCACTCCTAGTGCCCACCCCCGCATGGAAATTTTACAGGTCCCAACCCAGTCATTCAGAAGAGCCCAGGGGCATAGAAATTACTAAAAAGATCTTACTCAGCTGCACAGAACTGCTGACCTCCGCGTATCATTGGACCCGTGGAATATTTATTGGCCTATAAGGTAGCAGCACCCATGAAACGTTCAAGGTCTGGCTGAAGGCGCTTCAGATAGATCAATGAAACCTTCGCATTGTACCATGGCAATTCCCCCTCAACATCACAAACAACACCGAGATTCGATGTATGATATCTTATACGACCAGCCTTTTGCTGATAATAATTACTGCAGCTGCCCTTGTCTAAGTGGACGCGTGGATTATATTGATAAGTCACTTTGTCTAAGTAGACCCGGAGTATTCCTTTGGCAGTAAACCACGGTGCAGGTTTCCCAAGATTTATTCTAAAAAATTTCGGGCGTATAAACAATTAAAAAGACCTGGCCTGTGGCCGAGAGATTAGTCACCAGCCGTATCACAGATACGCCAGCTTCACGAACTCAATAAAGCGCAAAACAATGAAGAATGAACGACAAAAACCGCCAATATATTGACCTTTTGCGTTAGCTGTAGCACAGATACCTGATATTGCATTAAGTCCAAATGCGAGCTGAACATTGAATTCAGGCGTAACACACGAAGGAACGAACGAACCCAACGAAGGAACGAAAGAATGACGCTATTAATATTTCAGATTCTGCTTGAGGCTCCATCCGTACGTCCATGCCAAGGAGGTTCTAATAGAGAGGAGTGCACCCTATCTATTTATCCTACGGGAGCGTTGCGAGTAAACTTTTCCCTTAAACTGGCTGAGTGCCTTATCCAATCGGAGAGCGGCATTGCCTACGTGAGGCATTGCCTCACGTAGGAATGAGTCCTGAGCTCAAATTTTTGCAGTCATTAACCATCGACAAAATTCAGAGCGGATGGAAGTGCCTATGTAAAGGAAACTTGTATCCTGTATACTAGCTTATGATGAAAGTAACAGGGTGAGCAGTGGGATATCAATCTTCAGACACGATTGTCTTGCAAAAATATTCAAAAACTGCCTGTCTGTATCTTCCTTTACTATATGTGCTGACCCCTGCCACTTCAGCCAGTTTAAGATCTGCAAACGCCGGTTCAGTCACGTGACAAAGCCATGAGTTTACTCGCACAGGGAAGGCTTGCGCGTACTCCTCCCATTGAAGCTCCTTGGTCCATGCATCCATCCCTCTTCTGTACGTGACGCTTTCTGTTTATCGACGGCAGAGGTGAAGAACTTTAGCCTGGCCACAAACAGTGATAGCGCTTCATATTTTCGCGCGTCATAATTTTTGCGCTTCATATGTACTCGGATGCTACGGGCCTCAGATGTCGAAAACGGAGCTTGGCTCTCTGGAATTTCCGCTATCTCTTGCGTTTAGTAGCTCTTCTCGTTCCAGCTTCCCAGTCGATGCTCGAGTTCTTTTAAATTTTACTGGGCTGCAGGTATATTTGGAAGGCAGGTTTCGAGTCTACGAACTTCTTAATATGGAAGATAGTTCTGAAGGTCTTCTGGGTTCTTTATTTATATTTAACCCGAAGCCTTCGGACCATTAAACGCTGCCCGTCTTCAGGGGAACAAAATTTCAAAAAATTTAGCATCTGAGCTCAAAATGTACACAAGAGTCGTATCCTGGCTACCGAATAGAAAAAAAAAACTTTAAATATTCATCAGATTTTCGTCGCTAAGTGTACTTCATTCTTCATCAGCTGCTTAATATATCTTATGTGGAAAATGCATCAGATCGTCTGCTATTTGCTGCTTGATGGTAAGCTCATCTTCAATTGTTCAGCCTTGCAGTGTCTGTAGTTAAAGGTTGATTGTTCTTTTTTCTATCAAAAACCTAGAAGACTTTCAAAACTCCTTTAATATGAACATGACCCGGTGCACTTATAACCGCAAATTTCACTGCAAAAATTCTTGTGAATTTCTGCTCATTTTCAGTCGTGTATGAGTTGCACAATTTGAAAAGAATTAGGTAAATGAGACAGTTCTGTCCAAGATAGGCAAACGGAAAAGAGATATCAAACAGCAATCTGTAATGTTTTACCTTAGTCGTTTGCTAGGCCTTCGGGACTTCTGTCTTATGTGTCCACTTTGCTTCCGTCCGATTTCATGCTCCTTCTGATATTACTTTCACCTGTTCTTCTTTCTCAACTTACTTTTCCCCTGCGCATTGATCCTGTGTAGGAACACCTACGGGCATGGGTTCCCCGAGACAATCGACATACTATATGGTTCTTCCTTTTTCTCTCCTAAAAAAGCTTAGTGCTTATTTAGGGAGGCTTAAATTAACTTATACTACTGCTACTACTACTACTACGAAAACTCTGTTGTTAAATCGGTCACTTCTGAACACATTCACAGTAAGTAAAAAAGAAAATAATAAGAAAATTCAACGGATTCCGTAGTTAAATATGTGATAAAAAAGACATAAAGACCGTAGTGAAAACTATTGAGAAAATGGATGCATACTCGAATTTGAGAAATACAGTATAAAAAGTGAGTTGAAAAGATTGAAGAGCATTACGAACTGAATGTGCCTCCGAATCGAGAGGGCAATCAAAACATGTACAAGATCAAAGAAAACCCGAGGAACAAAATACTGAATCCCGTGTGGTCACATGAGATGGCTGCATTCTGATCACAATTAAATAAGTGCCAATAGATAGGTTCCTTGCATTATCTGCAAGCGTTAGGTTGCACGATTTACTTGGCGTTATTTTAGTCAATACGAGTAAGGGTGGACGGACTACGAGAGCTACATCAGACGTAGTTTGCCATGGGTTATGTGACGTGCTTTAGTTGAGACGGAGGGGGTTATGTTTACATATCTGGGTGAAGTCGAACTAAGAAAGGTAGTAATGTAGCTTAGGAATGGTACATATTAGAAAATAAATTTATTCATTAACCGTGGAATTTCCACGGGTCCCACTAGTATAATCCTTATTATGGACAGACAGAGTTGAGTTAGAAAGAGTTCGTCAGGATTGAGTGATTGGCGTTAACTTAGACGAGTTGGGTCACTTTAGAGCAGCTGCATTACGTTAAATTCAGGTCACTTGCAATAGTGTAGAGGGGATCTGGTACATTTTAGAAAGTATAGAGTTTATTTAAGCGTGAAACTTACACAGGTCCCGGTGGTAATTATTAAAAAGACCTTGCCCTGTTGCGCCGAATTGCTAACCTCCGCCGTATCATAGATACTTTAGTATCCGGAAGCGTGACACACACAGCAGGTACGTAGGTAGGATCAAGCGTATTAATATGTAAGCTAGCTGCACCCTGGAAATTCCACAGTTGGTGAATTTTTTACTTACCTTATTTAACTTCAGGAAGCGCTCATATTTCAGTTCAACCCGTATGAGCTTACGTCCACCGCTAAATCCAGTATATAGGTAAGCAGACCGTATACCTTTTCCAGTATTTCGATTTCACCCCTGAATCACGCATTAGTTCTGTCAGCAAAGAATTCGCACTTGTGTCTTGATAAAGACAGAAAAATACGACGGACATCTTGCAATTTTCTCATATGCATTTGCACATCCTGTCTAAGATCTGTTTCCTACAGTTCAGAGATAATTTAGCCCTTCATAAGGTTACACGTTTCAATTTTTTGTCAGCGTATCCGATTTTTTTCTCACTATTTCGGAACCCATGGATACTGATCAGAAGCCCATAATTTTTCTGCTTTGTTTAATGCAATAGCTACATAGTAAAAAAAAAGATTCAGTCAATTTCTTCACTCGCAACGGGGTAATCTTCTGTTTTAAAGATGTCATTGTATGTGCTCAGACACCGCACTGAAGGGGCGGATGCTTTCCCGGCAGCACACTCGCTTCAAAACAGACTTAAGAGCAGAGATGCCCAACACTACCCGTTCTGTTCACCGTTGGCGTTATGGTTACGCAACTGGCCTTATTAGAAAGGCCATCCGCTGTCAGCAAAGAGAATAGAATGTTGTGAAAAAATGAAAAGCCGTAGGTAGATATGATACTGGGAGAATGATTCATATTCGAAGTCAGATCTCTAATTTCCTTCCAGCTATTATGGAAGAGCATGACACAATAGGTAGGTAGGTAGGTACATACAAGCGTATTAATACATAAATAGATTAGTGGACCCGTACGTGAAAAAATTCACGCAACAATCGATATGCTTGCCTAATGCCTATAGATTGAGTGCGGAATCTTCTAAGACTTGCTTCTTTATTTTCTTGACTTTTTTTCTTGCTCTCATCCTTATGTCTTCTATTTTGATGGACAAAAGAAAAAGCTTGAATAAAACACTGTAATAAATTTGAATGCAACTCCAGTCAGGTCAGCTTATATACAATGTAAGCGCTCCGTAGCAATGATGCCGTTGATACCGTCTTACCAACCCAAATATCTAGTTCATTTGAAGTGCTGAAATTTTGGCCAGTGAAGAGAAAACAGCCGAGGGAGTCGCGGAAGACCTAAACTGCGATGGAGTGACAGAATGTAAAAAGATGTCAGATAGAAACAGCTGGAGAACGATTGGGGGGTGGATTAGGCGCTATGCAGGAGAAATGCAAGAAACAGCGACCCCCTATGAAAATGGGAGCGCAACTAGAGAAAAAGAAGAAGAGAAAACTGCTCCGTCATATAAAAAACACAGTTTGATAGAAGAATTATTGTCTACAACCCGTGAAAAATCGTCACCTCCAGAGCCCTTCATTGACCATCTGCCAAATTTATGCGTCGGGACCTGAAAGAAAAAAGTTATAAACACATACTCCGGAAGCTGCAAATATCTTTACTTAAATTTCAAGAAATCTTTAAAGCAAGAAGTGCCTTCAGATAAGAGGATGAAGTACCTTTCACCATCTTCTGAAACCAGGCCTATTTTCCGCTTATCTATTTCCTTAAGAGCAAACACGAAATAAATAAATACACCAAGAGTTTTATTATACAAGGATGCCGTCAAGAGAAATACTGATAAAGAGGATCTCAACAAGATAAAATTGAAGCATATACATAACAAGCACTTAACTCGACAGTAATGAAGAAAGTAAAACACGTTGATACGGGTGTCAGTTTGTTTATGACAGTCTCTTTCCAAGTTTTTTTCAAGAACAGGCTGCAGCTTGATAATCATCTAAGTTATATATGAAAGCTACATTGCACACAGATAGAGCGTTGCACAGAAAGAGATAGAAATCATTTTTCATCACAATTTTTAATCTTGATATATGTTCATAACCCCTAGAGTCGAATACCGTTTTGGCTGAGTAAAAAAAGCAAGCATACGCTACACTTTCCTTTAATTAGTGTCCAGAAGCTAGCCCAAAATGTGGGTACCGTTGTTCCTTGGCCAGCAACGGTACGCCATCAACGAACGCTGTTATGCAATGATCTGAGCCAATAACCCTCCGATTTCTGGGAAAAGCTAGTGCCCCGGCGGCAGGTAGGCAGGTATCATTGGTGAGTCAGCGCGTCAAGCGCCGCAAGGGCTCGCTTGCCTGAGTTGTCATTCGATCCTGCAAAAACTAGTGTCATAAGCACAGCACCTTTGCCAGCCGCTACCGCAGGTATCACCCAGGGATTCGAACGTTTCGTTACTCATTTATTTCCCGTTTGAGAGAACTGCTGGCCAATACAAGCAAACTCATACAGAAAAACAATCTACGTTGTGGAAAATGTCCTCAGAGCCGTTGAGACATAGCTTGAAGCCACAGCATCTGATGTATAGTTTACGTATAAGTTATTGACTCCTCTGCAGTAGCAGTAGGTAGCCTTTTCTCCTTCATCATAAAATAAAGTGAGCTCTTTTATACGCGCCAGCTAGCACTTTACAGCAACTTGAATCGTGTAATGGTAGCGAGACTGAAAACGTGTTGAGTAGTATACAAGCAACGCTTTTACAATGACAGGGACGCGTGTACTGAATACAGCCGTTATAGGAGTTTACAGCCCACATGTGTACAAATAACGGCTCAGTTTCCTATAATGGTTGATTTAAGCACACGTGTCTCTGCAGTTGAAGTAGCTTTACCTATATTAGTGTCCTACAGATTGACTAATTCTAAGACGCAGATGAGGGCTAACTTTCAGAATTGAGTCGTAACTCTGTAATATGCTTATGTCGCCCAATTAGTCTTAGAAGCCACTCCCTTAAGTCTCAACTTTGTGTTTGCCTTATGAATGTTTCGTTCATCCAATAATAGGACCTTCGATTACTACCTGCAACATTGTTGACCCTCCGTGATAAAGTAAACTGCTAAGCAGAAATTGTTCGCTTCACAATTAGAATCCAAATTATGTGACTGATTTCTTATCATTTTGACACGAAGGGTCAATGTACTACTAATGTGTAAAGGCGATGAAGCAGAGGGAACCACCGTATAGTTTTTGGCTCCTCTCTGGCAATGAGCTTCTACATCCATCCATTGTCCAATACTTATTCTATTCTAGTCTAATCTACCAGTACTGTAGTTTCATAAGCTGTCGTAGGTATATTCTTCGCGAATTACAAATTAATATTAACTCAAGGTGAAACAGAATACTCTTCCATGAGCGTATTAACATATACTGAAAGAACATTGGAGGTATTGAAGCACAGTCATGAAAATTGCAAGGCTGAGATACGAATCGTGACTCGAGTCTACAGAGTCCCAAAAACCGCTTCTTATTTGTGAGTTGAAGCAATATGATACACAGTGGAGTTATTTTACAAAATAAGCAGCAGAGCAAATAAAATAAATTACACATGACAACAAAATTTTCTCTTTTCCTGTTACCTTGAGTTTAAAAACGGCTCCTAAGTCACTATTAGACGCTGATTTTAGACATGCAACTGGAATTTCACTAGCACTTCAATTTTTTTTTATTTTCGTTCTAGACATCTGGATATGTTCCCAGCAGACGTCCTGTAGGAATAGCAATGATGAAGTCTATGAAAAAGAACGCGTGATTACCTAAAAATGGGACGTGATAGCCAAAAATTGTCTTCAGAATTAGACTCACAAAGTGGAACTGATGAAAACAGAGTTCACAGCATTCTAGCAACCAATTACTTGTTTTTTAGTGTCATTTTTTGTCTGTTTTGAAGTTGCCAGTGGTGCACTTAGCTAAAATTAGAAACGGACTACTCTTCTGCAATTCGTTTCATTTTGAAATAAATGTTATGAATTTATATACAACTCTCATTACAACGATATGGCAGTCATAATTTTCAAATTACAAAAATTACAGGCTAATTTAGTAACTTGCTCAATGTTTGAGTTGATAAAATAAATTGTGTAGCCTCTAATACAATTCACTTAAGCATTGTGAATGAAACGTATTTCAGACAACTCGCCATCAATATCGCATCGACGTCGTCGAGGAACTGCTTCTCAGTGTCAATCAGAAGCCCGGAACTGCAGGACCACCACCGTGTACGAGGCGCCCAGGCACAGCATCTGCGGTATCAGTGGACGTCATTGCAGCAGGTAATATAATATATAGGACTATAATTATCGTCGACAATAGCACCTGGTGAAAATTACTGTAAGATCCAAGTCCTTTCGATGAAACCCAAAGCAGGTATAAATAAAAAAGGTGGGTTGGAGAGGAGAGCATTGAGAGCAACTTATGAAGTCACTACAAATACTCGGCAGATACGGCGACGAGAATGTACATTGGCTACTTGGTGACGACATTTTTTTTTTTAACGATATCCTGTTGAGCGCATACCGAGTGAGATCGGTAACGGGCTTAGTTTAAAATAGAAGCGAACATGTGGCCTGCAAAATTTTTTCTCGTGGAAAATCCATGGCATTTACTCCTAAAATTTAATTTCTACAATGCGAACTAATAAAAAATCTACTACAAGCTTTAACTCTCTTTGAACTGCAAGCCAACAAATGGCGTAACCAAATAAAAATATTTCGTAATGAGCAGCTCTGCTTCTTTGGAAACTTCTGATGCGTTGCTTATGATTAGATTATTGTTTGGCCATTGTTATGTCCCCCTGCCTTGCTACAAGACCGCTTATGATATTAGGCCATCGGAGGTGCAGAAATATTTTGTGTTATCCTTTAAGAGTAGTTATTACTACTAATTTCTCTTTGCTGAAAATTACTTCCCGTTTGAGACACATGTCGAGGACTAGGTAAAGCATCAACCATATTTTGCCCTATTCAAGACCCGTCGCGAAATGAACCCCAGTCAAAAACGACAAGGATGTATTGACAGATCAAAACGGTGTACCTGAAACCTTGAACAACTATGTCAGTCCTATTGCTGCAAATGTTACTGGTAAAATTAGACCTAATATCACCAAATGGCTTTGAGTATGTTGAATTTCACCAAATTTCATTGGGGCGGTCGCACAAACACTCACGAAAGCACCTATGGCTCCGATTCACACACTTTTTTTTCAAGAGCAGATTCTGTATCCAGCTACAGGTCTTCGTTGCACTTTCTAACGACAGTATGGAATGTACCGTGTAGGTACGTTCAATTTAAAAGTACTGTTCATACTTCAATAGCATTGCTCCCACACAATTCGAATTTTAAAATTAAAAATCTACCTACTACAGATTCACTTTTACCAACTAAAGGGTTGGTATATAATGATCTAAACAACAAAACTTACGCGATAAGTCTGTCCTATTTCATTTTTCTAAAGTAATGAAGGCAGTAAACTCTTTTATACATCTGCTGAAGCATAATCCTTATACTGGTATTGAACGAAATAGGTCTTTTTTTTTGTTGCCCTAGTTCAATAGTGATATGATAGAACATTGTTGACTTTTGTGGACAGCTGGCCTCACATGCGACCCGCTCGTTTTTTGTATGCTTGTTCTTGTTTTAGTTTATTATGTTTTAATCATTTACTTTAAAATTTTATTGAGAGAACAATAAAGGTGTAAAGGTTGTCATGGTTCTGGTCCTACTTATCAAACAGAGTCGTCAGTATGTGTTTCAATGGCACATGCTCTTCTACCCGACATAATAGTGTCGGCTGGTGTAGCGCAATGTTCAATTCATTTCTCGGCCCATTCCTGTTCTTGTTGAGCTGCAATAATGGAGGGAAATAGGAGACACCTCTAGTAGGTAAACTTCACTGATAACACCAGAGTTGTGGGTGTAAGCTTGCCAGAGATGTGACGTGTAGTCTGTGAAGACTAATACGAGCCTAGACCGAAAACTCCGCGTCAACAAACTATCACTCAGTGTTTCAAATTCAAACTATAATTTAATATTCAGAGCTGGGCAGTATCTAGATACTTTGTATCTAGATACTGTATCTAGATACTTTTTGTATCTAAATGCTGTATCTAGATACTTTTCAAATGTTGTATCTAAATGTAGTATCTAGATACTTATTGCCTGTATCTAGATACAAGTATCTAGATACTTTTTTAGATACTTTTTAAATGATAATAGTAAATAATACCCATTATTATACATGAAATATTGTAAATACAATAATATTCAGGTTCATAAAATAATGACAAAGCCGATAACTAAGCGAACAAGAGATGGCAACCCTGATCATGTTTTGTCACGTTGACTCACTATTCTATTAATTTTTTAGAAGCCTTCTTTTATTTTGTTTATTAAAGATTTGCTTGGAATTGGGGTAAAATCCACCAAAATATACGGCCTAAATTATAATTTACATTTGAATGTTATTGCAAAAAAGTCAATATACCTATTGACTATGAAACTTCAATGACATTGTCCATTTCTTTTAGAGACCTGATATCTTATCACAAACAAATGTGATCAACTATTTAACGTCTTTGCCGGAAGTAAGTGTGCAACAGTCATTATTATTGTAATTACTAATCCAATATACAACAGTATTATAAAGTAACAGAATTGTATCCACCTGAATTACATGATTTTTAACCATATGAACTAGTAAACTATTAAATTCAGTTGTAAAAATAAAAGTATCTAGAATTGTATCTATAGATACTTTTAAGTATCTAGTATCTGTATCTAGATACATTTGTAAAGATGTATCTACTATCTGTATCTAGATACATTTTAAGGGTGTATCTAGTATCTTGATACATTTTTGAGTATCTATGCCCAGCCCTGTTAATATTATACATAAAATGCTCAACACAATTATAAATAGTACTGCAGCTCAAACCAGTAAAGCTAAACGTATTGAGATCGAAATATTGATGACAGTCTCTCTATCCATCAGCACATAAATCTTATCTCCAACAACACCTCTAGACTTGCGATATCACGAAGAAGCCCGGCGCTGCATTCCTGACTTTAAACTGCGAAAGTTCCACCTGTCCCCTGTGTACCAATACTTTGCGTACAGGGTGGAGGTATGGGCAGACGCGGCTCAGTCTGACCTGGTCCAGGCTCCATTCCTTGCTGTCCAGCTGGTATATTTTGTTTGTTCAGGTGGTCAGCAGAAGCCTCCGCAGTGCCACAATGCTGCTACCCGACTCTTTCTTTCGATCATATATATTCATAGGTATTTTGTGATAGGTTTAACCAGTATCTTGCTCTGTATAAAAACAAGTTCCTTCTCTAGCATATACTATCATAAAAGGTCACTCACCATAACAGTAGAGTATCATTGAACCTCAGCTAGCATGCCATGCTAATCTTACTAGGCTGCTGTCGTCATCTAAGAATTTTGCCGTTGAATTCCGGGTACGTAATAAATTTTCTCTGAAGTTAATAAGTGACTTAAGACCTGGCTCACATATCAGTGGATCAGTTGACGTAGTGCAATGGAATTTATGAGCACTTTGAGAGTTCCTAAGTGATATTAGTGTTCATATATCTACAACCCACGCCACTCTATAAGCTTGAGAAAATGCTTAAACACAATATATTCATTATTGATTGGAAAAAACTGATACTTCTATGACATACTACAGTTGTTATATTGAAGCTCATGCTCAATTATCAATGTCATCTTAACAATGAAAGTCCTTTAATTTTATAGACGGTACAGTACTTTCTTCTATATTCAGGTGTACCACGGAAAAAGACAGAGCCTGGAATGATGGCCATCGCCGATTATACGATGGCGATGGTGTGTAGACCACCGTTATCGGAAAAACTACGATGTTACGAAGAAATGTCTTAAAAATCCATCGGCGATAGCGATGATCCGATTGAAATCGTATCAAACAATCGGCGATGGCCATTTTCTCCATCGTCGATGGTGTTATGAGGAAGAAATTGTCCGATGAAATGACTGAACATGTCATCGGCGATGGCATACGATGGATATCGACATCGGTTGTACTTCCGATGCCGATAAAATAATGAAATGAGGCTAAAACTACAGAAAAACAGCGTTACGAGTTTGAAACATCCATTTTTTAGTATCGTTAAAACTATGAGGGAGTTACAAAGTTTATTTTAATACATTTCCCAGATCTAACAATGTCAATTAATAACCCGGGTCTTACATTTCGCACCTTTTATCAGCTAGGAATAGTATTACAGGTTTGAAAATCGCACACAGGCCGAGGTTATAAGAGATGCTGCTTTTATTCGATTTTTGTGGTCTGAGATGCTTGCATTTTTAAAATGTGTTAATGCGATGGTCCATCGCCGATTGTGACGCCCTACGATGGCCATCGCGCCGACGGTTATTTCATCGTAGGTCATCACCGATGAACATTGGTGATTTTTTAATCCGATGCCGATGGAGCGATGGTATTGCCATTGCCAACGTAAGAACGATGGCAATGGCCATCGTACCATCGATTTTGCCATCGTAACAGCGTAACATAATCGGAGATGCCGACCTCTGGTAATAGCTTAATTCCGCAAAAAAACACTGTAAACTAAATTTAATCTAGGAAAATGTTACAGAAATTATATAGACAATCAAGTTTATTGATGGGCAAAAAAATTGTGATTCAAAGTTAAATAATATGGTAAAAACAATTTATCACTTTACACAGGAGCCTTTGCTTTGACAAACAATTTGAATTCTTTTGTCCCCAAAATTTTTCAAGTTTTCTACTAGAGATGAAAGGATATTGTGTGCTGTCCACGTCATTAATGTTTTTTACCGCTGAAGTTCAGCGATGACGAGAAAGCTGTCGTTATTTTTGAAGCGTGATAAGGAGCACTGTCGTTCAGAAATATCAACCTGTAACGCTTCTGCAATGGTGTGTCTTCAAGCCATATGAACACAGTAGATTCAAGAAGTCGACAGTAAGCGGCAAAGTTATTTTTCGCCATCAGGCACTCGAAAAGGTCTTCAAAAATCCTCGCTGTCAGTTTTTTCAGCTCAGGTACTCTAGTAAAGATTGTGAGTTTCGAACAAATGTCATTTCGAATGAGTTTTATTCGAGCGGTTTTCTATTGGCATAATTGTTTTGCGGATAAATTTGTGAGGTCCTCCCTTATCGACCCATGATGAAAAGGAAGAAATCACCAGTGCCTCCAGGAATGCTGCCACCATTATTTATTTATTGCTTTTGTATTTCACGTGAAATGTCTACACAATCTTCAAATAAATATTTAGATTGCATTCTAAATCCTCTTTTAATCTCAAAGGAGCTTTCAATCTTGTACTATCGCTTAGTATTGATAAAACAGTCGCGAGCAAGTACACCTTAATTTTTCTGATGAACTACGATGATAAAAAAAAAACATATTTCTGAATGAAACTTGGGTCCTATTGTTATAGAATAAAACAATAAATTTCCAGACATGTACCTATAGTCACTTTTAAGATACAGTGATTCAAAGCTGAATACGAATATTAAAGTGTTTTGCAATAGGTACACTCTCTATGTATATATCTTCTTTGGATTGCTCTTTCTTGTATACTGGCTTATCGAAATGCAAAGTGAGCAACGCTTTCATTTTGTCATAAAAATAATCATTACATTAGTATTCCCTCGATAATGCAATTGACTTGGCGCACTTGACAAAGCAGCCTCTGAAGCCCATTGTAATACAGGAGCGCTCCTCAGTCGAAGACAGGCATATCTCATTGAAGCGAGGGTCAGTCTCCAAATCATAAGCCCTACAGCTTGCTTTGCTCCGATACATTTTTAATACATTTTCTTGCGTAAGCATCACAAAAAATCGTGCATTGTTCTGTTGACTATGCTACCTCCCACTTGAGCTTTTCTACGCCTGTTTTTCTGCTAATTCAAATGACACCGGCTGTTGTTGCAACTCACGAGAGACGACGCTTTATGCAGCTTAAATTTCGCTGCATTTTCTCAATTTCGTTATCTTCCATTCAACAGTTTTCTCTATTTGGGGTGTCTCAGTTCACGAAGTTCTATTGTGTTTTTATCATTCCTCAGTGTACTGCGTATATATACTCGTATTCAACAAACATGTTGAATAGTAATGAATTTATCACCTTTCAACATGAGAGCCCTAACGATATTCAAAGAATTATAAATTTATAAAGCGAGAACAGCTATCTTTGCTCCGGTGTCTTTCCAGGGCTGAGTTTTGCAATACTTACGGAGCTAACTGTGGCCTTGCTGAGAGTGGTGAAGCCGGCCAAGGAAAGGGAGGTGGGCCTCTCGAGTAGGTGCAGAGCAGCACGGGCCTGTAAAAAGGAAAAAATCTACGTTGTTGACGAATCTATTCCCTAGTAACACAAGGTTTGTTAATTCCCGATATGAAAGATTTAATAGATGAGATTTCTAGTGCTGAACTTTAGGGATATGGGATAGGAAACAATCTGAGACTCAAATTTACAACAAATAAACTCTTTGAATATTTTCCAAATACTGCTCAGGTACTTTTTGATGTCTTTCTTTGGAGTTTGAGCAGTTACAGGCGTTGCTTCTGTATCTCTGTCGCTCTCGATGCTTCTCATTTTGTTCATTATTATTACGTATTTTTATTTTACCATACCAATGCGTCTGTTAATTCGAATTCCGTTTTTAATCGCTTCGTGTCCGTTCTCCTTAATCTTCTTTCTTCGATTAAAATGTCTTCGTTAGAGCCTATACTGTCCACGCAGAATAGACTACAAAATTCAACTTCAAATATTCATTACGTTACTGAGCTCAATGTATATACCCCTCTGCTGTCAAGATGCAACAGTGATTGAAGGTCTGCCACGTCCTGTAGTTTTTTTTTTTTTTTTCATTATTATTTGCAAGTCAAAAGGAATGGAGCGGACGTGCATTCGTTACCGTCATGTTTAACGACCTAGTACCCTGGTATCTTATTAATAGAGACAAGGAAAAACAAAGTGTTCATCAGCCAATGATTAACGCTAAAACGTAATTAGAGAGTTTATTGGTGAGAACCTAGGGTGTTCAACACAGTACGGAATAGGTATGTCATGGCAGTGCAGCACCGCAGAGTATAAACAAACTGGTTTTACTGGACAGTATTTGGAGCCCTACTGGTAGTGAGGTGGCCGTACCACAATGAGAGTTAGGTAAAGCACACGCAGCTAAAAGTCTGAATCATAGGTGTACGTACATTTCGTAAACTAAGAATTTAGGCTACTCCTCGGTTGTATTCAATATGGTGAAACTGAACCAAACGTAGCATGGAATAACATACCATATCACTAATTTCTTTAGCCTATTTACGATATTGTTCACTGATTATTCGGGTAACACACCAAATATAGGCCAGGGTTTGTTTTGCCTTATCATTTACTGTACGCGAGTCTATTTGTTTTGATACAGTCTAAGTATTTGACATAGTTGTAACACTTACTACAAATATTTTAACCATAGAGTACACCATAGCTGGACTCCTCACTGAAATTGGTCCTTTCGCAAGTGGGCCAAGAGGCCGATTTAAAAAGAGCCGATAAAATGAGTTTTGATAATTACAGAGACCTGAAAGAAAATTAATTTCTCCACCCTGCCGGAAGGAATGTGTTGTAGGGCAGGGAAACCAAATTCATCATTATATTCAACAGTGGGAGATAAATATCATACCTATGGACACTAAGAATAATAGAGAATTCGTGATAATTTTGAGGAATTATAAAACTTTATAGCAAAATGGACACATACATGTTACGCGTACAATGCTTTAGTATCTTATACAATTGATTTTTTCCCATTGGCGGATTGGAAGCAATAACCCCAGAAATTGACGTATGTATGCATGCTGCTTAGCTATCTGCAGAGTTAGTTTTAATAGCCGCAATAAAAGGGAGGTTAAGAGAAATCCAGTAATATTGTAGCACTGAATTAAAACCAGAGGAATACCATAAAATAAATACATATTAGAGGTCTTGAACTAATAAATCCATAATTTTTCATGTGGTAAAGATGCCAGGACAGCCATGACATATATATTCGCGTCCGGTTATTTATATATTTATTTATGTATATATATATATATATATATAATTGGGAAGCAACCCTTCTTTTATACATGTTTGGTTAAAAACCACGCCATATTTCTTTGTTAAAATATCTTTATTATATTTCTCAAGACATCGAATCTTTAAAATTGTTGTCCGTTCTGTGCGATGGAGGAGCTGG
>LQNS02278070.1:38987389-39004955 GCA_001587735.2 Parhyale hawaiensis
GGGTTTGTTTCTCTTTGTGCTCGAGAAACGCCGGTGACATATGGTAGATTGGTAGATGGAGGGGGGGGGGGGTAGGCAGGAGGAATGGTACTAGCTACCATTACACCATAAACGCAAGGATGATAATAGGTATCAATTCTACATAATGATAAGGATAATCAAATATGGAAGTATTTTTTATCAAGTTTATTTGCAAAGACACGGTTGGCATGATTGTTTAAACATACTCATAATGCACATCTATTTACTACATGCCTCTCTGAAAACATATGGTAATATAAACTGATTTTTAGTTTTACTATTTGGTAAAATGGCTTAGCAATAAAGAAATACTCCTATTCTTACAGAGACAATACGTTACATAGATACAATAGGCATCAAGATAAAAATGATGCTTAAATATGAAACAAGGTCTAATTATATTTTCCCACGTTATACATTTGGCAGCCCAAGCGGTTAGCATGGATCGCCCGAGGCGATGCTCAGAGCACACCGGCAACCTCCTCCCTCATGTGCCAGTAGCCTATATCCGCCGCCCAGGCGATCTCCGCCCCTCGCCCCACCAGCCTCAGCCAACCACACAGGCACCGCCACCTACTGCATCAGCAAGTCCGCCCTGATCCGGTCGCCTTCCGCCTGTAGCTCCGCCTCCGTGTGGTGAACTGTAAGCGGACACACTGCTCCCTACCTCAAGCTCCACCACGACTGAGCTCCACCTCCAATCGCCCCTTCAAGCTAATTAAACTCGCTGCTGGGGTGCTTGGATATCACTTGTGCAATTCTGTTCTTGTAAAATCTTTTTGAGTGGTGAAATGTTTTTTACTGTTGAATTTCAATGTGAGTATGTCGTCTAAAATGGTGTATCAGTTAGTTGCTTGCTTATAATAAATTTTGTAGGCGTGATATGTTTAAGTCTTTCAGTCATTGTTTTAGTAGCGCTATTGGTTATTGCTCGCGTAAACAAGAACGCGTTCAATAACGCTTGACCACAGACATGCTCCATTATGTCTTCACGGTAAAGTTTTCCCGCATCATAAATTTTACGATGCCCGTTTTCAAGCTAAAATTTTAATTGTTCATTTGCAATCCCTTTCTTTGAGGCGGGCATAGTACCTAATATTGCATTCATATGTTATTCTTTCGTTGATGATCCTTCTTTTATATAACATTTTTCTTTTTTATGTGAACAATTATATAATCGGAGCATGACATCGGGGTCAATTTTTGCTATTAATTAGTTCTCGTATGTTTCTGGAGATAGCATTCACCCACTGAGCCCTTTCAGGTTTAAGTTCGGTGGTTACTAGAATTGGGTCTTCCGTCGGTTGTACTGAAATGAGTTTGTATTCTCGCATCCTGTTAGTAAATTCACAACTAGCGGTAAAAGTGTCGATAAAAGAAAAGCACCACTACCTCAAGTTAAAAGGTCAAGTTTTCGATATTTAGGTACAGATTCAGTAAATTTCCGGGTTTTTCCAATAGCTGTTCGATCAGTACACAATTTCCCTTCATGGAAGTTCTTAAAGACTTCAAGTAGGAATTCAAATTCTTACTTTTTTATTTTAAAACAATAATGCGTTTTTGCGTTAGTGAGAGTTTCAACAGAGCCTCATAGAGAGATAGACGACGTTCCATAACCGGAGAGATCCCTTTCGGAAATCCACTGATTTGCACTGTCTGGGTAACCTATAAATTTCACTAAACATTCTTTTCCATCTTCTCTTAGTCCGAAGCGAGCGTAAAACTTTTATATTAAAGTACTCAGGTTTAGCTATAGGAACTAACTCCTCACAATAAAAACACCCATTATTCTTCTTGTTTTCCAAGTGACACAGTTCATATGTAATCGGGCAATGAGTCACATTACTTTTACGCACTTTGAAAATCTCTCGCGAGTTACATCCACTAAATCCTTTGGTGAATTTCTCCAATTTACAGGAGGTGAAGTTTATCCGCACACGCTCACCTTCCGCTAGCTGCTTTGGTAATTGTGCTAATTCCTTTAGTTTTTTATTAGATATTGCCTGTAGGAATCTCTCGAACTCATTGGATCAGTCATCGCATACGCATCCATAGGAGTCATGTTTAAAATCCCCGAGTGATTAGTGTTATTATATGTTTCAACTACAGTATCTAGTAAGTCATGTATTTTTCATCTTTGTCTTAATCGTGCGAATGCATCTCTCTTCCGGGGAACACTTCATTTCTCGGTTTAATGTAGAGTAACGTTTAGCATTATACTTGCGCAATACATGCGCAACAGTTTTATTTAAATACTCAATACCATCATCGCTGTGAATTCGCTTCGGTGTATGTGGAAACTCAATAATGATAGTCTCAATGCATGGAGCTACTTCACTAGCTCTCAATGTTTTTGATGGTTTCACGATAAGAAAGCGACTAAAATAATCTAGGGAGAAGAGAAGATATTTTACCCCTTTGTTGTAACCGGCGAGATCTGTCATGTATGCTGTATCCATACCCACTATATTGCTCGATGTACTGCGAACTAAAAATCGCCTCGCCTCAGGTAGATGCGCTGGCATGTTTTGAAGAGAGACCATGAGTCTTCAGTTTTCAGAAAGTCAGCGACTGATTTTCGTGCACATGATATGTTTCTCTTTTTGCATTCACGATACAAGCGATCTACACCAGCGAGACCACCTGGGCAGCTAATTTGGCGATATAGTGGCTCCATTAAAGAATATAGACAGTCTCGATACCTGAACCAACAATATTGGAGTGTAGCATCAAATTCGATGTCATTGCTTTCGTTAAGTCAATGAGCAAATGCCCATACTCTACACTATTCATTGCTTTTAAATAAACTTTGATAAACTCACCAATCTGATCTCTGTCTAAAATCATGATTGTTTAAAGTAGGTTAACTGGCTTCTGCTCCGTGTTCTTGTTGTGATGACGTGTGTACTGTTGGCTAAATTAGTTCGTTGACAGGGACTGTTATGGTAGAGATGTTGTGTCAAATAGAATAGGCTTAAATTGGAATGTCGGCCGCGGATGAAAGCTAATGCAGGAACTTTTCCCAAGCGGGGTTCATCATCATATCGTCGAAAATAATCAGGCGATGTTCCGCTTTAGATAGAGCGAGAGGATCTAAAACGGCATATTCAGAGCAAAATTTCATTTTCGGATGTTTAGCAATAGGGATACTTGCACCCGCGCAAATATTCTTCTCACTGAAACAGTCAATATACTTTTCTACTATCTTTCCCGTCAACATAGACTTCCCACTCCCAAAACTTCCACTAATCAATATTTTCACTTTATTAGTGAAAATATTGACGTCATCTTCTGTTACTACCATCCTTTCAAATGTTCACGTTATGCCAAGACAGCGCTTTTATTCCTATATAATGTTATCAGTGTCGTTTGGATGAACAATTATTACAACACATCTTTTTCTTCTTCCACAGATGGCAGAAGGTTACCAGTACTCCCTAGACCACAGTTTTGACGCGTGGGATGTGATAATACCGGAAGGATCCATTGAGTGGAAGAAACCCGAACCTCATACGTCTGGCAAAGGAGGACCCGCATCATACATCGAACACTCGACTGGAGCATCCGTCTTGCACTGACAAATAAACACCCGCCACTCATGTCGATGTCAGTCTTGAGACTGAGACGGCCGATGGAGGTGTGCATAGCTCTCAGTTGATTTCAGGTCAAACTATACAACTCGCCGTATATGATGCACTAGATCCTTCACTGAGTGACAAGCTTCCCGCATCTAGTACGGTATATACTACACATCCTTCCACACAAAACATCAACACCACCACATCTACCACTAACATTCATGATACTAGTTAGTACAATCACTACCGCAAATTAGACGAGGTATATGGGGAGGAGCCCTTACTCACACAGCCTACATCACAAAACAACACCTTATCAACCACTAAGATTCAAGATACTAGTTGGTGCAATCGCTATCGCACATTGGACGAGGTATATGGGGTAGAGCCCTTACTCACACAGCCTACAACAAAAAAAAATTGGAGATGCAAGTAGATAAATGGAACGGGATCCGTCCAGTCCTTCTTCAGACCCAGACAACTCTTCAGACTCGCAGCCTCCAGAAGTTGATGACTCTACTCACCCGCGGCCATCACAAGAAACTAGGTTAAGTTATTTACAGTAAGCAAGAGTATTTTCCTTCATTGCGTAAATGTTACTCAGATCTTCGGAAGATAGGACGGGCTCATCCTGATGATGGACTGAGTTGGGATTGATAAAAGTCAGAACAAGTGAATTTGAGTTATGCCCCAAGCTTAGCCCTGTGCCACTCGAACTTGGAAGGTATAACTCACTGTAGAAATGTAGATGACGATGCGCATGGCTGTAGGACTGATGGATAGGAATTTCTCTCCATTTACGATGCAATATCTGTTATAGCGTACGTTGTAGTGCAAGTAACCTTTACTCTGCTCGAAATTCAGAACTTCCTCGGATTTTTCATGTTTAGTAGGTTGTGGACGGTCCAGCTGTCCATCTTCAAGTGTGATATAAGCTGTGTTTTGGTGTAGTATTAGGAAGTTTCCATTCTTTTCGACACGTACTTTACGAAAATCTCGTGTAATATCTAGTGAAACTAGTTCTTCCAATTGTGAGATGAAAACTAGGAGATGGAAGCAAGGAGGAGGGAGATGAATTTTCACGCTATCTTTTCGTACAACAGTAAAATCACCGTTCTCTTCTACTACCATTTTAACGCACTCCTGTTCCCGAGCCATGATGTAGACGTGTAATGTAATGTTTACATACCCTATCTGGCGGTATCTGACAACTTTTTCTCTTGTCCAATCAAAATCGTGGAAGGTGACGCCAACTCGCGGGAAGGGGTAGAGCAGGGTGCTGATTCCGCATACAGGTATGTACACGTTAAATCCTGTAAATTTCTGTACGATTTAGTTAGAACCGGATAGATATTTCTCTAAATAATTTGTTAGAGGTACCTCAATGAGTATGTATATTAAAACAGGTCTTGTAGAATATACTAAATACTAAATCATGGTTCGATTATAATGTAAGTAAGTGAAATTTTCCTTCTTCGACAGATTGGTGCCCGTATACAAAGATACATACTTCAACGGAAAAGTCGGCGACCTGCGCTGCAAGGTAGTACCGGACTATACATCCATTGTAGCAGCTTTCAACGATTTTGGAGAAGAATTGAGGGGCTACACTGGTGACCTGGAGTTGAATCGTCGCATTCAACAAACTGTTGAATGTAAAATTTGTGAATCAGAGTCCAACAGCGCTGATGACGATCTTCCTTGGTTTGTCAACACTTGCTATCGCAGCATGAAAAGCGGTCAGTCACTTGAAGAAATTATCCATCAAGGATCCTTGGGCATGGAGAGAAAATTGATAGAAGATATGTAGGAGGGGAGCGGGTACAAGATAATCCGTCTCGTAAATGTGAATGTATCAATTCTGAAGATCAAGATTGGTGTCAGCAAGAAGAAAAAACTTGGCTCCTGTGTCCCATACTCTGCAGGTTCTCGTGGTGTGAACTGCGTTGTGAATATCAAGACGGAGAAGAATTGCTTGGAATATTCACTAGTGGCTCACCACCTCTACACAGCTGAAAAATCAGAGGAAGGAGACCAATGCTTCAATAGTAAAAAGTTTCCTAAACAGCATGCGCGCGAAAGCAGGCACTATGACAATGTTCCACTGAAGTACACTTTCCCTGCTCTAGGTGAAATTACCATTGAAGATATTCCGAAAGTTGAAAATGACTGTGGAGTAAAGATTGTGCTGTACCATCTCAGTAAAGATGATAATGGAAAGCACGATCTGCATCTCCTGTACAACAGCAGCAGCAAACAGCTGAAAACTACTGCTTACCTCGTGCTATTAGGTGATTCAAACTATGTCTGCTACTTCTAAGGACATCAGTCAGTACTTAAACCTCATCAAAGGATCACATAAAGCAAACGAAACCCACAAGTCTTGTCTATTCTGTTTCAATGGGATAAATGTAAATAAGTACGAAGAGCATATTCAGCGCTTCTATTTGGAAGGCGTTAAGCCTACTCTCATCTACCCCGAGAAAAATGACGTCTACAAATTCAAAGGAGCAAGAGGTCTGACCACAGCACCTGTTGTAGCCTATTTAAATACAGAAAGCATTTTGAAACCATCAACTCAATCCAGTGTCGAACATGAGCATGTGATCGCTGCCAATCACTACGTCATGGTGGATCGTCATGGAAAAATCATTGGAGACCGAATGAAGCACAGCAAAGAGAACTTAAGTGCTCGCCTTACAGAATTCCTCATTCAAAACTATAACAACTATATGAAGGGACTCACCCTTTACGAAAATTATGTCATGACGGGTAAACAAGAGGAAGACTTCCTGGGTCAAACGCACTGCTTTGCATGCAAAGTGAAGGTCAATGAAAAGAACGTAGCCCATCGCCATTATGATCACTACTCCTCTGGATTTACTGAAAAGCGTGAGAAGGTAGGAAACTACGTTGGTGTTATGCTTGAATTGCAATAGCCAGACATGTGATAATTGCGAGTTCATGCCTTGTCTTACACACAACGGATCCCGGCATGATTACCGTTTCATTCTTCCTGTTCGAGATGCTAAGACATTCCCTCGCGTTGTGCTACTGTCAAAGAGTGGGGACCAGATGTTCTTTATCAACGAAAAGATGAGGAAAGAGAATGAGAAATATGGGGTGTCCCTTCTTGACAGTATGAATTTTCTGTCAACTTCTCTTAACACACTCGGAAAAAGCTGAATGACAGTGGCCATGACTTTCGACGTCTGAAAGAAAACATTTACGGAAAGTACAAAAACAGCACTGTTTGCGAGATGGCAACACAAAAAGGTTACTTTCCCTACGAATTCGTCACTTCAGCACGGGAAACTGATGACTTACCATTCGTGCTTCACCACATGGATGTTACTGCAAACAACCTCTCCCCCCTTCTCAAAAGGATTAGCTGCTCACGTGAAAAAGTTTGGTAAAAGACTGGTTGGATATCCCTTGGGCGAGAAAGAATGTGCCATTTCACTTGAACTTCATTTGTTGATGGGGATTGGACTAGAAGTAACAAAACTGCATAAAGTTTGGCGCTTCAAGCAAGCTGCAATCTTCAAAGAGTACATTGAAGAAAATATTGAAAAACGTAAGTAAGCAACCAGCTCCTATGACAAGGATACGTACAAGCTCATGTTTAATGCTGTGTTTTTGGAAAACTTTGTACAATCCGATCAAAAAGACTGAAAATGTCTACCTAGTAAGAACCCATGAACACTTTGGAACTCATGGATTTTCCCCATACCTAAAAAGAGGTTATAGCATCGCAAAAGGTATAGTTATCATGATCGAGCAGAGAATAAAAATCAAACTGGACCACCCTACCCGTACAGGTTTCTTTATTCTTGAAAAAGCTAAACTCATCATGTATGAGTTTTTCTACAATGTCTTGATACCAAAGAATGAAGAGGAAAGAAATTTCAAGGTCCATCTAACTTACAGAGACACGGGCTCGTTCCTATTAATCTTTGAAGGTGTTCGCAACATTGAAGAGGAGTTTGATAAGGAACCGCTGAAGTCCATCATGGACTTTTCCAACTTCTGCAACGACGACAGCAAGCGCAATCCCGGGAACAAAGGTAAACTCGGATGTTTGAAGAATGAAACTAGGAAGGCTTTCCCAACTGAAATCATTTGTTTGCAACCGAACATCTACAGCATACTCCTCAATAATGGAAAGTAAAGTTTACGGCGAAGGGACTCAATAAACGCGTGCAGGAACGTCTTTGCCATGAACGTTACAATGCTATTCATCAGAACTGTAAGAAGGTGGAGAAGGAAGAAATCTTCAACATAAGAGCTAATAAATGTAAGCTCGAAACGCAAAATGCTGAAATTTGCCTGAGCAAGATGGATGGTAAACGGTACTATGTCAACGCCGAAAAAACTATGGCTTATGATCAACCAGACATTCCTACTCCACCTCCACCACCCAGCAAACCTTCGACATCGGGGACTACTCCTAGAGTTAGCTCCTCCTCTACAGGTGCGACTAGCAGCTTCTGGTCTGCCAGCAACATGCGCTCCAAGGCTGGTCTCAAACGTCAACTTCCACCACCCGCTGGTGAGCTTAACCTTACTGCAAAACGCCGCAAAAAAACTGAGTCTGCGCTTAAGGGGGCCTTCTTAAAATTTTAAATTTTTTTTTATTGTTGAACCGATTTTTCTGAAATTTGCACATAAGATGTAAAATCAAAAAATAAAAACATTTTGTTCGTGTAACTCTGTCAGTTTAGGCCTTAGATTTTTCAGAAAATGAGATTTTATTTTATTTTTATTTCTTTTATAAAATGGTCAAATTTTCAATTTTTTTATGCTCAAAGAGTGTCCTCAGGTATGGGGCTATAACGTCCCAAATTTTTAGGTAGCTAGCAGCACTAGAAACCCTCGAAAAGGGGGGGGCGGCAAAGGGAACCCGGATGGGGTCCGGAGGGGGTCAAAATTTACTTTTTCTTTTTTTGCTGCAAAATGATCTGTATACTAAGGGCTATTACGTCCCAAATTATTAGGGAGCTAGCAGCATTAGAACCCCCCAAAAAAAGGGGGGGCAAAGGGGGTCCGGAGGGGTTAAAAATTGACTTTTTCATTATTTATTCATCTTATACATAGCTATTTCATATTTTTATTAGTGAATGACGAATGTAAGGTATTTGTTGGTTGAAATGTACAATAGATAAAACATGTCAAGTGCATTTCCACTGCAAACAGCACATTTTTTAAAAATTTCATCAACAAAAACATAAAATTTGAAGTCCTGAAAAATTTGATTTTTCAGAATAAAAAGAACGTAAGTTGATGAGTTTTCATGCTACACTAAAAACAAAGACAGTTTTGGAATCCTTAAAAGATTCCGTACAAAGTTACGAAGAAATTTTTCTCAATTTCCTTTTAGTTTTTTATTATATGAAATATCAAGAAAATTTACATATTATTGGAATTCTTCGGTAACCCATCTTAAGTCTCATGTCAATAGAAAACTAAAAGAAAATTGAAAAAAATCTCTTCGTAACTCTGTAGGGAAACTTTCAATGATTCCAAAACTGTTTTTATTTTTAGTGTAGCATAAAAGCTTATCGACTTACGTTCTTTTTAAAATTTATAAAAAAAAAATTTAAAAAATCTCATTTTCTGAAAAAACTAAGGCCTAAACTGAAAAAGCTACACGAACAAAATGTTTTTATTTTATGATTCTACATCTGATGTGCAAATATCAGAAAAATCGGTTCAAAAATAAAATAAAAAATAAAAAAATTTTGAAAAGGCCCCCTTAAATAGAACGTAAGTCAATGAGTTTTTAGGTGAGTTTAGGTTTTTAGGTTTTTAGGACACTAAAAACAAACACAGTTTTGGAATCCGTGAAACATTCCTAACAACGCTAAGAGGGGTTTTTTCAATTTCCTTTTCGTTTTCTATTGACATGAGACTTTAGATGGGTTACCGAAGAATTTATAAAATATGTAAATTTTCTTGATATTTCATATAATAAAAAAACTAAAAGGAAATTGATAAAATCCCCTCTTAGTTTTGTAGGAAATCTTTCAAGGATTCCAAAACTGTTTTTGTTTTCAGTGTTCTTTTTCATTTTGAAAAATCAAATTCTTCAGGGCGGCAAATTTTATGTTTTTGTGGATGAATTTTGTAAAAAAAAATGCGCTGTTTGCAGTGGAAATGTACTTGACATGTTTTATCTATAGTACAGTTCCTCCTACAAATACCTTACATTCATCATTCACTTATAAAAATATGAAATAGCTATGTATTAGATGAATAGATAATGAAAAAGTCATTTTTTGACCCCTTTCGGACCCCCTTTGCCCCTCCTTTTTGGGGGTTCTATGGCTGCTAGCGCCCTAAAAATTTGGGACGTAATTGCCCTTGGTATACAGATCATTTTGCAGCAAAAAAAGAATAAGTAAATTTTTGAGCCCCTCCGGGCCTCCTTTCTCCCCCTTTTTCGGGGGGTTCTAGTGCTGCTAGCCCCCTAAAAAATTGGGACGTTCTAGCCCCATACCTGAGGACACTTTTTGAGCATACAAGAAGAAATTGAAAATTTTGACCATTTTCCGGGAGAAGGACCCCTTAAATAAATTACTTGTCATTGCTTTCCTTCTATCATTAGTGAGCTGTATGCCTGTTTGATCGGATGTCTAATGAATCTTTCTATCCTTGCATCTATTCATTGGCCGGGGGAGATGTGTACAAGCAAAACACTGCTGCTCAATTTACAAACGTAATCGACCCTCCCTATATTCTGAACGGTTCATGGTTTGTAGGACTCGATATATTTCTGGACAGTGAGTCCTATATCATTCTTAAAGATTATTCAAATTTTGGTATAACCGCCTCAGTAATTACTACTGAAGCAGTCGTCAACTAATTTTATCACCCTTCACAGATGCTTGTTGGGTCATCACTTTTAGAGCTTTTTTATGCCTGTAAAGTAGATGTGGCAAAGTTCATAACCAATCTTCATATAACAAGTTGTGTTGTGACCGATATATTTGAGCTAAAAAGCCAGTAGGTGAAGTTCCCCTCTGAGTTTCAACCGTAACATTAAAAACATAAAGTTACAAATGAATTCAGGATCAGCGGCTCTCTTGGGAACCACCGGAGTGCGATATGTTGGAAAAGCTGCTATACAAAGTCGCTATTCTAGCTATTTCGCCAACAACTTGAAGTATTACGTGGTATATAGCGATTTTGTCTCTACTTCATATGTAGGGAATGGTCAAGCTAACATACTAAGTGTTGTGGCTGGAAAAGATAGCGTGACAAAATTAAATTCACATGTCATTTAGAAGCCTGTTGATAAAAGTAGACTAGAGAACATTAGCATCGATGTAAGAGATCCTAATGGGAACGTCGTGCCGTTTATGGAAAGCGCTAGCACCATGTGCATCCTACATTTTGTTGAAAATAAGTAGATATAAGCAAGATAGTTCTAACTCTTTGTTTATTGTACAAGTAGTCGCTATACAGGAGTGTTAACTCCACCGTCAGTGAAGGCGTTTGAGCGCCTGTTTTCAAAAGCTCTGCGCGTTAGAGGCGGTGCGCTCGAAGACATGCGAACCTTCCAATCGTATCGCCAGCATGGTGGAGGATTTTTTACTATTTTCTAAAATTCTGTAAAATACTCTATCATTTTTAGCTCGCACTGTATTACCAACTGCTGCGGAGTTTGGGAGTAGAGTGCTACAAGATGAAAGTGAAAATAAGAATTTAAGAGAAAGTGCAAAGAAACATGGTTTTAATGCCCTAAAGAAGGTTGGTAAGACAATCGTTATCGGCGGTCGAGTGAAAAAAATACGAAGTAAGCCGTCCAGAAAAATGCGCTGCGGCTTCAAAGATAATATCTTCTCATAAAGTCAAGGTCTCATGTACTCTATCGTCAGTCTCTAACAACCTTTCGTGAGAGGAAGATAGCGCGAGCACTTGAAAATTCCCTGTTCCAAACACCTACTGGAAACTATGACTTTGGGATCGACGCCAACTTCCCAACTGTTAATAAGAAGCATTTAATTGATAGTAGCCTCGAAGCTGAATACTATCGTGACTATTTGAGCACGAATGCTTCCCCATACACTGGTCAGTTAAAAGCGGGGTTCTTGGCATTCGATATCAATACCAGTGACGGAAAAATTATCGATTTGTCCAGCTTGGCATTTGAAATCTTATTTCTCGTTCAAAACAACGATGGTACTACTCTAGATGCCAAATCTAACATTGCATTAGTTGATGGCGTGATGCATGAGATGATTCAGAGGTCAAACGCCTTCTTAAATTTCACACAAGGGGAAAATAACCCTTCCTTTGGACTACTTGCAAACATTAAAACCTATTTTAAAATGAACCGTGATGAAATGGAGAACTTGGGGGCCAACATGCTCTAGAAGAGCGTCACTGAAAACATTCCGGATGATATTACAGCAGCCTGTTTCACAGCTGCTACAGGAGGGAGAGTAAAACAATTACTGCAGCACGTATCTGCTCCATTCATTTGATGGGACCTCTACCATTAGACATTATCGAGTGCGATCAGTATCTTTTAGATAATATAGATCTGCGCATACGTTTGGAGCTTGCCAAACCAACCGTCATTTCAATGTCACCAGATGCCGAAGCTTATACTTACTAAAGTCACTCCGTAAAATATGGGTGAAGCGTCTTGTACCCACCCCAGCAGCAGTACTGGCATTGAATAAAACTATGCTGAATGAGAATAGTTTTCTGGAAACGCATTTCACCAGGCCTCAAATAAAGACAATGGCTTAGACAGCCGAAACGTGTAATCTCACTATTGAAAATCCGTTTAATTTGGCGTTGTCGCAAACGCTTGCCATTTGCTTCTTACATCAGGATGCGTTCAATGGTGCATACACACGTAATGCTAATTATGACCAAAACTGCGATATATCTGATATCACACTCTCGGTGAATAGGAACACTCTTTCACGTGTCGTTTGTTAATTTCCAAACAAGACGAGTCAGGCGCTCTACATGTTTCTTGCAAATTTGGGTGGAAATGATGCAGCATACATTACTCATAAAAATTCATAGGCTGGGAGAAGCTTATTTACTCATTCAACACTTGCGAAGGAGAACAGTAATGCATTAGAGCTCGAACGTAAAGGTAATACACGAATTTCAATCGTGGCTAGAAACCCGTTACAACATAACACTGTGGCTGTTATTATTGGATTATTTCAAGCTTCTTTCGAAGTGAACATCGCAAGACGGGTCTTCCTAAACTACTTACAGTAATATGAATAACGTTCAGATTGAGAAGATATTACGAGCATGTTCTGTTACTAGGAAGGAGTATTTACGATGCATAGCCGAGAAGGATCTTCCAACAACTCCGCGAAAGGGATTTTTTGTACGAAATATTGTGAATGAAGCTGGTGTTATGGGACATTGGAACCTACTTTTTGCTAAGAGATCATCGCACATCCTATGTTTTGACTCATTTGGAATAGACCCACATGTATATGGTGGGAATATTGTAAGGTATTTAAGCTTATTTAAGCAAGTAACTATAGCGAATAAACGACGGTTGCAATCGTTCCGCTCTCTTGTATGTGGTGCTTGTTGTATCTATGTTGCACATTATCTTTGTAAGAATGGGAGTATTTCTTTGTAACTAAGCCATTTTACCGGTAGCAAAGCTAAAAATGATCAGTTTATATTACGATATGTTTTTAGAGATGTGTGTTATGACTATGTTTAAACAATCATGCCAACGGTGTCTCCGCTAATAAACTTGATAAAAACATATTTTCATGCTTTATTATCCATATCATTATGTAGAGTTAATACCTATTATCATCCTTGCGTTTATGGGAACCTCGGTCTAATGAGAGAGAGAGGCACACACCGCCTAGCAGATGTTGCATGGTGGCGGCCGCGTCGGTTAGTACCCCCCGGGGATAATATAATTAAGGTAAAGAATTTCCTGAGAACACAGATATCGAAGCTGTCCCTGCGTCGGTTAATGCCCATATGCTATGAATTAATTGGGTTAAAGAATATCCTGGGAACGCAGGTGGCGGCGCAGGCCTCGCGTCAGTTCATGCCTACCGGGGAGGATTAAATTGGGCTAAGGAATATCCTGGGAACGCAGGTGGCGCTGCAGGCCTTTGCGACGGTTAATGCTTCATGGGATGCTATAATTAGCCTAAAGTATGTCTTGGTAAAGGCTTAATTGAGCATATAGGTATTTGACCGTTAGTGCCCGACGTTATTTATGAGTGTTCCCCTGATCTGTGTGACTACAAATACATTACCGGACCAGAAATCCAGCTCATAAAATTGCGCTAGGTGGGGAGGGGTGAGAGGTAAGGACGCCCGGCCCCACACAAGGTCAGCGCCGTGCACCCAATGCCGGGCCGGGTAGTGCGCGGGATCCGCTGCATCCGGATGCAGCGAATCCCGCTGTTATATCTACTTTAGATTTTGGTGCTGATATAACCCTTTATTTCTGGAACCATCTTAAACTGCACATCGTAGCTGTGCTCATGTTATTTCACATGACGGCCATAGGTACGAGTATATTACACCACTTTGTGGTTGCTTACGTTACATCTTTCCACGGGTGACTGTGTCACATCTCTTCGTGGTTGTCTAAGTTAAATCACTTTATGGTTGCCTATGTTGCATCACTTCATTGTTGACAGTGCTATATCACTTCATGGCAGCCAGTGCTATATTGCTATATGGTTGTTAGTGCTACATCGCTTCATGGCTGCCAACTGATCCAACTCACCCTTCAGCTCTGCCGTCTGCACTGATTTTTTTCTACTTAGCTCGTATACCCGAATAATTTTCATTAACTCCCATAAATACTTATTTGTCATGTCATTGCAAATCTGAGTATACCACCAAATTCAAAAGCCTCTGTTCTACAACATGAGACGGTTTATTATACTAATTATTGTAAAATCATTCTAGTTTACTGCATAAACAAAGAATATATCAAAAACATTTGATTTACGGCAATACAATTCCAGCCGTTGGATTTTGTGAATATGTTACTTATGCAAGTTTTAGTAGCATGTAAATGTTTGACAATCCGCAAAAAAAGAACGCAAAAGAAATGAGTAAAATTCTTGAAAAGCCATGAAATTACATTGTCGTCTCTCAAATGAAAGGACCTTCAGGTGGATCTGGTCGTGAACGGTCAAAACGATTGCACTGTCACTGTTAGCTACAGTCAGGACGTCTCAGAGGTTTGCTTCAAGCTGCAACCCACCATCCCGATTCCATGATGTTTAGGCCGCGATGGGGCCGTGGAAGCAAACTGTTAAGGCTCGCGCAGAAGAGATGGGTAAAATGCTTGTATGACACAAAAAAGTAAATTTTTCAATTGTGGTAAACATGCACCAACTTAAGTACACTCTAATACAACTAACAGTTGTCAGGCCGCACCATGTTTTCGCTCTCCAATCTATGCACACACAGCTTACTTGCCCATTCAGGCAGTGGACTCCTTTATGTGGATCCTACAATGTAGTGGGATACCGCTATTCTACCAAAAATCAGGGTCATCGCTAAAGCTAAAACTGTAATTCAGCTTCTGCATGGCTCCACGGCGGTCTCAGATAATGTTGGGGTAAGAGTATGCATGTTATTATTATTTAGTCACCTCCTCGATTAGTATTTCCCACATCGTAATTTTCTTATTACTTTGCTCAAGATAAATGTATATATTATGTACTATTGAAGTGAGTGACTTAGGAAATATATATCTGTATTCTTGCGAACAAACGAGCATGTACTAATTCAAGAACACGAAGGGATTTGCCTTAATGGACTAATTATGGCGTAAAGAAAGCCCCTGGGTTGTCCCAAAATCCCTCCATTAAAGCCTTTACGGACCCACTAGAGCACTGGCAGCATCCCTGACCTTTCTATGGTCTGCCTTAGTCTGGCGCGCGCAGAGGGATCCTTAAGATTACCTAGGCAGCTAACAGCTACAGCCAGCCACTACAGGCGGCATAGGCCTAGCCAGACGACCCGCCAGTGATTGCAGGGACCGTCAGCAAACACTGCTAACTGCCACGGCCAGCCACCGTAGGCAGGTCAGCACAAGCCGGACAGCCCACGAGAGCCATTTGAAACCGTTCACTCAAGTGAACCCTGACAATTGCTAATGATCATTGCTTGAAAGGGATCAGTTTCTACATAGTTACTGTTGCGAGTAATTAATTTTACTCATCACAGTTTATCACAATCACGTAAAAGTGGAGAATACAACAGGAATTTTCAAGATTCAATACAATGAATGATAGAGAAGCCGTCATTTCTCCATTTCGTTCTACGTGCTCAGAGTGCTTAGGTACTATTCATTTACAAACATTTATTACAGCAGTATAGTGGTTTTCATACTTGCCCTTGGCAACGCTGCGTAACCTAGCTGCATCAGTAAAAGTTTCCTCCAACGTCGAGCACATCGTTGCCTCTGAAAAATATAAAGAGTACATTTCTATCGTTTATTTATGGATCATTTCAATGGGCAGTTACACAGACTATGCAAGCAATAGATAGGTCTTCAATTTTTTTCTGAACCCAATATTCCTCTTCTCGTATTTTGTCCATAGTTATTTTGTCTTCTTTTTGTCTGTTGTTCTTGCCGATTTTCCGTAGAAGAGTCCCCTATTTTTATTAAACCACATTATATCCTTTCTTCTATCATCTGCTTAGACACATTTAGCTACTCGCTGAATTTAACAAACAAATCGTTTACGGCTTCTGCCTTAGATCTTTTAGGTTGCCGCCAAAAGTAATTTTGTTTCAATAAAAATCCTCTGTATGATGTCAGAAGTAAAGGATTCAGTGGTATTTTCATTCCCATAGCATTCACAGGAAGTCACTCTCATAATCTATTTTTGCATACTCATAAAGCAATTACAATTGCACTGCATCTACCAGCTGCTAAGATCACCAGGACTGAGTCTGCTGGCATCCCAAAATGCTTTTATTGCATTTATCTGGGTTTTTAGTGTTTAGGTAAAAAAATTCTCTTGGGGGGGGGGGGTTATGACTGCTTTTTTACCTAGCGTCAATCTTTGATCGGCTTTACTTAGCGTCAATTTTTGATTGGCCTTAATTAGCTTCAATCTTTGATCGTTAGCAGAACCAGTCCTTGCCCTTACCTAACCTTAATGAAAAAACCTCATTAGCCGTTTGCAGACCCAGTCCTGTCCCTTACCTATCCTAGATGAGAACGAGCTCATTAGTCTCTAGGCTATTATACTTGATAGCCTTTTATACCGTTAAAACACACCTAATGGCTGAAAATTACACTTAACGGACGTCATTACACCCAAATCCCTTGTTCGTTTTATATATATATATATATATATATTTTTTTTCATTCTCATAGCAGACAGTCTACAGGACGACATATAGCTAAAAAACACTAGTTACGGGTACATAAAGCTAACCAATAATGAGCTTTTACCTCCGAGAACAGAGGTTAGGTCCCTCCAGGACTGGTTCACCTAATATCCTATGATATATACCGGTCTAAACACTTTAGAACACTACGCGAACCAGTCCTGGAGGGACCTAACCTCTGTTCTCGGGGGTAAAAGCTCATTGGGAAGCGGGCTCGTACTAGGGTGGTTGGTCGAGGTGGATGGTGGCAGCACAAAAACGTTTTACTGTCGAGACGTTTTACTGTCGAGAAGACGGCGGAAGAGGACCGTAGAGTTATTTTTGACTGGATTTAAGTCTACGGAAGAGGATTTCAGTCCCATTTTACATAAGGGGTACATGAACGTGTCGCCTTTAAAGTTTGATGTACACGTAAAATTAAAGGAATTTCCTAAGGTGTCGTCGTACTGACACTACTATCAGTATATATATATATATATATTTGACGAGAAGCAAGACAGTTAGTAGAATTTTGTTACCCACGACGCGTTTCGCTGTACCTCAGCTCATCAGGTGGGAGGCTCGAAGTTGACGAAAAATAAACC
>LQNS02278070.1:39005055-39017544 GCA_001587735.2 Parhyale hawaiensis
TGGTCATTTTCTTAACTCCATGTAATGTTCCCTGTGAATCATTTTTAATATTCGACCCTCAGGGAAGGTTGGTATGCCGAGGGAACCTTCCATCAACAAGTTCATGTTGCCTGGGACAGGGCGCAGTGAACCCTCTAAAGAATACTTTCTAATAACAGTAACCAGCAAACAGTATAGTAGTTGAGACATTAAGATGGGTACCGTTAGAAGCAGTGCACTATTATCATTGATTTATTTTGCTTTGTTTGTCTTGTTGGTAACGGCCTTTCTCCTTTCGTGAAGTCTGTTGAATTTTATGAACAAATAAATATTTATAGTCTACAACAAAACACTACCAAGTACCAGTAATTTGTACCCTTTCATTTGTATTGTACACTACGTATTTTCTCTGCTTCTTTAGTTCTTGTCATTATTTGTGTATTTCCAATTTTGATTTCTTACTTAGGTATTTGTTTTTCATACTGTGTATTTTGTTTCCATTTTTACTTTCGATATACTGTTGTTTTACATGCATTTCTTAAGTTACTTATTTAATAATACTGGGTGTCAAGAATTCATTGTACAGAATAATGAAATTCGGTAAAAGCTTGAATGATAGACAGGCGTAGTCGCCCTGTGACGATGCGCCTGCCAAATGTTGAATGCTTTTTTCATGGAAAAAATCAATATCTTGCAAGAAAAAAAGAGAGACAGGGACGAACATTTCAATTTTCACGTCAGGGAATACACGGACTTCTCAAGAAGACTAGCCAACACAATGCAGCGATATTGGAAAACTTACAGTTATGACAATACCTATAGATTATGACTGGCCAATACACCTACAGTTACGATAGAAGGCTATTAGTAATTTTGATAGAACAAAAGAAAACAAAACAAAAAAAATATGTGGGGACAAATCTTGTCTGTCATTTTATGTGCATGCCACATTCACTCTGTTAGAAACCACGGCAGCCTATGCGGTACAACAACCGACGAATGAGCTGATTTAAGCGATGCACTTTTGTAGCACAGTGCCACTCCCACGCTGAGAAAACTTCCCCCACCATCTTGGGACTTCTCGCAGATTTTCTTTCAGATTTTCCTGCCGATTTTACTCATTAGCTCTCCAAAAGCGTCGTTCATTTTCTTGTGACGCCTACGAGAGTGTCAAATCATTTGAGTTGAGCGGGATTTCTCGCAACTCGGCAGCCCTAGCTATGCCCCTAACTGTCGGTGAACATAGTAAAATTGTGGGTGTCGGATAACTAAGTGTGGGAAAATAATGACTGTAAAGGCTCTTAAAGTGACACAAGAAGTCTGATCTTTTTTTTTTTCTTAATATATTAAAGTTTCCACAAGATGCCACTTGCTTTCTTACACCCGGTACAATTTTCAGTTGATTAAGATCCAGTTGAATGTATTGTGTTTGGTATAAAATAGTTTACATTTATTAAATAAAGTCCAGTTTAACCGAGAACGCTGACAATGTTTTCTTTTAAATGATAAATACGAATATTAAGAGAAAGCGAGTCATTGGGATACCGGGTTTTAGCTCGAGTACCTACCTTACTCGACATCAGTTCAGTGTTAACAGAACCCCCCTGAGTCGCTCTCCAGAGCAGCGCCGCTCTGCTCAGCATATACGATACTATCGATTTGGGGATTAGGGCCACATGTCAAGTTAAAAGTAAAGCCTACTAGCCGTGACTTGTTCGGGCTTCTGATCTAATCTTTGGTTTCCCCACATTGAATGGAATTTCATTCGTTAACATCGAATGGATTACTTTCGATTGATTACTCATTCTTGCTTGCCCCACAAAATTCGAGTTTTTTTGCTGTCTGAAGCGCAACATTATTGAAATGCTTGCTGTTAGCACCTGCAATGCTTCCTCGAAGTGTCGACATTAATGCTCCAGTTTTAGGTACCAGAGAAGTGAAGTTGAGCGAAATTGCAGTAAGTTATCTTTGCTGGATCATACGTGTGAACCTAGTCGGTTTGGTTTAATGTGGACCGTCGTACTAGTTCTTGTTCAAAATCAGGCTTACGGCATTGTTGTCATCTGCACGATCGGTGAGTATAAGTCTCGGGATGATTTTTTTACAAACTTTATTATTGCCAAAATAATCGAAGGTCCTATATAGAGGAAGGCCCCTTGGTGCATCAGGTCATTTGAAGCAACAAAACCAAATCGTAAGAGATATTTATACATTCACAGGTACACCTTGACCTTGCAGTGAATCTTCTTAACAAGTTGCATAGGTAATCCGATGAACGCTGAGGTATCACTTTGGATACATCATAGACTTAAGATAGTATGTGCGTATGACTAAACTATAATATAAAGCCGCTTGGTGTTTTATGTAATTATGACTGATCATGAAGATGTAAACATATATCATTAATAATTTTTCTCATATGTGATTTTTGCTTGTGTAACGTTCCTATGCGTTCAAAAACGTTATAATAATAAAATAAGAATAATCATCTACTGGTACATATTTGTTTGAAGTTGCATAAGTAGTCTAAATAAAGTGCCTATAATTTGATAATTGTGACTAATTTTACACTAGTGACTTATTTGATACGGGTGCCTATAGGTAGCAAAGAGGGTAACGGGAGGACTCACGAAAACCAGCATCGAATGGTGACATCATCAATGACGTCACATCGACAAACTGTTCAACTGAGCAACCAATCAGTTTTCATGTAATTTTGCCAGAAAAATCATCGTCAAGTGCAAATTTTATCTCTTAAGAACATAAATAAATGAGATGTACTAATTCAACAATAAAATGATTATCACTAAAATAATTGCAGTGAAGGCTGATGGAAACCTTCACGGCACCAGTGGCAAGATCTGGGCCGGTATGGCGCCCTGACATAATTTCTTCTTTAAAGTGAAGCATTATTTGCACTTCATATTCAGTTCACCGTGCTCTTCACAAAACGTATCACCGTATTTTTCGACTTAATTCATTCCGTCTCCCTTTTCTGACTAGCCAGCTACTTGAGCTGCACCCATACACAAAACACGGTAAAATGGTTGACGTCAAGAACAGAATTCTTTATCAATAACCGTTCTTGTGGGTGCTCTCGCTTCAAGGGTATAACACTGCTTATATTTTTGGTAAGGATTAAGATTCCAACCTACGAAGGCCTGATGTCCGACCCTCAAAATACTGTAACTCGTCGGCGTGACATCATTTACGAACATGCGGTCACGGCTAAGTTTTATTTTGGTAACACTGAGTTCTCCCGTTACACTCTTTGCTTCGTGCTAGAGCCAGTCTCTGCTAATTCTGACTCGCCACCGACAGGTTTGAGTGAGTGTTCTGTATACACTTTACGAAAGTTTTCCTCAATTAAAGAAGCTAAAAACTAAGCATGTACAGCTTTTTTTAGAAATGTGCTATCGATGTACTTTATTATCGGTATTGCTTTTACTACTACATGAACTGATAGTAAAGTGGATAGCAGTGCAGAGGAGTGGTATTAGACTCTTGGTAGTTCCGGTAGACTATCGTTACCCCGCGACACGCCAGACCGTGAAGCGGTATCTCCGCTGGAGTCGTAGGCAGCACCAGCAGCTCTGAACTGCAGCACCACCACCGCGTACGAGACCGCGAAGCACAGCATCTGAGACAGAAACAGCTGTAAGTTTATTTCCCTTCAATGTGCTCATTGGCTCTTGCTTGCTGTAGCTCAGCTCCTTCAGTTACATTTCTCTATTCTCGCAGGAAAAGGTTCTCAATAGTCAAATAACCTAAATGCCTGATAGGTTAGATAAATACAGTATAAGCAACAATTTCCAATATAATTTTATCACCCGCGATCGAAGTGAGAGAGGCCATAATGTTTTCGTTGAAGATTTAAGAATATGGTCTATCCACCCAATAAGTGGTCGAAGGAGTTGAGCAATGTTCATAAATTTTTGCAGGGAGTCTGGTGGGTTGCCCTCGATGTTACCCATACCAAAAAAAAACTAGGAATAGCTGGCCATAAAAACTGACGGCGACGACTGCTCTCCACCCTAAGAAATGTAGAAGGAGTTGAGCTATGTTCATGATTTGCACAGGGAGTCTGGTGGGCTGTCCTTAATATGACCCATAGTAAAAAACTAGTATAAGCTGGTCGTCAAAAATGGCAGCGATGAAATTTGCTCTCCACTCGAAAACAGGTAGAAGGAGTTGAGCTATGTTCACGATTTTTTCAAGGGAGTGTGGTGGGCTGTTGTCGATGTGATCTATGCCAAGAAATTCGGATTAGCTGGCCATCAAAAATGACGGCGATGCAATTTGTTCACAAGGCTGGTGATGGTCTTACGCCTTGGAGGCGTTCTTGTTACAAGTATCTCCTAAGATTCAGTATTTTTAGAGAAAGAACAATTATTATTATTATTTGAATAGGGATGCTGGCATCTGAAGTTGCCGCACAGATGCCCAAGAATTATTTTATACCACACAGCTCGCGTATTTCAGCAGCTATAGCAGGTTCAGAACTTCAAAGCCGCTGTTCTAAGTCAAGATTTCTAACACAGTGATTCCATTATTACCACAGCCAAGGAGGTTATATTTTCGTCGTGTTTTTCTGTCTGTTTGTTTGTTTGTTTGTCTGCCTGTCATCAAGATAACTGAAAAGTTATGAACCGATTTGGATGAAATTTACAGGGATTGTTAGGTATGTCAGGAGGAACAGATGATTAACTTTTGGTGAAGATATGTCCATACGTTTGCTTGTTTGCCTCATTTTTCTTAATGCCATAACTCAAAAAGTTATAGATGGATTTTGATGAAATTAACATGAGTTGTTAGGTATATAACAAAAAGTAAATGACTAAATTTCCGTTTGTTCGTTCGTTCGTTTGTTACTGTTTTTATTTTTATGCTTGTTAGCACAATAACTCAAGAAATAATGAATCGATATGTATGAAATTTATAGGGGTTGTTAGTAATGTTAAAAGACATAAATGATTAAATTTTGGTGCAGATCAGTGCGTTCGTTTGTATGTTTGACTCATGTTTGTCATAACGTTTGTAGACAGTATAACTCAAAAAGTTACGAACGGATATTTAAGAAACTAGCACAAACTGTTATTACTATCAAAAGGCACTAGTGATTAGATTTTGGAGTTTATGCAAAGAAAATTATGGTTTCAGAGCCAATTTGAATTTTCTTGCTACCGTTGCCTCGCTTGGGGAAGTATGCGCTCTCAGAGTGCTCTAGTTTTAAATGAGATAATTGGGTCCGTCCGCAAACGCATAAAAATGTAATTTTTATATCCTAAGTTACAGACTGTACTAAGCCTTGACGATCGACTCACTGGAAATCAAGCCTTTCGCAAGTGAGTTTTCACGATTTATCCATAAGTAACGGTAAAACAAAAGAGCCAAATAACAAAACAAATAACAAAAGAGCCCAACTCTTTACCCAACATATTCAGATGATGTAAGGATAGGTTTTATGAGACAAAAAAATGTAAATTTATCAAAATAGACCAAAGGTGGGTCATGGCAATCCTTTCTGAATGCAAGAATATGAGATAAAAATAGATTTAGTTTCCATGAATATGGGGTATTCACACAAAAAAGAACACTTAATCACTTAGTGTAGGTAATCCACATTAAAATGCAATTAAAACTAGAGCGCATATACTCGCTAAGCAAGGCAATGTTAACGAAAATTCTAAGTTAGTCCTTAAACTAGGATTTTCTCTTTTTGACTAGGATTTTCTCTTTGACGCGGAACAGGCGTCACATGGGCGACACGCCAGCACTCCGGAAAAGAGTCCAGCCGCAACATTCTACTGGATACGGAAGCAAGCGGGGCGACAACTAACTAGAGCACTCTATCAACGCGAACCTCTGCCAAGCTAAGCAACGTTAACGAAAAATCCAAACTGGTTCTGAAACTGTGACTTCATTTGTATCAGTACTAAAATATGGTCATGTGTGCTTTTAACAGCAGTACAGCTTCTGTAATTTTCTTGAAAATCCGTTCATAACTTTTCAAGTTATGTTGCTGATAAACATTAGTCGAACAATTAAACGGGTCAGCCGATCATCATCAAAATATGATAATTTACTCTTCATAAAGTACATAACAAATAATGCAAATTTTATTAAGATCAGTTCGAAACTTTTTGAGTTATTTTGATAGCAAACGTAAAGTCAAACATAGAGACAAATGAACGAACAGATAATCACAAAAATCTTGGTGAATTATTCATAGTGATCTATCAAACAACTCATGTAAATGTCATAGAAATCCGTCTGCAACTTTTTGAGTAACGGATCTAAGAGAAAAGATGCAAACAAACAAATTGTAAAACGATCTTCACCGAACGTTAATCATCTTTAACTCTTAACATGACAAACAATCTCTGTGAATTCCGTAAAGATTCATCTATAACTTTTTAAGTTTTCTTGGTGTTAGACAAAGAGACAGACAAACAAGTTCAATGAAAACATAACCTCCTTGGCTGAGGTAATAAAAAATACGTGCTTGCAACTACACTCTATATGGGGCCTTTGGCAACTGCTTGTCTTCACACGAACCCAATTCAAACACGATATGAAGGATTCTCAATCATATACTGTGGCAAATTGTAGAAAGAATCTCTATAAATGCCAATAAGCAAAATATTGTTGCCTAAGTTTGGGAACGTTCATGGCGTGCTGTACCTTCGAATTAACTATACTCGTACAATGGCTGCATCATAGTTGCACCGGCATTATCCAATGGCAAAACCAGATGATGAACAAGGCTGTTCAACTAAATACCTGTGGCCATATTGAAATTGCAACTAACATTGAATTAAAGTGGTATACTTCATGAGCTTACTTGACTCAAATTTACTAAAAGCGTCATGTTAAGCAGTTCTCAGCTGTCACGTGCACTGTGGAGATTACTGGCGGGCTTTTGTTTCGGTTGCATAGAACAGCAAAGTAGTCCTCGAAATGTCCTGGACCTCGTCCGAAGACGAACAAGCGTATCAAAGGAAGATATCGAACTCACCGAAGAGAGGCTGGACCGAGATAACGACGTGAAGGAAGCGAGAGAGAAGACGAGCGGTGTCTCGAGTATCCGCTGGATGTTCAGAGCCTGTGCATGAGATTTTTCGCGTAATTTAGAATCTACTATCGAATCTCTAATGCCGATGCCACACACTAGCCGACAGAACGAGCTTACGAGTATTGACCCCCAAATCGATGCTTAAAAACCTGGAAATTCTCGCTTCTGGGGAAAATTTCAGGATGGAGCATGCAATGGATTTGCGCTCTATTTGCTAGTCAACTGTTCAAAAATTTGTAAACAAATCGCCAGTGGCGCCAGCTATGTCGCTTTGGTTGCTCGCGTGGTCGCGAAGGCTGATTACTTTGATGCTTTTTATCATATACTTCAACCTAATATTAAATGTATATGCAATGTATAGTATCTACAATATTATTCTGCTCGTAGTATTTACTTTTGTTGCGCTGTTCAGCCTGCAGCAATGACAACGTCGTTCTAGTGAACGGAGCTCGAGGTCAATTGACCATCGGGCCACTTTCACGTATGAATAGGGAGGCCAGGTTCTGTGCAGAATATATTCCGCTATTGCGATAGCTTCCTCAACTTTTGGCTAGTGTGTGTGCCAGTCTTTACACCTAGAATTATTTTACAAGTGAGGCATCGCTATATTTTTTAAATTTGAAAAATAGAATCTACATAAATAGCAGCATGGTCACCTTCATATATGCTACCGGCGGTGCTTCCCATTGCGTATGAAGGATCTTCTTCCACTGCCTCCAGCACCGACGTCTCTGTGAAGTGGGGATCACTTCATTAATTGGAAGAACCATAGAATTATATCGCTACATCAAACGGCCGGGACACAGTTTAGGTAATCATCTACGTCACGTTATCGAACCATATAAAGCATATAAACTACAGCAAGTCTCAGTCCCGAGCAAAGTTCAATAGAGCAATGATGTCAAAATTGAAGTCGAAAATCTAATCAAATAATCTATAAAATAAGTTCTGTTTCTGTCTTTCCAAGGTTCGATATAATGGAGAATTATATTTGCAAAGCGTATCCGGAGCTCCCACTAAATTCATAGGTAATTTTGTCCAATATTATCCTAAAATTGTCTTGCGGCAGTCAACCGAAAGCCAAGCACGATGTGAGGCAGCACGTACTGTATCTTCCCATGTCATTCTAACCTTCATATATGTGCATATTGAGTTTGAATATTAATAAGCAAAGACAGAGCTGTATTGAAAGTTGCGGCATGGCGAAGACAACAAAAATCGCAATCAGCAAACAAGAGAAGGTTAAAATTGCTGAGAAGTTGAAAGAGGCCATGAAAATTTTTCTAAAGCTAAATGATGAAAAGAAAAATACTATGCGTACGCAAAATCAAACCTCGAGACTAGAATGTGATTTTTTTTTTTTTTCACTACCGAAACACTCGCGTTTTGCCAAATCTTGTAGTAGAGCTTTGAAATTAGGTTACGTCTGAGGGCAAAGCTGTATCAAGGTGTGTGATGAATCGCAATTCAAATACTTATGGCATTATGATCCACAGAGGTATGACTAAAATTGTGTTACGGGCTAACTGCAATTAACTGCAATGCATTAGGTTAACTTATTTGCGTGTGTCTCTATTGATATAGTCAGTTATTTTAATGATAAAAATAATGCATTAGTTACAGCGCTAGGACAAAAATGGTTTATACCTAAAGTGAAAATAAAACCGTCCAGTTAGTGAAGCTTTCAATTACATTTCTTGACGTTAAAGACATAGCGATAATAATTAAGAAGGCCTCTGCCTAAGAGTTATTAATGCAAGGACAGAATAATAAGAAAAGCTCTTACATTTCTATTATAAACTTAAATATTTTCAGTGATTTCGAAAATATCACTATTTTATACTTTAAAGTATACCTAGAACAAAAAATAAAGATAAAAGATATTCAGCAATTGAGCTGATTCTGATCAATTTCTGCAATATTTGAATAGTAAACATCGAAATATCAAATTGACTGCCGAAAACAAATCCAACCATTTTTTCGCTTCTCTAGATGTTTTAATAACTAACCAAGACTCAACACTGACCACTGGAGATTAAAGAAGACCCCCATTCTCAGGCCTCGGGAAGAGTTTTTCCAGTCACTACTACAATCAATGCAAATTCAATGCAATAAAAATTTTACTATTTCGAGCATACCATTTGTCTTCCTCCTACCTTAAATTTCAAGCGAAGTTGACCTTCTCCAAACATTCTCTAACTATGACGGTTACCCGCGCCATTTTCTGGACCACTACTGCAAATTGTTCCCAGACAAGTTGTTTGATCTCAGCATCCGCAAACCCTCTGTCGGTAAACTAGACTTTTTCACTCACTTCCGTACTACACCAAAGCCTCCGTTAGTGCAGTGAACACCTTCAAAATGTTCCTCTCTAAGGCCTACGTACTTATAAACTTCAAATTTTCATACAGAGACACGTTTACTATGGGGTCCCTTTTTAAATTTAAAGACAAACCTCCCACACCACTTATGTCGAGTGTTATCTACTTTTACAATTGCCGGGGCTGCAATGCGTATAACATCGCGAGCACTGGGCAACTTTTCAAAGCCTGTGTTGACCAACATTTAGGTGTGTCTATCCAAACCGGTTTTTCACTTGTAAAAACCCTCACATTCAGTCCCCCGCCATCTTGCTGAACAAAACAACCACCCCATCAGCTAGAATGACTTCTCTATCATAGACTTCTCTAATCCAATCGAACTCACAATGTTAGAACCCCTCTACATCCACAAACAAGACCCAACCTTAACCTCGGCTGTACCGCTTCAAACCGGCCCCAATTTTCTCCACACCCACTGATTGTACAGGAACTGACGTCCAGGTCTTCCACTTACCTAGCTTCATTCGCTTATTAGACTCCCCCCTGACAACACATAAGCTCCCCAACTTTAGTAATAAAGAAAATCCCTTTTACCTTATAGATGTAGCTTCAAATTATCATTTTCTGAAGATGGGATACACCATTCAGAAACAGTAATTTTATGAATAGTCGACTTTATATATAGTGTTTGATATGTACTACTTTGTTGCACAATGAGTCTTAATCTTCTTTCAACTTGAATATATTTTCTTCCTAAAATTGCGGTGGTTTCATGCCAAAGATGTCATTTCAACTGATCCAGGGCATCAAACTTTTTACCATTGAGACAATTCTGCAAGACCTGAATCAATAGAAATCCGAGACAGCGATATCTGGCGAATAAGGAGGATGGGGTAAAACATCCCAACCAAGTTGTAGCAAATTTTGTCTGATTTTTAAAGAAACTTGTTGTCTTGCATTATCCTGATGGAAAAGAACACCTTTCCTGTTGGCCAATTCTGGACGTTTTCCCTCAATTTCTGCTTCAAACTCGTCCAGTTATGAGCACTATTTCTAAGAATTAATTGTAGGGTTACTTGGCAGAAGCTCATAGAACCAAGTCCCTCTCCAATCTCACAACACAGAAAGTAAAAGTTTCTTCGGGTAAAGACCTGCTTTCGGGGTGGCTGAGAGAGACTCATGCCGCTTACTCCAAGATCGTTTTCTGTGGACATTTCGGTAAACAATCCATTTAAATGTCCAGTTACAATTCGCTTTAAATAAGATGCTGTTTCATTCCGTTTACAACTAAATCCCAGATGAAAATGACGTCCATCAGGTTCTTCTCACTCGTGTCATGGGGCACCCAAACACCTACGCGATTTGCAAATTCCAGCTCTGTCAAGTGCTCGTTACAGGCTGATTTTGATAGATCGAGGATTTCTGACAATTCTCAGCATGTGCATGTGAGTTATTCTGAAATAATGACTTGTTTAGGTTATCTCTAGAGCATGGTCTGCCTGATCGTTCTCCATCAATAAGGGTACAATCTACAGCTCGGAAGCTCACGAACCACTTCCTGGATTCCTGGATGATGTTCGGGCTCCAGCAGGCTATTGCCCTCTGCAGCCAAAGGGTAGTGCGACAGCGGGGGTTGATCCTGGATTCCATCCAAGAACGCATCCAGTTTCCTCTTAAAAGTTGGAAGTGGTCCACGGAATGTTCTGAGATGCGTCGGGAGGCTGTTAAACAGCTTGGGTCCCATCACAGAGAAAGAGCGGTCACACCACGCTCCCAAGCCAGCAAGTAGCCGATGGTCATATGGTGGTATCACACAGATTGTTCCAAAGCGAATATGTTCGTTCGTGAGGATTTTCAGGCTATGTTCACTGAAATTAGGGTCCAGACCCATTATAACTTTCCATACATACATTATATCTTTCCCTCCTACGTTGAAGAGACTGCATAGATAAGAACTCCAGTCGCTCCCAATAGTTGAGATGATGAAGTCCATCGATCCTGGCCGTATATGTTCTTTGGATGCTTTCTAGTTTTCTGATGTGGCCCAGTGCCCTCGGGTTCCAAAGTTGGCAGCAGTACTCAGCCAGAGGTAAAATACGAGCTTTATCGAGCGCCAGCATTGGCATCGCATCTCCGGTGCGGAAGGATCTCAAAATCCATCCCATTATGGGCCTACACTTGAGCTCAACCGCATCCACGTGCTCCTCAAATGTCCCTTCATCATTAACTATTACTCCCAAGTCTCTGGCTGAGCTCTTGCGCTCTACTTTGTGGCCACCTGCCGTTTAGTAAAAATCGCTTCTTGAATGAGGGCCATACCTGAGTAACTCTATGTTGTTATCAGCTGTTCACTCGTAAATCCTGTTCAAATCATCCTGGAGCTCCATGCAGTGATGCCCCTAAGAAATGCTCATTAAGAGTCGAGTGTCATCGGCAAAAAAACTGAAGCCTTTCAATGCATTAATCATTCATCCATTTCATTCATATCGATCACATGAATCGAGAACAGCAGGGGCCCCGATATAGATCCATGGGGAACCCCACTAATCACCCGTGGCTCCTTGGAAGTATGTCCGTCCAAAACAACGAGCTGAGGAAGCTGTGGATCCACTTCAGCAAACGGCCGCCCACCCGCCGTGTACGCAACTTTCGCAGTAAGACTCAATGGTCAACCTTATCAAATGCCTTAGCGAAGTCAAGATAGATGACATCCACGGCCCGCTCGCTTTACAAACGCTTTACCAGTTTAGCGTAGTTACCCACCATTTCTATTTATTTGTTGTATCCCTTGTGAAACAGCACTGTAATCTTTGATCAAATATTGTCATCTATTTTTATGTTTCTTCAGTTTATATCTGTTAAGTTTCATGAACAAATTATTCCCATTAGCTCTATGGAAATCAGTGTCAAGTTTCATGATAAATTTGGCCTTACGTACCCTGACAACTGGCACGACCAGACTTTTACCGTCTACTTCGGTGGTCAGCAAAATCATCGAACGCCTTTTGAAAAAGCGCATCACTGATCACCTGAAGATGCAGCAGCTCATATCCGACACTCAACATGGCTTCCAAAATGGTAGAAGCTGCTTAACAAACCTACTGGACTTTTTCT
>LQNS02278070.1:39021807-39063969 GCA_001587735.2 Parhyale hawaiensis
TGTTCTGCGATTGCCCTGATGCTGAGATTTTGTTTGTGTAAATTAACAATTTTCATGCGTAAAGATTTATCAACTTTTTCCCGGGTAGCCATGCTTGCAGTACTTGCAATGTTTACATATGCGATTCAGACCACAGCACATGCACATGATGAGGACTTTTCCATTTTAGTACACTCATATTCATGAACTAACATCATTGCTTTGAGTTACCATGAATTTCTAAGTGACCGAAATCTGAAAACAGATTTACTGCATTTTGGTTTTGTCAACTGCTATGCGTGACCTCTTTAGATGGATGACAAGCTTTGGGCCGCCAAGCAGTTTGGTGGTTAAGCACTAATGACTGTTCTTAATAATATTTCTCTTCTCGTACGGGATTAGTTTGAATGAACTGTGCTCTCTAAGAGTGGCTGAATATTTGAACCCTGTAACAAGTACCAATGTATGTTTACTTGTTTATAAACATGTTTATCTACATGTATATCCGATTTGCATAATTGGTATTTTCCTGAAGTTGACCACTGTAGAAGTTGACAGAACGAGAAAAAATACACGGTCCTTTAGATGCAAACTGGCTATCAGTTGTAGGCTTCAAGTATGTAGATGCGTTGCCCTGAAGTCGCAGGACTGTCGTGTAGATCGGTTAACACACTCATCAAAAAGTCTTAGTTTAATTTGATGAACTATCTCCCATTTGGTGATCCCTTCCTGTAGATATATATACATAATTTTAAGTTATGCTTCAATCAAATACATAGACCACATTTAGCAGTTGATCGATATATTGGATGCGGGTTTAGATATTTGTAGGGTAGAGTATGGATGGATTGCTGTGATTCGAATCATTTGATTGAATGACAGACTATATCTACGATACTTAAGAGACAGTTCATATGTTTTTGAATTGGAAACCTGAGCAAAATATTGGACCCTACCGTTCAACAGTAACACAATGACGATGATAACGTGTGTACATGCAGGCTCATTTGTTTGGAACTTTGGCAGCAAACAACGCCCACGACATTATAAATTGAAAATCAAGCAGTGCAGGTGCAAAGTAGCTACCCTCCATTGCAGAACCGCGACCACAGCGAGGATAATGGTCGAGAGTGCATCGATGAAAAATATTTAAAGGCTGGATCCGCTAGTAATGTATAACTAATATTAGCTCCTAAGTCGAAAAAAGCTAAGTTAACTTGCGAAGTGCAAATTTTTAGCTAAAATGATGGCGATGCAATAGCAGCAAAGTATTCCAGTAGTTTCTCTGTCTGGGTGCGAGGTTGTTCAACAAATTGCCACGTCACATTAGACATGCCACCGGTATTGAAGTTGTTATTGAAGTTACTGGATGCATGGTTACTGAAAGTGCCAGACATACCAGCTGTAAGCGGCTACGATCAATGTGTGGATAACTCGCTACTATCCCTCCGGCTGGCCATGGAATGCAGCATCCCTTGTGCACAAGATGGGCCATGTCAGAAATACCACCTGGACCTCGTCCGAAGAATCATCTTGGTATCAAAGTAAGGCATGACTTCAGTATTCTGAATGTTTGATACATGACCTCTAAGTGTCGCTCTTCAGCCAAATTGAATAATTAATATTTTGTATTGCATTTTGCTGCTTCCAGCGCACTCATTCTGGAGTCTAATTCTCATCATTGATACGTGACACCTACTCGTTAATTGCTATCATTGAAAACAGATTTCTAGGACCCATGCTTATTCTTTTCAGAATGCACAAATATACTATACGTGGCATTCTGTGATGAGCCACATCACTTAAAGAGGAGACCCATCTCTGGATGAGAAGGCGAGATTGCAAATGAGTACAAAAATTAATGAATTGTTCGTAAGAGCTCTCGTTATTTGCGAAGCCAAATGATGGTTAGTGCATGATGGTAAGACAACATCATAAGCGTAATGCACGTGAAGACAGGGCGTGTTTATGTATTTTGCCTAACTGACAAGCAAAGCAGCGATGATGTCGGTCCCATCGATTGGGGTGGAAGTCCGAGTCTCCGGTCGATGTTCTGTCATTCTGAGTGCAACTCATCTCGATAGGAAACGTCCGACTCCTCACATTAAGCTGTGCTGTTTGTTGTTGAGGACATCATCAAAACGAGTAAAATGTCAATCACTCTCACGAAGTTCTTCATGAAGGCACTTGGACTTTGCCGGTGGTATCAGCCTAAAGCAGGGAAAGCAATTGTAAGCTTGGAGTACAGTTCCAAGCAGATTACCCGTAACCGCATTTTTGCCAAGCTGGTTGAACTTTTGTCTGTTGCATTGCCCGTTTTTGTGCTATGGAGTCACATATACGCTATATTTTTCTACATTATGCTCCGCTCGGATATGTTTGCCCCAGATCAATTCAACAATAACAGCCTGTTGCTATGGAACGTGCTGTGGCTGAGCTCCTACTCACTGTGTCTTGTTTTGTATCTCTGGAAGAGTCGCAAGCTTGACATGCTGTTCCAGGCGGCTGAGGGTTCGTTGAGCCAGTGCAAGTCTCAAAAGGCTTGCAATCAACGAACAAATTATGGCCGTATTCTTATTTGTATCATTGGAAAGTTTTGGACTGTGCAAGAGATATCCGTCTTTCTTTACAAGCATTTCAAAACGTCGAGGAGAAATCACTGGGCATTCTCTAGTTTCATCTTCGCTTGGACTCATTCGGACCTCGTAGACGTCTTCGTAGTTTATTTCATTAGCAGTATGGAATCAGTGGTTAGAAAAGCTCAGTCCGATATATTAGTTGTTGTTAAAGCACAATTGACTGAAGACGTGACCAGAGATTTATTGATTTCCAGTCTTCCGTTCGAAAACACGTTCACGGCAAGCTCGAACCAGTGTGATATCGGTGCTCATGGAAATATTCAAGATTCGATGGAAAATGCCCACAGCACACAACATCTGAATAAAGCTACACGAGATGCATCTCGTGCAAATCATCTTCGGACACCTGAAGAATATGACTTACGCCTTGAGAGGGCAGGCATCAAGCTGGAGACAGGGCTAACTGCCATCGACAGGTTTGTTGAGAAACTGATGGATGTCGTCGGACTTCCGTTCATGATTTGGCTGTCATATGGAACCGTCTCATTTTCCCTTTCGCTTTACTTTTTTATCGACCGCCTGATGAAAACTGAAGAGAATTTTTTGGAAGAGATTCATACAGCTGTGTGGAGGGTCCTGTCCATGATGACTGTGGCTTGCGTAGCAGACGAGTTTAGCAGCATGGTGAGTACCGGTACAGATATATGTAATATGACATGACCTTGACACCATGGTAACACTGCTATAGTAAATTGTATCATGACCTGGCAGCAGACAATATTAGCAGCATTGAAGCTAACGCGCAGCGACAATTATTGCGCTAGGCACAAACCGAGATAATAGAAATGTCCTCTTTTAATTAAGGTACAAGTGGTTTGAGAGATACTTGCTATACTGAGATCTGATTTGATGCAACTGCTCAGTAAGTCAGTAAAAGTAAGTGTGACGGTCACACTGGTGGTGTTCTGGGGTTATGGGAAAACAGCCCCAGGAGGAAAAAAGTCCCGGTGCGAAAAGCCTCTATCTATCAGCTTATGTATGTATATTTATTCACTGATTTAAATTATTTTGAGTACAGTACTGGCCATATAAAAAATTTACGAAAAAACGATATGAAGGAATTAAAATCTGGCCAAAAGCTAAGGAACGAAGCAGAAAATGAGCGATTGTATCCAAAACAACAACGAACTCTAATATTTTGAAAACATCTTATTTTCAATGATTTCCCTGTGTCGTGGAAAACGTGACCAGATTAATGTCCTACAAAAATCGACGGTTATCCTCCCCTATTCTCCTTAAATCTTCAACGAAAACATTATCACCTCTCACTTTGTGAGAGAGAGAGAGGTGATAATATTTTCGTTGAAGATTTAAGTTTATGTACAATTTATGGTAGAGTTCACTGTCTCCAACGTTGCACGTAAATTCGTATACGACATTTGTCTGCTGTAGTTCTGGAGGCGGTGGTGGACTATTTTTCATCAGTAGCTGGGAGGTTTTCTTGTTCTTGTAGTAGATGATGAGTTTGATTTCATCATCGGGATTCCTGCACGTAACGTTGTCATGGATGATAGATCTGAGGACACGTTCATCTGTTTGTAGGCCGGTGACATTTGGTTCTTGTAATATAATTTAATGTCACTGCAATTTTCTGTTGTCTCTGGTGGTTCCTTTCTTTGCAGGTACTTGTTCAGAATGTCTCCACCCTAAATCGTACATCGGCATGATCACCACGACACTATCCCGGAGACTAACGATGCACCTGCAATCAGGAGGGCCTGCTAATCACTCCAGAAACGTTCACAATCGACCGATCACTAACAAAAAAAACAAACAAATATAATTTATTATCTCGGATACAGGGTACAATGGATACATCTATCGAGGTTTTCTTTTTGCCTTAATTCTAGAATTTGAAGATCCAGTTGTGTGTATAGCAGGAGAAGCAGTCCGTGCTGAGAGTCAATTTAGGATTGCTCATCGTGCATCACCTGGCCTCTCGGTGCTGGAGTGCTCCAGGCAGTGTAAATCCGTAGCGTGCCGTCCGGGGAATCGAACCCGGGCCTCCGTAGATGCGATGCCGAACCGTTGTCACTTCACCACCGAGAGAGGGTGGTGGGAAACACTCGTGAACAACCCTAAGATTATCCGTAAAATAGTCATAATCACCGGCTGCCAATCGAGGAAGCAATTCTCATCCGACTACACCAGCCATCCATAAACTCCCAGTTCACCGGTATCTGTAGAACGCTGCAACTTCTTGGAGACCATCAGCCCCAACGAGATATGGAACGACTGACGGCCAACATCTAGCGGTGCTTGGCCGCCTGGTCTCCCTTCTCGACCAATCAGAGACCGCACTCACCGCGCACCGAGGTGACAAGAGGACCTTTGCAAACACAGCCAGCAGTATCATCATGAGTTCTCTACCTCAAGCATGGAAGGTACCGCACCACCTCCAATAGCACTACCATCTCCTCCTGAAGATGACTACAGAGGTAGTCGAAATGTTGAGGCCAACATTGGAGAGCTACTGCACAGCATCGGCAATGATGATTGGGTAAAATGTTTTCGAGACCTGGAGAGGGTTAATAAATGTATTATTAACACTGAGTTCTCTGTCGCCTTCAATAAAACTTGCATGTATATATATATATACACAAAGCATCGAGCCAGGACTCGATCTGGGGACCTAGAGATTACCACGCCGGTACTCTACCAGTTAACCACAGCAGCTAAAAGCAACGCAAGCACACGAGGCGCTTCTGCTGCCCGCTGCATTCTGGCAAACATATTAAGGCAGAGCCGTACGTGTATATAAGGGTGCTCATCCGTCTACTCTGAATAGTTAATAACCTGGAAGATCTTACTGTTTTTCATCCCGTAAACACCCGGAATTACCAGACAGGGGGGGGGGGCTCATCCGTCCACAATTATTCCGGGTGTTGACGGGACGAGAAACTCCAGGATCTTCCTGGTTATTTACTAGTCAGGGTAGATGGATGATCTCCCTCATATACACGTACGGCTCTGCCTTAATATGCTTGCCAGAATGCATAATTGGAAAATTGACCAAATGACATGACACTTGTAAAAAATCTACGAAAAATACTCCGAATATTTCACCATCTGAAACACTCTACGGATCACATCACGCCGTCTTTTCGATAGTAAACGCTCGCTTAGATGCTGCGACCCACCACCACCACCACCACCACCACCACCACCACCACCCTAGTACAGAACCCCTTCCCAATGAGCTCTTACCCGGAGAACCTTGTAGGTTAGGAGATTAGGTGTGGTTCGTCTAGTGCACTGTATTTTAAGGGTTTTTAAGTGTTTTAAACGTATTTTAGGACATTAGAAGAAACAGACCTGCCTCCCCTAACCTACAAGGCTGGAGTTGTAAAATTTCTTATTGTTGGTTAGCTATTCGTTACTTAGCGTCCATCTTTGATTGGCCGCACTTAGCGTCAATCTCTGATTGGCCTTACTCAGCGTCAATCTTTGATTAACCTTACACAGCGTCAATATTTAATGACGACGCTAAGTAAGGCCAATCAATGATTGACGCTAAGTAAAGAACACCGACTACAGGGGGCAGGTCAATAACCTACCCAAAATTTCGTCAGTCTAACAGCATTTGGGTAGGCTAATGGGAAAAATTGTCGTCCTAAGTCGAACTATAAATATATATATATATGTATATATGTTTGTCTGTCCACCCAATATTTGGTCGAAGGAGTTGAGCTAGGTTCATGATTTTTCGCAGGGAGTCTGGTAGGTGCTGTCCTCGATGTGACACATGCTAGAAAACTAGAATTAGCTGTCCATAAAAAATGATGGAGATGAAATTGGTCCTCTCTCCGATAATATTCCATAGATTTTCTATATGAATCAAGTCGGGGCTCTGGGGTGGCCAGTTCATCTTGGTAATTCATTCTTTTTCGAAGAATGGCTATGACCTTCCTAGCCTTGCGGAAACGTGAAAATGGAGATTTACAAGGACTAAGGGATAAGTTTGGACAACATACTGTTGAAGAAACATTTTTTTTAAATTTCAGCATTGATTTTTACAATGAATACGGATGATGGGGAGAATTCCTACAGAAGAAACCATCACACTGCCCACCAAACTTAAGTGTTTTCACGACCCATTGAGGAGACAGTCTTTCACCTGTTTGGCGGCGTACGCAAATGTTACGGTCAAAACCAAACAGGTTAAACTAAGATTCACCACTGAAATGAATTACATCCTATTGCGTATCAGTCCAAATAACACGAACTCCTTGCGAACGCCAGACGTACCTATATATAACTGTCTTTATTTGATACGAAAGAGGAGCTGGAACCCGAGCTTTCAATTCTGCATTTGTAACCTGCGAGAAACTGTTTCCCTTGAGATGTTATTTCCTGTCTCTTCACTAAATTTGCAGGAAACTGATGAAGCATTTTCAAAACAGTCCTTTGCAGACATTCTAACAATTTTGCAATTTTTCTTTTGAGATGTTTACGGAAATATACCAGTTTTTGGCCTTGCGTATAACGATTTATCTGTGTTATACCTGCTTACTTCAAGATGAACGACATTTTTAGACCTACAGACCATATCAGCAATTTCTACAATTAACTCATTTTCCAGATGTTTGGAAAGAATAAGTTCTTTTTCTGCAACCGAGAGTGTTTAGCATGTTGAAATCTCCATATTGTTAAAAACCAGTTCAAATGATGTATGAATGCCGGCTTTATTTTAGAAATGCTCTGTCGAGAGTTACAAAATGTATTAAGCAATTTTTAAACAATTTCTTAGCATTGTTGCTTAATTTTTGACTTGTTCTAAATTTCTTCGTATCTTTTCATCTTAAAATTTTTATGAAAACTGCTAGAGTAAAATCTTGTAACTTTCTAATTAATTTGTGCATTATGACCTAAGCTCTATTTGGTGGAAATTCTTTGCTATTCATTTATTACCTTCTGAGTTATGAACTGATGTATGTCGGTGTTGTTTCCGTTCCGTTTATTATGGTCGCTATTGTACATTATAGTACAGTAAGGTGAACTAAACTATGTAAAGCTTACCTACCTTAACCTATTTTAACCTCTTCTTACTTAAAATACCCTTGCATATTCTTAGAACCTAAACTTATTTATTTTGAAAAACATTACAATAAAATTAATACAAATAAAATTAAATGTACATACTAAGCTTACCTACCTCTACCCAATCTATTTTAGCTACTCCTAACCTAAATTAACCTATCCTAACCCAACAGTCTAGCCTAATAAAGCTATTCATATCTAACATAACTTTGCCTAGCCAAAACCTAGCAAAAGATGATCTAACTTGACTTATATATTCATCCATGCTTAATTTTGACACGTATTTTTTTTCCTGTAAGTTGTGAGCTAGCCGAACCAGTCCTAGCTTACCCTAACCTGATTTAACAGTCGTTTACTTAATGATGAGCTCTAACTAAAGCAACCTAACAATACCTAATTGGTCCTTTGGTTCTTGACCTAGTTTTCTAATGTCAGGTCTAGTAGTATAAAAGGTAAGCAAACCTAAACTTAACATAACTTATTCTACCCTAATCTATTTTAGGAGCTCTTCTCATTCAAGTCGGCTCATAGAAATACTAGGTAAAAGGTAGCTTAGTACAATATAATATAGTTCATACTTGAATACAGTACACTTCAAAATAACTGAGTTCAGTCCTTTTATGCACTTCAAGAGATAGATGAGGCTTTTTCCTTCAGGTTTTTTCCTACCGGGACTTTTTTCCTCGTGGGGCATTTCTCCGAAATCTGTTAGCAGGCGTGTGGAGCCAATAATGTTAGAGTTAAGAGAGAACAACTGGATTATTTGTTGAGAAATATTATGTCCTAAGTCTATCTAGCAAAACAACACAACACTAGCCAGGGATATCAGAGTCTGTTGCAAATAGAACAAAGCAATAACATATGGAAGAACACCAAGACTGAAACAAAGGGTAGATCAATAATGGTTCTCCATAGGAAGAGGGGAATATAGCAATGGGGGCTCGGCAATAAAGAAACAATGCTGGTTTAACGACGATTAAGTTATTCTGTTACAACCGTTGGAAGAATGGTTCCCAAAGACAAAAGATAGAGAAATGTAAGCGATTGAAGAATATACCTTCTGTGTTTCAGAGGCAGCAGTGCGCTCGACGCTGGAGGAAGCTTATTTTAGCTCAACCAACTTATGCAGCTTTACCGAAGGCAAGTATTAGAATAATCTTTCATTTAATATACGTCTAAAGATGTGATGTGCTTGGCAAGTTGTACCACAAAAGAAAGAAAAAAGTGCAGCAATGACGGCTTCCTCTGCCATTCATTGTTGATACTTGTGCAATGCTCTTGTGTTAATCTCGTGCTGAACTTTTGCAAGCTCATTTTCAGCTCTCGGATAAGTTTTAAGATCGAATAGGTAAAACAAATTCTAACCTACATTCGAGCGTGTACAGACAAAGCCATAACGTGAAATGTACGTATGATACGGATAACATGAACAAGAAGCATTAAAACAAACAAACAAAACACATTTATTTCTCATATGCAGAATGTGTCCAACAAGGTTAGGACACAACATCCTGAGATTTTCATGCTTAGTACTAACATAAGAATAATACTAAAAATAACATAAGAGACAATTGACATTAAATTTGCAGAGATCTACTAGTGCAATGCCTGCATCTTCATAAGATGATATTGACACTATTTTCCGTTGAGAGGAACGCTGGTTACACAGAGGTGGGGTTAAAAGTTTTTTTTAAGAGAGAGTATGAAGTACAGTATGCAGCCTAAAGTGGGCTAGGGCGAGTCGTTGCGTATTAGTACACGGTACGTTTACAGGGATTTCAAAAAGAGAGGAGAAAAGTGAAATAGGAAGTTTAGAAGCTATAGACTAGCAAACCATATTCAGGAGTAAATGAGAAACGGACATGTAAAACAAGAAATAATAATAATAAAAAATCTTGAAATAAAATAGAATAAATAAATTATATTACAGTGAAATTGACCCTGCACGTTTCCAATTTAATTTACTTTGTAACCGTTTTTCCCCTATTTGTGATAGACAAGGAATTATTGGTGATAAACAGCCTGTGGGGGCATTAGAAAAGAAAAGAAATCAGAGATCACGTTACAAGATATGAATTAACTAAGATGTTTGCTATGCTTGAGAGAGTGTCTGTCACGGTTACCTTAACAATTTTAGAAAAGAAACAGAGTAAAGATAAATAATTTTCCCATATGGATACAGAATACAACATATTAGAAGGGCGCAGCACCTCGAGTGTTTAATTCTTAGTCTTGGGCTGCTCCATAAGCTGAGATTATTGGATATTGGTGCTTCAGTTCTCGCGGTAATTAGTCAATTTTTATCTGACAGACGTCAATGTGTAGTTGTTAATGGGAAGAGGAGTGAGTTTTTGGATTTGGTTTCTGGTGTCCCACAGGGTAGTGTTCTGGGCCCTTTGTTGTTCATTGTATATACGGCGGATCTGTTTCATCTTGTTAATAATTTACTTGTTGGTTACGCTGATGAAGTTACTTTGCTGGCTGTCATAGATAAGCCTAGTGATAGATTAGAGGTTTCAGAATCTATTCAGCATGATTTGGAAATGATTGATTCCTGGTGTTCTAGGTGGGGGATGAGACTAAATGCGGGCAAGACTAAGACCATGCTCATGTCCAGGTTGCGTACAGTGGGACCTCCTTTTCCTGCACTCATACTGGATGGTGTATCACCTCCTGTGGTTAATGACTTGGTAATCTTGGGTGTTAATTTTGATCCAAAGTTGACGTTGAGCCCTACATGCGTACGGTTGCCTCACGTGCATCGCAGAAAATTGGTCTTTTGAGGTGTGCTTGGAGGGTAATTGGCTCGGTAGAATTGATACTTCGCTGCTTTAATTGCTTTGTCCTCCCTCTTCTGGAGTACTGCTCTGTAGTCTGGGGTTCTGCTGCCGATTGCTATCTGTGTTTACTTGACAAAGTGGTTCGTCGATGTGCGTTCATGCTGTGTGGTGTTGTGCCTTGTGATCAGGCGCATCGTTAAAGAGTTGGTGGGGTCTGTTTTTTATATAAAATATATAACTACCTTAGTCATCCACTGTCTGAGTTTCTTCCGGATCCATTTGTTCGGGTGAGGTATACTCGGCGTACTAGTGCTCTTCATGAGTTTGGCTTTCAAACCGTTACGATGCCGTACGGGCCAGTATTCCCATTCGTTGTTTCCATCGTGTATGGATGTTTGGAATGGTCTTGATGGCTCTGTCTTTGCTGGTGCGGGTATTGACAGCTTTAAAACGATCTGTACGCAGAGCTATTCTGTGATCTCGGATCTTTTTTTTTTTTCATTCTTTTGTTTTCTTTACCCGCTTGGCTGGTTGCGTGGGGGTTTGTTAGCCTTATGGAGTTTCTCCGTTCCTATGTCGCCAGTCTTGTGTGATTTAATAATAATAATAATGTTGAGTGTTTTTATCTTTATTCTTAAAGCTAGCACACGTGACAGAATTTGCCAGACGCCAGATTTGGTTAAACGTTTTCATTCTATGATAAAAATGAGGAAAATGCATCACTAAAACTAGACATACTAAACAATGTAAAATGTAAGAAGATTGGCCAGATTTTGTTTTAATGTTTTCATTCTATCTCTGATTAGCTACACAGTTCGATTACTTTACACCCGTGCAGATGGGCTCTTCCATGGTCTTCCGCACGTACGGGAGAAGGTAGAAGTTTCGTGGTATTAGTCGGCCACCTCAATTAGTGGCCCACCTCCCGAAACGGGGGGGGGGGGTGGAGCATTGAGTGCCTATCCAACTTTAGAAAAAAATATGTCGTAAGCAGGAACTACGGCTAGCTGCAACATGTCCTGCGGAGTAGGCACTTGGGACCCTCGGGTTCATAAGTCCCAAACAATATTTTGACAGGAAAAGGGCCCGCCAGCATCTACCCCTGGGACTGAATAAAAAAAATAATAGAATAAAATAAATAAATTAAACTAAAGAAAGAAATTGTCTTAAACAATTTGATATATACGATGCACATGTTATGTCGCGTAATATTGTGATGCCTCATATGACAAAGATTCAATACAATTACACATAAAAAAACATACCAAGTGTACAACTACGCTGCATGTAACGCAACATCAAATTAAACCTAGTAAATCTTCAATTGCGCTACATGTAGCACAACAGTGCGTCTGTGAATTTATAACCGACTAAATATAATCACACTTTAAAAGATCTATAGTACATTTACAACGCGAAATTACACAGCAAAAGAAATATAGTATGTTTACAAACGTGTTGTGTAGTACGCAACTAGTGTATCTATTAATATTGATATTTTGTGTACGTGAAAAAATCTAGAAGAGCAGGCGTAGAAAATATTAGTTATTTACATTTCTATTACGAGCAGAAAAGTATACCTCTTTCAGTTAGCGAATTTTAGCCCGATTAATCTAAAGAGTTTTAATGCAATTATTGGGGTTGCTCGAAGTGTGACAACACCATCCTGGTGAGCTGATTATATTCAGTCACATCCTCAGTTGAAGCGGGAAGAGCATTCCAAAGCGTAGCTCCAGAAATAGAATGAGCTTGTTGACCAGCCTTGGTGCTGCTGTAGCGTACTTGGAGATGCTGTCGCCGAAGAGATCGTCCACTGATTTCACTGTTTCGAGTTAACTGCACAACCTCGGCATTTCTAAGAGCGCCATGCAGCGAACGGAAACCGTATTGGGCTTCATTTATCTTCAATTTTGTGCTAATTCGTGGCCCCTGGAGCTTTTCCAACAGTGAGCTGGGATGATCGCGTTTAGTGAATTTTCCATTGAGAACAACTTTAGCTGTAAAGTTCTGGGCTTTTTGTACGTATGATATCAGATATTCAGGGGCTTTAGCCCAGATCAAACTTCAGTTGTTGAAATGAGAGAAAACAAGCGAGTGGATGAGAAGGAGACGAGATTTTTTTATGTAAAAGATGTTTAATTTTATGGAGAAATATTAGCCTGCCGTATACGGTATTGCATACTTTTTGAATGTGATCGTCAAACGCTAGATGTCTATCCATCCACACCCGAAATGCTTTGACAACATCGCGAGGGGTAGTGATTGAGCTGTTAAAGGAGATAGAGATAGGTTGCAGCTGCTTGTAGAGTTGCAGAGTGCTAAATACGAAGCATTGGGCTTTATCCGTATTCAATATTAGCCCATTTGCATCGTACCATGCTTTTAGCTTGTTCAGGAAAATTATCGCATATTCACTCACTTCTTTTTCTCCTTTTGGTTTAAATGGAATTGCAATATGGATATCATCGGCATACATAGGAAAGGTGCAGTTATGCTGATCCAAGGGATGTTATTCATGAATATTGAAAACAAAATTAGTCTTAAGATCGATCCTTGTGGGACACCAAAGCTGTTCACGATATAGGGCGACTGAGTTTTATTGAGCATGACAGCATGTGACCTGTCTTGTATGTATATGCTTAGCGCATCACCCAGGTGGTTCGCCAGCACTGTCATTAAGTAAAGAAGTCTCAAATTTCCTGCTGAATTTTGCTCACTTCCATTATGCTGAATATACGGGAACTGACGAGGTGCCTTGCTTCATTGTCTTTTCAAGTGCTGCCAGTAAGGTTGATAACATTACAGCGTTAACCGTCAATATCTATGGTATTTATCCTAACCTTTTCCTAAATGCCATCACACTGTATAACCGAGACCAATGTGTATTATCTATTTGCTATTTGCTTGTTTTTAATTTTCTTATTTATTTATCCATATTCTACCATACTTGAAGAAAACTTACATTCTAATATTAGACCAGATAGAATACTGTGGACATCCCGTCACGCTGTGTTGAAAACCCATATAGGTGAAATTAGACCATGTGAAGATGATGGCAAAGAGAAATGAGTCTCAAACTTGGTGGTACTTATTACTTTGTTGAACTTAAAATTTAAGCAATGAAAATATCTAGAGTTTCTCTCAGGACCCTTATGAATCCTAATTGTCTACGTTATTCTACTTGTCTTCTTTATTCGCTCTGAGGTCACGATGTGAAACTGAGTAGATGATCAATAGAGTAAAGATATTCTTTACAATATAGCAGAACTTCAAAGTGCAGCAAGGAACAAGAGGGTTAATTAATTTTCTACTGGTAGATTTATTCCTCTAGCCGAAAGAGTTTTCACTGGAGCGAAAATAAATATAAATAAATTTTGACTACCCATTGAGAAAACCTAATTTTTCTGAAGGTCACAAAAAGGAAAATAAGAATAATTGTAACACAAAAAAGAAGCTGAGAACTTTCCTACGATCATTTAGTTGGCAGTAAACAGGTTTGTCACACGAGCATGACAAATGAGGCAGCATGGTAGCCATTAAAGTTATTTTGACAGTAACTCACGTAACAATGTAACATTGGTCAATCTTGATACAAAATTGAAAGGTTGGGTGATTATCAACCAATATCAGGCCAAAGTTTTGCCAATACTTGTCAAGCTATCGCCAATCAAGAGCTGTAATGCAATATTGGGCCAACATTGGACTACTGCTGCTGAAATCTTAATGAAAATGAGAAATGAATCATATTGTTTGCGAAATTCTACCATATTTTAGCCACAAGCATCAGAGAATTAGTAAAACTTTCACTACAAACAATATTTTGCGAAGGAAATAATATCGGATTTTAATATTGGACCGATAATAACTTCCGGCTTCATTAGCTTTCCAAACGATAATGTATTGAGAAAGCGTTGGATTAGGGCTTGCAAGAAAGCTAAATGAATTTAACCCGGCAACTGCCCGCATATGTCTGAAGTACTTCTTGGAAAGAAGTTCATCGTCTTCAAAATACAATAAATCAAACAAGTTTCGTCCAACTTTATAAGACTCCTGAGATCTAAACCATTGTTTTTTAGTTTATTTTCGTCTGCTACCTACGACCTGCTATCGTGTATAACTGTAAGCACTGCAACAAAGATTGGTTCAAACTCGTTTAATTAACAGACGAGATAAAAAGATTAATATATATATATATTTGCACAGAAACTTCTAAACCATCAGAATATTCCGACGAAGTAATATTAAAGCAAAAGTCCATACATAATAAACATAAATCGTACAAATGTTCAGAAAAAAGTATCAGCCATTGCCGCGCTATGTCGGTTTCGCAGTACAACTGTTGAGGCAAAGATAAAGGATGATGATACGGAACAGGTTAACGCACGGAAGGGGTCCAAGCTGTCGTACAGTCCATGAAATCGACTGCGACGCGGAGTAGTGGAACGTCGTAACATCAGTGGTAGTACCGTAGCTATTAATTGTTTATCGTCTCACAATTTCTCCCTGAAAACAGAGAGAAATTGATCATTTTTGGTATTTAAAGGCCATGTGGTATTGTAAAACCTCTATGTTCTTACAGAGAGGTGCACAATTTTGAAACTGATACCCGCTGTTTCAATGGCTCTGTGCCTCTCATTAATAAACAGTAAACCTCCTGCAATTCGTTACCGTTAAGGGATAGACTCCGCGTTTCATAATTTTTAGCACCACTTTTCTCTTTCTCCTAAAATGCTTGTCTACCGAAATTGGAATATGTAAATTTCTTTAAAATTACCAAAATTACTTATGTAAGCCTCTGCAACGCACAGCGCCGCAATGGCGAGGAGTCGTTGTGACTTGTGCCTAAAAATTTTACTTTTCAGACTTGTCTGCTATGTTCAGTTATGGAATAAAAATACCCTACAGTTATGAAACAATTGGAAGGAAGCTGTACGAGTGATGAGGAGTTGTGAAGTGATTCGCTGCACTTTATTTCCGGTATATTAGTATTTTCTAAGAGTAGTTATAATAGCAGTTGAAATTTGACAGTAATGTCACTTTTTTTTTGCAAAACTGCAAATTTGTTGTTTGAGAAACTTTTACAGACTGCCTCGACCATCCTACCGAACAGAGACACTTTAAAACCCAAGCATGGTAGATACAGATGCGCTGAACATGAATTTATGGGTCACAGCCGACGCGTCATAAACTTTTAGTTTTCATTTGTGAGGCACGGAAGTGTTGCTTGCAACGTTATATGTCAACTGCTGAGCAGTGAGATTCCTCATAGTTCTAAAATAATTTATGACAGTGATCTTAAGCAATTTTGTTTGCAAATTTGTACTGATTTGTCATAACTTTTACTTGCTAATATGATCTTACTTGAATATTCCCAGAGAAACACCGGGACTTGCGCTCCGGCCCTCTATGAGCTATTGCCATATGTCAGTATGGTATAGATTACTGAGGAAAAAAGTAGTAAAAGGGGAAGAATCTCAGCCAAAGAGACGATTCTGTAAGCAAGAAAGCACGTTTAATGGCCGCTGATCTGAGGAGCTTTGGGACGTCCAGCTAGTTGTGGCGGAAGAGAGAAGATTATGGATTGAGTTTTCTCTGAAGCTTTGGCCGTCAAGAGTTTGTGACACTTGGAGCAGGTGTTCTGAGCTGGGGAGCATGTCTCTCCCAATATTTGTCAAGACGATTTTTAAACGCGTTGACTTTCTCCGTACCGACAACGTCAGAGCGTAGTCTATTCCAAACGTTCACTATGAAATACGGAAAGAACTGCTGGCTTCGGGTAGTTCTTCCAGCTTTATGCGTTAGTTTTTTACCGTTGTTTCGCAGACGATCATTAATGTCTCTCTCAAAAAGTCCCGTTCTAGGTACGTCGTTGAAGCCATTCAACTACTTGAATGTTTCTATTTGTTGCCTCCTGAGTCGTCTTGGCGCGAGAGAGATCAGACCCAGTTCTTGAAGGCGACTTTCGTATGGCTTGTTTCGCAGCTGAGGTATCAATTTCCTTGCTCTGAGTTGGATTCTTTCCATGTTATCGATCCAGAATTGAACTGCAAATTCTTATTCTAGAATTTGTTGTTGAATGTAGCTGACTCTAACCTAACGTAGCGTGTTCTTACCTAATGTAACATCGCCATTGCTAAATCGTAATATGATATTGTTGTTTGTGCTATTCTCTGACCAAAACTTGGCTTCCATAACGTCTCGTACACTTTTTCACTCGACATTTTAGGAAAGAAAAATTTGGAGCTTATAAAATCATCGGCATGGTAACACAAGTCGGTAAGCTTTCATAACATTGTAATTTCCTACTGATTTAAAATTTCATGTTTATAATTCATGAAAATGAAATCGCCAGTGCGATGCGAACGTGAACCCTGAAAGCTACATTGCCACGAATTTTCCTGGAAACGCAAATGTTTCTGGTATATACAACTGATGAATAATGATTGGCACTTGTTATTGATTATGACCCTATCAAAACTTTTCACGGAGTAATTTACAATGCCTCTCTAAACTTTGTTTTCCTTTAATTGCTCCTCAACTTAACCACGAGTGTTGGTCCACGTAACGTCATAGCTCTATCGTACGGCTGGCGTGTTCGGCAGCGCGCTAACCTGTTCCACGTCATCACCTGTGGGCAAGGCCTATACTCTTGATGAAGAAACGACAAGCTCTGGTCACTGTGCATCATATGTGGCCTTTCGGATGCATTTGCAATGTGATACAACAGTGACAGTTTGGTAACTCTGCCACAAGTGTCAGAGAAGGTCCAACAATAGGTAACCTTAGCTTTAGGCTCACTGGATAGCTCTGTTTGTGCCAATTTTACTTTATTGTTCTTTTGAAAATTTGCTGCTGCTAGTACTGCCAGCTAATAAGTTGAATTTTACCTACTGCTCTCATGTGTCCATAGTTCATGCGTTTGCATTTCCCGAACGGAAAGCGGGGATGTCGCGACTGGAGGGAGAGGAGGAGGGGGGGGGGCTTCCCCCAATAATTTCTGGTCGGGCTATAGTCGGCAAATTTTTGACAAGAGCAGTTGGTACTTTTACGATAATCGTGTCAACTTAGCTGGAAAATGTACCGACTAACATCAAAATTTACCCTAACCGATCATCACTAGTGAAAAAAATTTTCGAGCTGCGCGCGAATCGCCTTGCCGCTTCCACAGTCACGTCCATCTTAGCAATATAACCAAGCATGCACTAAGACTGTGAGAGGAGGATGTCTGTCTCACAAGTTTTCTTCAGTAATAGGTTTCTGCCAAGTTATATTAATATAGACTAGGTAGCCACATTCGGTACATTTATAGGTTTTTGATATGCAGAATTATATGCATACTAAAAAATATGCATTTAATTACGTATTTAGGCAAGAAAAGAGAGCGATTTGGAATTTCTTGGTGATACAAAAAAAAAAAAAAAAATGCAACGCTGTTGCCAGTACTGCAACGAAGACTGTCTGTGGCGACAGTGGCGTGTTGTGTACCTGTTGCAATAGCAACCTAACGTCACTTTTATTTTCTTAAAGCGTAATGAGATAAAACTTTTTCACATTTATTTACATTGCAATTATTCTTTATTGCTATATTATCAATTAATTACACTTGTTTTATCAAATAAAGTGAAGTTTTATAGTTCAGAGGTAGAGTGATTAATGGTGCGTTGCAACAAGCCGTCACGTTACTGTTCTGGAATGTTGCGTAAATTTTTATGTTACAATTATTCTTTAACTCCTTCTAATTGGATAAATATAAACAAAAACTTTAAATATGCTCTTAATGTATTCTAATGGTGTAGAAGTAATTTAGAGATATTGCGTATATACGTACCTTCTTTACCTCATGGTACAAACTTGGTTTTTGAGCGTGGCTGTAACGCTACTGTTATTATCAAGGACATGTATGATACGATGGAAAACTGCTATGTGTTTTTCTCTAGCAGTACTGCGCGTCATAGCTTATTGAAAGAAAAGTTAAGTACACTTGAACAGTCATTCTAAAAAATTATCAAAGACATAATGGAGTGCTAAACCTGAGGCTGTTAAAGCTATATGGAATGCTTTTGAAGAAGTATGTGACGTACTCTCTGAAATCATTGCAAATAAAGAAAAGTTTGATTCTGATACAAGAGTAAAAGCCCGTGGCTTATTGAAAATCATTTCATTTTATTGTAACTACTGTATTTATGAAAAACATAATGTATAAGACAAAATATCTGTCAGATGTTTCGCAGACTGAGGCTTGAGATGTCTCTGGTGCGCTGACTTGACTGTAATTAATGTTACGTTGGAGTCATTAGAAAAGATTAGAAATGCTGAGCAATATATGAATAATGAAATTTCAGCGTGTTTAGCATTTGCAAAGCAATTGAACATTGACGGCGAAGCAGAGTTTTCCCGAGTTCATCGAAAAAGGAAGCTAGCGGAAAAAAACTTGACGACAATCCCGAAACTCGGGCCGCTCTTAATTTGAACAGTTACACTATAGGCAAGAAATAACATCTCTTTTTATACAATGATATCTGTTTTAAAATCTAAAAGAGATAATTTAAAAGAAACATTCAAAATATGTTCTTGTGTTTTAGATACTACTGTTGCTATCGATGAAAAGTTTCATGGAAACACATCGATCCTCGCTGACAAATTTCCTTCTGAAATTCCAGATAAATTTGCGTTCACAGCTGAGTATGAAGTGTTGAAAAAGTTTTTAATTCAAAGTGTGATCATGACATTACTATTGACAAAACAATATATTTAGCTGCTCAAGCAGCATTTACTGAAAACAAAGAGCACAAACTATTTGCGTGTGTTGTAAAAGCATATAAACTTTTGCTAACTGCTCCACCCTCAGTCTGTAAAAGTGAACGTTCTTTTATCAGGCTCAAGCTATTGAAAAACCACTTGAGAAATAAAATGTCTCAGTCTCGGTTGCAATATTTAATGCTATTGTCATGTGAAAAAGATTTCTGTTCAAATGTCAGCCTAGCTGAGTTAGCCAACAAATGGAAAACGCAAAAAATGCGGAGAATTAAATTCTAGCAGTTGATATTTTTTATTTTTCCTTTGAAAGTAACTACTTCTGTTGACTGAGTATTTATTATCTAATTTATTTTAGGTTTAAAATTATAATTTGTATTATTTTTAGTTAGCATATTAATGTATTATATTCAGTTATATTTCCAGTCGGTAATATGGCTAATAGTTAACGTCAGTTAGTATTTTTCAGTGTCTCCCCCCCAATGTTAAATACTTCGCGACATCCCTGAAAGAAAAGTATAGTGCCCAGGGAGATTTGAGCCAACACGTATTGGAATATAATGCACAAATATCCCCTTTATTACCTCTGCCAAGGATGTTATGTTTTCGTCGTGTTTATCTGTCTGTCTGTTAGTCTCTTTATCTGTTATTCTGTCTGTCACAAAGACAACTAGAAAAAGTTATAGGTCGATTTTGATGAAATTTACAGGGATTGTTAGCTATGTTAGGGGGAACAGATGATTACCTATTGGTGAAGATCCGTCCCTCCGTTTGTTTGTTTGCCTCATTTTTTTCAGTGCTATAACTCAAACAGCTATGGACGGATTTTTATGAAATTTGCATGAGATGTTAAGTATATCACAATGGGTAGATGGCCAAATTTTTGTGATAATCTGTTCGTTCGTTGATGTGTTTATCGCTGTGTTTTATTTGATGCTTGTTAGCGCAATAACTCGAAAAGTTTTGAATGAACCTTTATGGAACCTTTCAGGAGTTGTTATTCATGTTAAAAGACATAAATGATCAAATTTTTTTGCAGATCGGTTGGTTCGTTTTTATATTTGACTAATGTTTGTCATAATGTTCGTTAAGTAATAGCTTAGAAAGTTTTGAATGAATCGATATGAAATTTGCAGGAGTTGTTAGTAATGTTAAAAACATAAATTATTAAATTTTGGTGCATTTCGGTTGGTTCGTGTCTATGTTTGAGTTGCGTTTTTTATAATGTTTGTTACGCAAAAACTCAAAAAGTTATCAATGGATCCTAAAAAAAATTGCAGAAACTATTAATACTATCATAAGGCACAAATGATGAGATATTGATAAAAAAATCATGGTTTCAGAGTTAATTTGAATTTTTCGGTACCGTTGCTTTACTTGGCGTAGGTATGCGGTTTCAGAGTGATCTAGTTCACCAATCGTTTATCATGTTGCCTCCGTTTCTCATGTGCTAGAAGTGAAGGAAATTTTTCAAGAACTCAGACATCATATAACTGAAGAATTTTTGCCCTGTTTTTTGTATATAGCATGTCATTGTGTACGAATTCCATCACAAGAACCGTCACAAGCAATTTTTAAAATGTATTACTTGGTTCAAGTAACAACTAGAGCCCTCTGAGAGCGCATACCTCGGCCAAGTGAGGGAACGGTAGGAAAAAATTCAAATTGGCTCTGAAACCATAATATTCTTTATATAAACTCCAAAATATAATATTTTGTGCCTTTTGATGGTAACAGCTGGTGCAATTTTCTTGAAGATCCGTTTTTAACTTCTTGAGTCATACTGCTAACAAACGCTATGACAAACATGAGTCAAAACTACAAACGAACAAACCGATCTGCACCAAAATTTAATCATTTATGTCTTAACTAACAACTCCTATGAATTTCATAAATATCCATTCTTTTTTTTAGTTATTGTGCTAAAAGTATAAAATCAAAAACAGTGACAAACGAATGAACGAACAATGGATCATTACCAAAATTTTGTCATTTACTTTTTGTTATATACCTAACAACTTATGTTAATTTCATAAAAATTCATACATAACTTTTTGAGTTAGGGCATTGAGAAAAATGAGGCAGACAAAAAAAAAAAAAAAAAACGGATGGACATATCTTCACCAAAAGTTAATCATCTGTTCCTCTTAACATACCTAAAAATCCCTGTAAATTTAGTCGAAATAGGTTCCTAACTTTTTGGGTTTTCTTGGTGACAGACAGACAAACAGAGACAGACGGAGAGACAAACACGACGAAAACACAAACTCCTAGTCCGAGGTAAATATGAATTATTGCTTATATAGCCATAGGGAAATTTTATTAAGTAATGTCAGCTCTAGCTTGGCATTTCATAGCTTTTGAAATAACTTTGTGCATAGTACCTAACATTCTGCTATTTACATACTATACTTTATTTTCTAGAGTTCCCATGCTAGATATTTACTTGCAATTCAACTGTAAACTTGCCTCTACCTTTCTGAATTTCAATATAAAAAATTGTTGATCACTGGCCGCAGCTATACCAAATTATAATAAATTCCTACTATTTGTATTCTTTTCGTTCATGTTTACAACGTTTATAGCATCAAAAAATCCAACATAGTATACAATGCGATGTGTGGTAATAAGGTACGGGCTCAGCTTGATTTTACCAACAACAGATTTTAATCAGTGTGCTGCAAATGAATGACTTTAAAACTGTTCTCTATATTCGATGACAGTGACTTCAAGTACATCAGTTGATTTGTGCAGAGTTCATTATAAGCATATTTCTTTTTAAACTTGCTTATAATTTATGCTCCTTCTAGTGACCTCAGGAAATTATAGTCAAGTCAAAGTATTCTGTTGGCCCACATTGCATTGCAATGCTGGCCCTATATTCCTTTAATGTTTGTATGTTGGCATGACATTATACTTTCGATGTTGCCTCAACAGTCATTCGCAATACTGGCCCAACATGCATTAACGATAAAGGCAGAACATTGAGGGAAAATGTTGACCAGAGTTTGAAGGACATCATTGGCCGACTTTCCAACCAAAATTGAACAGTGTTCCAATGTTGCCTCCAACATTCGGCCAATACTGGGATGCAAGGTTGGTACAACTTTGAACTAAGATTCAGTGCTACTAGGGAGGGTACTCTAGCTTTCCATACTCTGTATTTTCTCTGACCCAGGCCCGTGCTGCTCTGCAGCTTCTTGAGAGGCCCACCTCCCTCTCCTTGGCTGGCTTCACCACTCTCAGCAAGGCCACAGTCAGCTCCGTAAGTACTGCCGTCTTCGACACTGGGAAGACCAACGATAAGATGAGACCGGCTCAAAAGTTTTATTGCGTTGCGACTTTATGGAATCCATTTGAATTGTCATGCTGAAGTTCGATGAATATTTACTATTCGATGTAACTACTCAAACTCAACATTAGCAAATATTAGAAATATTGTCCAGACCTATAGAGGCCCACTTGGCCCACTGTAGAGTAATCTGCTCATATCTGACGCAGACGAAGTCTCTCAAGCACAACTCTTCTTCGTTAGGCCGGACTTTTATCGTAGCGTCGCGAACTAGTTTGCGATAGAGAATTCAGATAAATTGTAGAGATTTGTCTACATAAGCAGAGTAATTTAAACGGCAGGATTAAATTGCGTAGACTTTTCTCTACATTTACCATAACTTTCGAATTGCAGGTTTTCACTCACTAATATAAAGTAATGCATTGCGTACCCTTAACCCTTTACCGGGCAAGTGATCCTTCACTTGACCATGCATCGAATAATACGTCTCTACACTGCCGCGTAGTGTTGCAGCTGCTACGCCACTGCCTCTCCGCCATTTAGGAAGACCCAGGCAACACTCTGAGCTATCACATCATCATTACATGCCACTTAGTATTGGATGATAGCAACCCAAACATCAGTTGAAGTGCAGCTGCCCTCAGAGGCGGATTTCTACACTGGCTGTCCTGACAGTAACGTCTCTAATTTCGAACACAGTGTTGTTAAGTACATAATACCATGATGTTATATAGTTAATTATAAATACTTCAAACTGATGAATTTTTTTTTTGCATGGGACATATGGAAGTTTGCAAATCGTGTGTCAAAAAAGTAAGTGACCATATATAATCATGCACCCGTTCATGGTATATGTTGAAGTGATTGCATATGATCATATGCTCGGTAAGCAATAGAATAAATTTTTGTTTATTTCGTTAAGCGATTTGCGGCTGGAAGCCTTCAAGGGTATGATGAATGTTTATCCATTCATCCAGCATCACCAAATGAGTTTGACATTATCAAATGACAGTTCCAGCCCATTTCAAATTCCCAAGGCAGTAAGAGAACAACGTTCACAAGCACCAGGCACTAGTGGGGTTTGGCAGTACAGTGAACCATGTTCCGCTCTATATGAACGAGCAGATTTACAAGCCCTGCAGCAGTAAGGGCACTATCTTCAAAACCAACTCCGTCTGCAAGACATGCAAGGTCTACTGGAGCCGCAACGCAAAGTGAAATCGCTATGTGGATTACCATGCGGTTGTTCAATAGTTCGCCCTGTTATGTAATAACAATATTGCATACAAAGTTTCTAATAATATTATTCTGGTGCACTGCTTGATCATTCATTTGGTGTGGGTTTAACCCTCAACAAGCATTTTTAATTCTGCTTAGTAGTAGAATTTCTTTTACCCTAGACTGGCTAGGGAGCATATATGGTCACTTCAGAAATTGCAATTTGCAATTAAAATACATTTTTTTTTAAACTGTCCCACGTAAAAATACCCTAGAATTTGATGTACTTTTATGGTCTATAAGTGCCCGGTAAAGGGTTAAGATGAGTTTCAATTTCTGTTTGGTGTAACTGCATTTGTAAGCAAGCAATTGCTCTTTACGGAAGTATCGCATCCAATGTTCTCGTGGTTATATCTACGCTGCAAGATCCAGACATATGTGTTGAGTGGCAAATGTTTTGCTCGAAAAGAGATCTGAACGTCTTAATGCTAACGCATCACTTTTGTTCAATATTTTTGTTAAATGTGAACTTACTTGCTTCACTATTCAAGCGAAAGAGTTTCGGTAAGCTGTAACATGGACTTCCAGCGAGTGATAGAGTCATAGATAACATTTATTTATGCTAAAATCTCTTTTAGATAAAGTAAGAGAAACGTACAAACACGGTGAATCTTTAATATTTCAGATGCTGTGCCTGGGCGCTTCATACACTGTGGTTGTGCTGCAGTTCAGAGCCTCAGATTAATTTCCTCCTTTGCCTAAAGTATCTGAACCTCCACCTGAAGTCCGGTCTTCTCGTCAGCAACGCATTTATGCTAAGCTTCTTTTTTCGGGCATCAGTCTATGAAAATAAAGTAAAATTATCTCTAACGCAATTATAAAAAGACCTTGCCCAGTTTTGCCGTACTGCTGACCCCCGCCGTTTCATAGATACCCAGCTTCTCGAAGTCATCGAATCTCTAATTTCTTTCCGTCTATTAGTGATGAAAAGGGTGACACNCACCGCAGTTACGTAGGTAGGAACAAGCGTATTAATAAATAGACTAGCTGGACCCCTGAAAAAATTCACGGTTTACTAACTTTATTTATGTGTTTGGAAAATTTCCTGGCACTGTTATTGGATTTTAAGGTAATTAGTTGCACACCTAATTTTATCAAGTTTATTAGTACAAATCATTAATTGCCCTCCTCGTGGATTGCCCTCCTCCCAGGTGGTAGTTAACCACTTATGGAGGTAGTTGTTCTCCTATGGCGGTATCTGTCCTCTACGGAACCCGTGACTATTCTACGGTGAAAAAAAGTTTTCATTTTACCATATATAAATAATAGTTTGACCTGAGGCAGTGCTTCTAACTGAACTCATCCCGTGTGCGCTTACGTCCGCCGCTTACCAACGTCTTTCATAACGCAGTCCGTCTACCTTACATCTAGCTTAACCTTTCCTAGTATTTTCATTTCACCACTTAATCACGAATTAATTCTGTCAGCAAAGAATTTGCACTTGCGTCATGACAAAGACATAAAAATATGATGTACTTCTCGCACTGTTCTTCATTGCATTTGCACCCCTTTTCAGAGCTCTGTTTCCCACAGTTTACAGGTAATTTAGCCCATCCCAATCTAACGCAAATTAATTTTTTGTCGGCGCATTTAGTTTTTTCTTACAATTTTGGGACCCGTGGATATTGATCAGTAGCCCATAAATTTTCAGCTTTGTGTAGTACGAGATCTAAAGAATATTCTGTAATATTCTGTTGTGAAGCTGTCATTGTATTTGCTCAGGGATCGCACCGTTGTGACGGAATTCTCCCGGTAATGGCAAACAATGATACAGATTCCAACGCGCTCACATAAAACAGTTCAGGTCCATAAAGATAATTGGAAAGACCTTACCCTGTTGCATCTGAATGTAGATCCCGCCGTATCATAGATACCTCCGTAGACTTCATAATGCAGTCTGATTCACATTATTTTGAAGATTTCACCGACGTTCTTGTAAGCTATTTGACTGTTGACAGGCGCTGAGCCTTAAAATGATTGTCTCTAATTTCCCCTCTATCTGTTGTTGAAGAGCGTGACACAAAAGGTACGGACGTAGGTAGGTACGTAGGTTCTAGCGTAGTAATATATAGATTGTGACTTCTGATTTACTTTTGTTGGTACCACTGCCGGGTACCGAAATTACCGTTACCAAATGCTCTTATTATTACACCAGTACTATTCAACTACTACTATGAGAACTAAAGGAAGCCCTGCTTATACAGCGTATTCTATGAATAAACAGCAGCACCGTTAATGTCTGTTAAGTATATGTCAGTAATAACTAGGAGCTGTCTTTCATTTCTCCTTCCAAAAGGTTTGCATAGGTGTGCAGAAAGAAGCAACCTTCGTTTGATTATTATTATTATTTTGATATTTCAGTTTAACCACCGCAGTCGCAACTCAGGCGATTCAGCAGTAAATTTAATTTTTTTGTTATTTGTTTATGATGGACATTCAAAGTCCTGAGATTGATCTATTTGAGCGTAACGAATTTCTCATATTCTGTTAATATAGTCAATCTCAATTAAGATGGCATACAGCTCACCATGATGGACAGTAAAAGAACCGCCTAGTATAGAGCTGGTGGTAACAACAACCTGCGGCAGAAAGAAAGGAAACAACAAATACTAGCTAGTTCTCAGTTGAAGTCTTGTCGCGATACAAAGAGAATCTGTTGCTGAAATTGCTCCTGATAACGAATTGTCAACATTGTTACGTTTGCCACTGAATAAAAAAGTTAAAAAACAATATTCACAAGGCAAATATACGAGTCGGTATCTGAAGCACTTGCATCCAGTGGCGCAGTGGTCGTCTGGGTATGAAAATCAACAGAGATCTAGTTCTGAAATTCATTGTGAAAAATTTCACGGTGCTTTTAAATAAAACTGACAAATGCAGTCGTGAATAAAATCAGACGACGAAAATAATGTTTTTCTATTTTACTTTATGACATGGATTTTGACGAGACTTTTACAGAAAGGAGCTTCTTATGTGTAATTATTTTGCATAAAAGCTATATATAGAAAAAACACGGACTTATTCCATTGTATGGGAGGCAAAGTTAGAGAACAATTCTCGAAAATGGGATTAAGCACCGAATGTAAGAAATCACCGACTGGGTATCTGATCACATATTATTATCATTAATAATACTCAATACCAGACCTGCAATAATAGGGTAATAAAACCGAAATAAAGAGCTAAACAGCCCCAAGACGCCCAAGACTCGTCAGAGAAGAATCCCTAAAAAAATCGAACGTCGCTGACTAACACGTGAATCCCAACACGGCTGAACACAGATCTCCGCAATGACGTTTACGCCAACATAGTTCTGGGTCTGAAACAACGACGGAACTGACAAGTTTGGCACATAGCAGTCGTCAAAAAGACCGGATGAACCTCGGCCGTAGCTAGTGTGCTTCTTCCACAGACACTGGGAGCAGGAATAGAGGAATGTACCCAGTGTATCTCATTACTGAATATCATAAAGGACATACAAAAGCAAGCCAGGCGCCGACTCTGGGGCAAGTTAACCTGATTATTCTTGACGCACAGCCGATTTTAGAATCCGACTACCCGGTCCAGAGATTAAAATGACTTGGTGGCAGCCGAGCCTCAGAAATGGGAACGATGCGCCAAAAGAAGCGACAGGAAACAAAGAAGCATTTACAGACTACTTTATCATCACCAAGGACAGCGTGGACCTTACGCAAGAGCCCAATTTTAGTACGAGCACATGAGACCAGATGCTTGACGTGTGCCTTACAGGTGAGTTTCTTATCAAAAAGGACACCGAGTATCTCGAGAGAGCTCGACCTCTGCAGCACAGTGCCACCTATTTTCAGTGGCGGATGCTGGGGTAAAAGGATACAAGACAGACGGACGATCATAATATTTACTTTGTCAGAATTCAGCTTCATACTTCAGTATGAGCACTATGCGCTAATCCGTGATAAGTCTCTACTCAAAGACACTATGACTAAGAGTTTATCTATTAACAAAAAATTCAGATAATAGGTTCTGAAGCTGACAGATGAAAGATTATCGATTACAAAGTTTTAAAAAATTGTATTGAGATTTAAAAGCACAGTTTCGAGAATTTTACAGCTCTACATCGCCTGTTACATGCGAAGGACCTCATAAAACCAGTTCACCCGAAAGTTGGTTGACTCGCAATAAAAATTTGCTCGACATATTCGTTTCAAAACTGCTACCTGAATTTTACTTAGATTAAACAAGCTTAAAACATCTGTATCTCACAAAAACTAATTAGATTCGATAGGTGGCAGTAGACGAACCAATAGCCCATTCCCAGAGACACATCGATACTAACTCTTCGGCCCTCTATGAGCTATTGCCATTATGTCAGTATCCACTTTATAACAATGCACCGTAGTTGGTCGCTTGGTTGCTCTCTTGCTCTTTTGGTTGGTCCTTCCATTAGTCACGCTGTTAAAGATGTAGATGAGAGCACATTCATCTACTGAAAAACAAGTTGAGATACTACAAAATTTCAGCACTTGGAGTTTTGAGTAACGGTGACAACTATAGGTATATAGCTTCTTAAAATACATGGTCAAAAGTGGAAATACTGAATTTTCTGAATATCGATACACTTTGAAAACTAGCTCAGTATATTTTGATGATACTTCTGAGCGTGGTGGATGAAAGACAGTATCTTTGATAGAGTTTTTGATCCTGTCAGGCATAAGCTATACGGCATATGTTTTAACTGAATTTCTTCGTAGCAGTTCGAGAGGCCCAGTCTTCGTTAGGGTTTTCACTCCTTTCGAGCATAATCCATTTTTTATACTTTCTTTAGCTGAATATTTTCATAGCAGTTGAAATTTCACGCTGAAAAGATGCATTTTATTATTCAACTTCAACTTACATAGCAGCCGAATTTTACCCCGAAAGGCTTACTTATTGGTTGGTATCCAGATTACGGAAAGCTCTGAGCGTATCCGGCGAATTCTTTTGATTGAACTGTATTTTTTTGGTGCTGCTCAACTTATGACGCATTCCAAACTGATATCCGCGCCTTATCTTGCAGGGGAGCGTGATGTCCGTCATACGACTGACGGGGCAGTTGCTACCTAAAATATCAAGAGTTCGTGAACTTATGCCTGGCCGAAACCATCAAGCATAGTTTGTTTGAGTACAACGTATTTACCCTAATGCTTTTCCAGAAAATTGGAAGGATGTAGTTATTTATCTGTGAACGAAAAATTATGTGTACTCTGGAGTTTCACAGCACAGTACCACAGGTGTAAACACTTGCTTCTTTACTGACCATTGATGCTAGCATGTATTCGTTTATACTCGTCAACATGAGAGACATCAGTAGCAAGGCTGAAGCTTTACAACAAAAGCTGTGTTTTTTTAAGGCTAAATGAGGGCAGAATACAATAGCATTTTCTTTGTTGAAAGAGGGCATACCTGAGGTACATGAAAATGCAACAGTTCTTATCTGCATTATTGCCGTACAGAACTCTTCCCTACAGTAACTTTACTTGTATTTTGCTGCGTTTGTGTGTACACATATATTATAGGTAAACTTTTATATCCAAAAATAGGTATAAAATTAGGCACACGTTACTCATTACATTTGGTAAAATTAGAAGTGGAAATACTCCTTCAAGAACGCGGGCGTATGGAACATGGGTGCTGACAGCATCCTTATTGTTTATAAATTATTTGTTTAACTATCGTTTCCGGCAAGGGGTGATCCACACAGTGATGCTACTCGACCAGGATGCTCGAGTAAGAAAATTTAATCTCGACATAAGCTCTCCTTTGCCATAAAATACAAATTGATTTAGTGCACTACTACTGGCAGGAAAAAGGCTCAAAGAATAGGAAAAGATGCCCGACTGGACGGCCCCTCTCGTGGCCTTCCACAAGAGCGAGACTAGAGGTGTCCCGCGTACGGGGTTGGCTTACTAACCTTCTCATCAGGAGATGCGGCCAGCTGCAACATCTCCCGCGGAGAAGACACTTGGGACCCTTGCAGAATCCTTTTATTTTGTCTCACTGGTCAACAGCAAAGAGATGTTGTCAGATCAACCAATTAGTAAGACAGTCCAAATTTTTGTTCAATCTTTTGTCACTCGCTGTGGAAGGCATTTGGTCACGCGAAGCTATCACGAACTCAGAAGGAACAGTTTGCTGTTTTTACGAAGAAGTACGGGAAAGTAATGAAATGTTAATTATTACCTCGACGCTTTTCAAGTAAATACTGGGTTTTCCCTAGTAGTTCACTTTTAAGGCTGGAAATCAGTTTCAACAACACCAGCAGGTCTAGCGTTCAGTCGCCTTACAAAAATAATTCGCCAGAGCCATCTATCGGAATTTGCAATTGCAGTGTTTATAACACTGACCATCTTTGCATGTGGAGGGACATCTACGTCATATTGTTCTATTTTAAGTTGTCCTCGGATATATTGGCTCTAAATCAATTCAACAACAACAACGGCTGGTATTTTAACGTATTGCGACTGCGTTGCTTTTTGCTGCTTCTGATGGGGAATTGGTGGAAACTTCAAAAGTTTGACACCGGGTTGCAGACAGCTAAAGACTTACTGAGTCAATAACACAGCTCTTTAAAGGTTTGCGAACAACGAACAAGGTGCATTCGAATATCGGTTTGTTTTAGAAGAATCTATTGGATTGTGCACGAAGTATGTCTGCTCATTTCCCAGCGTTACAACACTTTCAGGCAAAATCTTTGGATTTACGTTAGCTTAATTTTCCTTGGACGAACTCGAGCGTGATTGATAGCGTCGCACCTTCTTTTTTGCCCACTCTATGGAATCAGTAGCTAGAAAATCTCTATTGCAGTATGTTAGTCACAATTGGAACACGATAAATTCAAGAAGTGAACATTCCCAGAACATTTCCAGATTGTTCAAATGGTATAAGTGCAGTAAAAATGAAATGAATAAAAAAAAAAAAAAAAATGAAACACTTTCATAAAATTAGGTGCACATATCTACGTAGCGATATTTAAACACAAATATGCAAAGTTAGGGGGGGGGGAATTATCAAAAAAGGAACTGCAGTTTGATCATTATTTAAAGACGGTCTTTCACAAAAAATGTACAAGAACGTTTCGGAATACTAAAATTCCATCATCAGTGCTGAAATATAAGTAGAGAATCAAGAACACTAATCAGTTTCTCAGCAGAACATCCAGAAAGCTCAAATGTTTGTCTTAACGTTTGTTAGCAGCATAACTCAAAAAGTTATTAACAGGTCTTCCAGAAAACTTCACAAGCTGTTATTACTATCAAAAAGCACAAATGATTGGATTTTGGAGTTTATACAAAGAAAATTATGGTCTCAGAGCCAGTTTGAATTTTTTACTACCGTTACCTCGCTTGGCGGAGGTATGCGCTCTCAGAGTGCTCTAGTTTCAGAATGTTTTCTCGCTGGTAAATTATGGGAAAATATTCGAGACTACTGTGGCCCACTTGGTCACCAGTAAATGTAAAGTGTCAAATTTTAGGGGAGTTAAGTGTATATTAACTCTTTAAAGCTGCAATGTATACAAGGTTTCTAGGTATGATTCATGTTGTCAGACAGGAGTCGCGTATCGCAATATCACCAGATAATTACAATTCAGAAGAGATCATTAATCTCTAGGTTTAAATTCCAAAGACTTCTTTTAGAGACCTTATATCTCCTTTTTCAATTTTCTGACCAATAGAGACTTATGAGCGGATACGCTCAAGATGATTTCAAACTTTTGCATTAAACAACTACATTAATTTTGTAGGCTTATGGTTGCTCATAGGAGAAGTTTCCGCCCGTTATTCTCATGGTCTTATATGTACGAGTGTTTTTGCTATATATTGTGCCAAGTAAAAAGTGGATCGATACATCTTCATATGTCAGTTGGTTTTGCTGTATCTTCTGAAGTTCCAACATTTTTTTTTCGCTTATGAGTTTAATGATTTACGATATTGTCACATGAACTCCACAGAGTAAGAGTAGTATAACGGATCTACTTATCTTGGTGCTCAGAAAGCCCCCGAAGAAAACGATACTAATAGAGCAATTTTGACATATTGCAGATGCTGGGCCTGGGCGATTCGTACCCTGTGGTTGTGTTGTAGCTTAGAGCCTTGGATTAATTATAAGGAGGCACCACGACAATGATGGTGACAATTTGATGTATTAATAGCTTCATTGTCTTGGGGTAAGTTATGCAACAAAATGCCCGTCGTATTCGAAGTGCCACAAGCACTGAAGCTGTGAAGCTCATATCTTACTAAAAGTGCTAAATTCACTCACTGTAAACGGTTACTTCCACTGTAGTGATAACGCACTGTTCGCTCTCCCGCCCGATGGTAACGGAGCCTAATGTGACATCTGAACGAAACGGCTTAGTGCGTAACGCCACCTAGACCTCTTCCGAAGGACTTCACAGGTACCACAGGTAAATCGACAGTAACGGAACTGAGCGAACTTTCAGAATTGCAATTACAGTAGTTATGTATGTTAGTATCCAAATCACGCTTGTTTCACTATATATAGCTGTATATCAGCACTTACTTTATAGTTCAATTTAAAAGTTTTCTCCACCTACTTGAAGTTATTAAGACACTCAATGGTCAATTTCTTAAAATGACGCGAGAATAATACTTTATTATTGCTAGAGTCACTATATTAAAAATTTGCTCAACGTTTCGGCTTAAAACACTGGCCATCATCAGGACTAAAAGTCAGAAATGGCTTTTACAAAATACAAAAGAATATTTAGTCTATCGTATAAACATGACTGGGTTCCCAGTAGGTAATGAGATTGCACCAAATGCATTTAATTTGCAAGCTTCTCATTCTAAAGTGTAATGCTATTGCACAGAAACTACAAGGTGTGCATTAATATTGCACGAAAAACACGTAATTCGAAGTTACATAAAAGTAAGATTCATAATTGTAGTGCCATTGTATGGACAGGACAGGCACATTGCATAAACTTGTACTACGGACAGAGTTCGGGTTCATACATCCTAACACCACTAGCTTTGCGATCGAAATGGCGTTCGCCCGCGAGTGCGAGCCCTTTTATACAGGCTCGGGTTTCTAAGGATGCTCCTAATACAGCTTTTGTTTATTAAATCCCTGATCGTATTTGACATTTATAGATGGATTTTCCGGTTTAATGACGATTGCTTCTGCTATTTTTAGATCAGTGATGCTATGATACCTGCACACTATAGGAAAGTTTGAGATCAAGGTTTCTGTTGGAGGTACATTCATTTGATGGTCGTTGAAAAAGTACGATTTTATGATAGCATAGGATTGTATCTGTTTTGCATACATTGCTTAATGAGTGCGTTCGTAGTGTACTCTACTTTATTCTCGCATCAGTTCAAGAAAATAAACCAAAGAGTGTCTTAGTAACTTCAGGAACGTGGAAAAAGCATTCAAACTCAACTATATGAAGTTGTGGCAGTTGTATATAATAGCATAAATCTGACTTCACATGATTAGAAACAAAATTTACTTCGGAGTAATATTATTACTTCTTCTCCCAAATTTATTAAATCAGTTCCACAGCTTCAAGCAGATAATTATTACCTAATATTAATTAATATGTTCACCAAGTAACTAAGTCAAACCGTATAATAAACACCGTCGTGTGTTTATTTGTTTATACAAATATTCATATATTTGTATGTTTCGCGTTACGCTCTTAATGAAATAGCTGGGCAAAAAATAGGCCAGGTTGTAGATTTTGTGATTAAGTTGTGTTTTCAAGGAGATCGATGACCAGGTTGTAGAAGATGGTGAAAGAGGGATCCTTGTTCCTTTATCTGGAAGCCCGTCTTGCTTGAAAAACTTCTTGAAATAGAAACAATGAAGATTTTGCAGATTCTCTTGGCGCGGCCATGGAGTCTGATTTTGATAACTTTCACCATACGTGAAAACATACGTTTGCTCCTAGTTGATGACGTATAAATTCTGTTGATGATCAATGATGCACACAGGAAGCGATAAATTTTCGCGGGACAGTANACAATGAAGATTTAGCAGATTCTCTTGGCGCGGCCATGGAGTCTGATTTTGATAACTTTCACCATACGTGAAAACATACGTTTGCTCCTAGTTGATGACGTATAAATTCTGTTGATGATCAATGATGCACACAGGAAGTGATAAATTTTCGCGGGACAGTAGACGCAACTATTTTTTCCAGGAGGCTCTCTTATCATTCCGTAACTAGGATACGCGATGGTAAATTAGACTTAATTCAGTAGTGCTTTGCTGCTTGCTAATGTAAATGTTTTCTGCATGTCATCCAAGGTATGGGACGATTGTGCTGCTTAGATGAATTAAAAAAGGGAGCATCCATCTCTTATGATAGCTTGAGTTGGTTCTTGTAGTGTATCTTCCAGAAGCATATTAGCAACGAAAGTCTGATAAATGAAGACGGTTCTTCACATATTGATCACTGTCATTTTTTGACAGCGTGGGTACTCTAGTTTTTATGTATTTTCTTTGTTTGTTTCAATTCTTATCGAATTGAGGCATAAATTCCATCAGCCATTGTGTGATTTGCGGGGGGCATCGTAGCCTTTCTACTTCGTTGAGTGCGCCACAAAGAGCTAATGTCCATTATGTTAAATCGATATTGATAAGTACAAGACATTACCTTTCAGATCTCTTTTGAAAGAGCTTGTGCAGATAACACAAAGGAAACGCATGCAATGGACTTGAAAGCTGCCGGTATTGGATTGTCCAATTGTAGTCTGATCGTAATACAAACAACTGCTATTGTGGTAGTGCACTTAATCACTAGATGTCAACATTGTTTCGTTTGCCAATCAAAAGGCTTACGGCCTCACTAAGAAAATATTCACAAGGCAAACAAACGAGTCGGGACCTGCGCCACTCTTGCACCCAGTAGCGAGCTGGTAGCCAAGATATAATAACGCGTAGCGAGCTAGCATTGAAATATCACTGTCAGCACACGATGGCGTTATTGAGTCTAACAGAGGCTAATACCACACGATCCACCTCAAGCATCACTCCCGCTAAAATAAAGCGAGCCGCCCTGAAGTTCATGATACTGACCATGAAAGTTCTCGGTCTATACTACGACGGTATAACAAAAGTTTCATCTATTGACAATATGCCAAATTCTACTGAAGCCAACCCAAAAGGGGCTGCAGCTCTGAGTTACCTGGCAAAGGCTCTAAGGATGCTATGCATTGCATGGACTTTGGTGATATGCGCTTGCTACGTTGTGGCCGTCTCTCTGCTGAGGAGAGATGAATCGAGCAACAAAATATTCGAGTCACTTGACAATCTTGTTGTTGGACTTTGGGTCGTTCTATGGTTCGGATGCTATTTTGGTTACCGGTGCAGCCTCTTGCGAAACAGAAGTAAAGTTGAAAACATATTGGAGCGAACTTGGAAAATGCTCTCCGTACAAACTGAAGCGAGGCCTTTGAAATTGCGCAGAATAACAATATTCGCCGTGATATTTACATATGGCATGTCAATTGTCCCGTTCGTAGTCTATTTCTGTTCTCTTGCTATTCTGACAATCTCAAGTAAATGGTTTACCGTCACAGCATTGGTAGCTGTATATTTTTCCATTTCGTCTGAGGTTTTTACAGTACTTATTCATTTCATCATTCTCTCAATCACCGGTGATACTCTTGAAAATGCCGTTTCGTCTGCCGAAACAGCATTAGCTCAGATTTCTAAGCTGGTGGATGTTCCGCATGCGTCTGCACTGTTTGTGATTTCCAATGATCATCGAGACACGACCAACCTGAAAATAAAGAAAGCAGGTCGTGAATTCCAGGACTTGGATTCAAGGCTGGAATCCGAAGCCATTGAACTTGAGGATGAATTCACGAATGTCAGTGAATTTTTAGAAGACTACATGAGTTCTGTTGGATCTTCGACACAATTGTGGCTATTGTATAATACTGCCTCCGTCTCGATGGGTCTCTACCAATTTCCGCAGTGTATTTTAGAGAGTCAGTGTCTCTCAACTTTACTACCACCACTCGTGTGGCGGATCGTCTCCATGTTTTATATGGGATCAATTGCCGACGACCTGAACTCTTTGGTGAGTGATAGCTAGGGTATAAGCCTACTTCTTTAGAATGTTCGGTTGTGTGTCATCCTACAGTAAACATCTCTTTACCATCACTAATGTTGTTTTTGTTGCCACGAGAAGAAAATATAATGAAGAATTTTTTCAAAAATATGTTATTTGTGACATGTTGCATCCTTCAATGAATATTTGGATTCGTCGAGCATTGTCTGCATGAATGCATATGTCATAAATATTGAAATTAGCTGAGGTGAATCATATGTATCATGGAGGAATGTTCTTGCAAATCCCTTAGTTCCAGGACAAGTGGTTCTCAGCTAGAAAATATCACTCTTCTTTCAGAGGCAAGATAAATATTACTTAGCGCTTCACGAACCCCTCACATCCTTTTGTATTGCAGTTATGGCCACAATTCCAAAGTTGAAACATTAGGAAAAAATTACAACACAAGCCTGCAATTTCTAAAGAATGTAGTGACTGCTGTACCATATAACGTAGGGGAATTGCAAGTGCTTTGAATGTTAGAATAAAAATTATCATTAGAAAATTTTTAATACTCCCTTTAAAGCCGCCAAAACTAGGGGAGAGACTAGAAAAAATGTATGAAGCATGCATGAACAAAGGCAAAAAAAAACGTACCCAAATAATATTTACTGAATAGATACTTAATTTCAAAAACAGCCGCGCACCGTCGAGCACAAGGTTGATTCATGTAACAGCCAGCAACATTTCTTTTAGTCTATTTTTGCAGTTTCTCCGTAAATCCTAGTGCAGGTTAGCTTTTAGGCTTTACATTCACTCGAGCGTTTCTACATGTATCCCGATAGTCGTTCCTTTGCGCCGGTCAAACTATAAGCTCTAAATCTTATTGTTCAGTGTTGTCAGAGACGCTTTTGGTCTTGTGACGATATGAGTTGTCTTGCAAAAATATTACGTCATCTATGCCTGACTTTCCTGTAATAGTCGCTGCATGATCTTGCCTAGTATTTTTTTACATAGCTGGATTCACATGAGTGTATTGCCAAACCACATTCGTTGTGAGTTGACTTGAAAACATACCAAACATCATTACACTTTTTTCGCCGTAAATCTCGACTGTTTTCTGAATTAGTACATTTCTTAATTACTTGTTGCCCTTCACGCCGCCTGGCACAGTTTTTTTCATCATGACGAAACAGTTTAATGTTACTTTTCGTCGCTGATGAACACTTGCTTTGTTGCAATAGACAGTCTTGTAATTTATTCTTTTACTTGTAAAGGATTTCTTCTGAAGGATTCGTGCAAACAAGCTTGTTTCGTGCAAGCGTCTATAAACGTCATTCTAGAGACTGTCATATCGTGAATGTTCTTCAAACTAAAAAAAAGGCAAAGGTAGAGGTAACGTCTATTTGACCGCACCTTCCACTGGGTAATCCACATGCACTGGTTCGTGTTACAGACGCCAGTCACAATCAACTGGCTCAGGAGAAGTAAGTATGGCTGTAGTCGATTTGGGGTCGTCAAGAACTAAGGCGCCATCGATGGAAGCTTCAAAGATCCGAGCCCCCCTCCACCCTCCCATTCTGGGAAAGGCAAGTGCCCTCGCGGTAGCTGTGCATAGCAAGCAACTTTGCTGACACAACGCACCGAGCACCACAAAGATCACTTACTTGGCACTCGATTCCGGCGCCTCTAGCACACCAGTTCATCACCGTAATCGCGATGGTTTTGTCGTAGCTGGTTAAATTTTCACCTTCTTACTGGTCAGTAGGCTGCCAAAATATTGTTCTGCCTACAGTACTATTTGAACGAGGCACTTTTCTGTAATAATTTTTTTTTTTCTTGACGTTAGCCTTAGCGAGGTACGATGCACTATTTACAAACTGGATCTTGAGTCGTTTTTAACGGTGTGGGAACAGCAAGAAAATTCATTTCATGAAGTATTCACTCATTTTTTTTTCGAACCTGTCCCATAGTTTTTGGCGCTTTGAATTGGATAATAAATCTTATTCAGTTATAGATTTTATTCTCTAGTTTAAAATGTACTGAAAATTACTACATTACATGGTAGAACAATTGTTACATTTTACGTAAGTGCAGGCTCGTGCGAGAATGAGTTCTTGATCTATCAAATTCGAACTTATTGTGTTTTATTTTTGACCTAAGCTATATTATACCGGGTTCACCGTAATTATGGTAACAGATTTTTTACATTATGTCACAAGCGTTTATTTTGATGCCAAGCCACCAGTTTTTACTTCATTGGAACCAAATCCTGTGCATATTATATTTCAGAAGTAAAAATAAACAAAGGTTAAAGTACGCGAGGTTATTATTCATGAAATACAGTCGTATCCCTTCACAAAGAAAAGATTAACTCGCACATTACAAAAAAAAAAAAAAAAATAGCTGCATACTGGTCGTGAACGGTGAAGCAGTTTAAAAATTCTTGAAAAAGTTTCAGGAAACTGATGAAACATGGATATGATCTGGCCAGGGAAGAAACCGATCGCTTGAACTCAACGTCTCATCAGAGCCATGAGGGAAAAAATTAAGAAGGAATTTGCGCATTTCTGCCATAAAATTCACTATAGAAGCAGGAGTTAGTTAGATGTCTAGGAATATAATTTCAAAATGTTATGTATGAAAAAGTATGAGACTGGATAAAATTTAGCATTCCAAGAATGTGAAGCGCTTCCGTATTTCGACTCGTACGCAGGAGGCCTAACGTAGCCGTGTATGACAGACCAGCAAAGTTTTCACCCTTGTATTCTATGATATAGCTAGACATAAGACAACATAAAAACCAGTATAGCAATTTCATTTTTTGGAAGTACTTTTTTAAAGTTTTCTCCTATATTTCATGCCTTCGGCAACCTTTGTTTCTCATAGTCTGAAGAAATTATTATATCTGCTTTCATATTCTTAACAGTTTCATTTTTCATTGGTGAATTTGATGATTACAATTCAATATCGGGACCCGTGACTACTTTGCACATTATATGTGCGATAGCCTTCGCACAAAATGAAAATACTGCAGACTCAGACACTGTTTCAATAATTGATTCCTGTCGGCGAAAGCACTTTTTCTGTCATCGCGCTTTCACTTCAAAAATGCCTTAGCTTGAAGCAGTTCAGAACAGCTCGCTGCACCGCATTGTGGGTACGAATATTCCCATATTCGGATCGTTCTGCGAGCTCAGCAACGTGAATATTTCAATATATGAATATCGGTACGGCATGCAGGTAGGATACGTGTAATTTCATGTCTTTACTTCAAAACGGTCAGAAATATTCTTTAAGNAGAACAGCTCGCTGCATCGTATTCTGGGTACGAATATTCCCATATTCGGATCGTTCTGCGAGCTCAGCAACGTGAATATTTCAATATATGAATATCGGTACGGCATGCAGGTAGGATACGTGTAATTTCATGTCTTTACTTCAAAACGGACAGAAACATTCTTTAAGAGCAAGCGAAAAGAAGACAGATATCATTGAGCTTCCTTTCAGAGAAAAGCACAACTTCTGGAAAGTTAAATTTGCCTTTAGCTAATATTGAAAAGCGTCATGTACAGACACATCGACGTACGGAGCCTCAAGCAGAATTATAATATAGATGTTTGTTTAATACCTATAAGCCGGGTGTGGAATCTTCTCTGACTTGCTTCTCCATTTTCTTCACTGATCCTTTTTTGTGCTCTCATCCATAGTATTGACAGATGTAAAAGTTTGAATAAAACACTCTAATAAATTTGAATGTAACTCCAGTCATGTCAGCTTATATACAATGTCAGTCGTGGCAATGATGCTGTTGATACCGTCTTACCAACGCAAATATCTGCTTTATTTGAAGTGCTAAAATTTTGGCTCGTGAAGAGAAAACGGCCTCCGGAATCGGGGACGACCTAAGCTGCGATGGAGCGACAGAGTGAGAAAACAAACAGCAGGAGAACGATTGGGTGGTAAGTCAGGCACTGTGGAGGAGAAGTGCGAGAAACAGAGTCTCCTAAGAAAATGGGAACGGAGCCAGTGAAAAAAGAAAAAAAAAGAAAACTGCTGAGTCAAAAAAAAAAAAAAAACAGTAAGCTAGAAGAAATGATTGTCTACTGACCGTGAAAAACCACATCCTCCGGAGCGCTTCGTTGACCATCTGCCGAATTTATACGTCGTGACCTGAGAGAAAAAGTACCAAACTCGGACTCCAGAAGCTGCATACATAGTGTTCCGATTTCAAGAAGTGTTTCAAGCAAGAAATGTCTTCATATAATGGGATAAGGATCAGCCGTCGCCATCTTCTGCATCCTGGTCATCGATTTACAAAATCTGCAACCTATCTTATTTCTTGCCTATTTCCTTCAAAGCGGACACGAAATAAATCAATTCACTTTATTATTTGCAAGAAAAACCTACTGAAATTTGCAACCACCAAAGAAAATCTCAGGCAAGTTTGGTAACGGTTTTGATGTGAACAACATCAGTTTTGTTTTAATTACATTGGGAATCAGTCTGTTCAAAGTAAGCCATTCCAGTAACTGTGCAATAAAAATGTGGAGTCGTTCTACTGCACTACTAAAACAGGCATCATTTAGATAAAAAAAACAGCGTCGCCGTCAAATAAATAAAATAGTTTACATCATGAGAAGCAGCTAGGTTGTTTATGTACAGATTGAAAAAACAGCGGCCCAAGAACAGAGCCATGAGGAACTCCGATACCCATACTTCTTTGGCTCTAGTAAAAGCCATCCACACATACATACTACCTTCGATCAGTAAAGTAGGTTCCGATTAACTGAGAAACGTTGCCTCGTACGCCATATTGATTCAGCTTATGCAGCAAAATATCATGATCCACAGTGTGAGATATATATTTTTTAAATCGAGGAATAGGCACATTGAGTAGGTTTTCTGGCTAAGTGAAGGCAGTACATTGCTTATCAATTAAAATATCGCTTGGCTTATGCTCTTGCCACTCCTAAACCCATACTTATTAGAAATTGAATATTATTTATTTCAAAAAGAGACGTGAATCTGGAATGAGTGATTTGGTAAAAATTTGGTAAAAATTAACAATGTTTATATTGACCTATAATTACTCAGAATATTTCGATCACCAGACTTAAAAATTGTACTACCCCTCGACCTTCAATACAGAGGGATATTCTCCAAGTATTATACAAGGACCAAATATTGCATTTAGATTACTGACGAAAGGAGTTAAACAGGAATACAAATTAAATGACGTGGCTGGATTTAGTTTTGGTGGAATTTTTTACATTCCATGGCTCTAATCAGACTGTAATTTCGTCAGGTGTTATTAGACCAAAGATAAAGTCCCCTCTACGCGTGGAATGGAAATACCGGGTCCAGGTGATGTCCAAATGACAAGCATTCCGAAAGCGTAATGTCCTGTCGTCACTATATCTGAGAGGCAAACCGTCTATAGGCATTACGTTCGGTAGGCAAACTGTCCGGTGGCGAAATGTCCGTTGGCAAACTCTCGGGCCTCAGTAACAACGAGAACTGTCCAGCATAAACAGCGATCTGGATTATGAAAAAATATGTAGCTCTTTCCTCCTCTCACAGAGGCATTGCTGCGCACGGCGGTGGCGTCGATCTCTTATTGCCTTACCCAACTCGCCAGCCATGCCCAGGGTGAGTACAGCATTAGTAAGCTAACTTTAAAACCTTGTCTCATAGGGCAGCAAAATCTCTGTGTACGCGAACGGTGGTATTTTTTTCGTGTTCAATTTTACATGTAGTGTTATTTTAAAATTGAGTTCCATTGAAAAAACACAGTTGTAAATGGTAGCTTTGCTGCACTTGATACTTAGATCAATGGATTTATTACTCTCCAGCTACTAAACCGGGAACTAAGTAATGTGTTTTGCGACAGAGCACACAAACATTGAGGAGCCACTTGCCCAAAAGGGAGATTTTGGCTCCCGCTAATGGGCCTGACTGTACAATGCCGCAGACGTATTTTTATATGTTCTCTCATTACTTTTTCATACTTTGTTTAGGCTATTTGACTTAATTCTATTGCATTCAGTAATGCCTGGCAAACCTGTACGTACTATTAAAACTTTTATACGCAACATTTTCACAAAAATATGAAAACTTGAAGGCAAGGTTGGTTGGTACAGCTTGACTCTAGTGCTGCTTTTGATCGTGTGAATCACCTTGGGCTGCTCCATAAGCTGAGATTAATGGGTATTGGTGGTTCAGTTCTCGAGGTAATTAGTCAATTTTTATCTGGCAGACGTCAATGTGTAGTTGTTGATGGGAAGAGGAGTGAGTTTTTGGATTTGGTTTCTGGTGTCCCACAGGGTAGTGTTCTGGGCCCTTTGTTGTTCATTG
>LQNS02278070.1:39064402-39086781 GCA_001587735.2 Parhyale hawaiensis
ATGAAGCACTGGTCGCCATGAAGTGAACTCGGATCTTCTTTTTTTCATTCTTTTGTTTTCTCCACCCGCTGGGCTGGTTGCGTGGGGGTTTGTTAACCTCATGGAGCTTCTCCGTTCCTAAGTCGCCAGCCTGGTGTGATTTAATGATAATAATAATTACGTAGAGCAACTGTATGCCAAGGCTTCATCACTTCATGGCTGCAAGCTGCTCCAACACGAATGTGGGGCTCAAACGTCAACTTTGGATCAAAGTTAATACCCAAGATTACCAAGTCATCAACCACAGGAAGTGATACACCATCCAGCATGAGTGCAGAAAAAGGAGGTCCCACTGTACGCGACCTGGACACGAGCATGGTCTTAGTCTTGATAGCAGTGAAGTGATATAGCATTGACACTCCTAAAGTGGTGTAATGTAGGCCACCATGAAATAATTTAATTCCGCAATCGTGAAGTGATTAACCCTACAAAGGGAGACCCGAGGTGTATTGCATCTCACCCTGCAGAAATTTACATATTTATTGTTTTCAAATTTCAGTTGAGTTACTGGAGACTTGTCACTTTTCATAAAGCGGCATATTTCATGTTTTGTGAAAAAATTTAGGTGAAAATACTATACATAAGTGTAAATACCAGAGATTTTATGATAAATGGTCCCTATAGAGGGAGATCTGCGCAATAGTGCACTGCAACCTGCATTCTTCCGGCCGGCAGCTCTGTACGTGTCAACGTCTGTTTATTCTGTGTATCTGCATGTAACTTCATCCCAGGGTTATTATTATTGATGGACAACGAAGCTTTATACACTAAATGATGCTGCATCAGTGCAGTCGCAGTCCATTGTATACTGTATCATTGAATGGATATTGTTGTGTACACTCGTACATTCATTGTTCTGCGTACGTAGACAGTACAGTCCCTGCAATACAGCAGGCACCCCACAGTTCCCGCAACACATGCACATTGCCTGCATTAGTGAGCAAACTGCCATTGTTATCGTAAAAAAATGTATATGATTGTATGCTTTTTAGCATTCTCTTAGAAAAGTTCATTTTATGGGATTTTATTGTAATCTCCCATTGAATTGATGATTCTAATAATATCTCAACTCATGAATGAATGTCTGAAGAGTATGCGTGGTGATTTTTAATCCGAAATGCCAATAAATAATGAATTTATTAGCATATCATTGGGGAAGGTACATTGCACTTCACCTCTTCCGTTATATCTCTTCTCTAGGGGTCTTCCTTTGTAGGGTTAATTATTATTACTATTATTTTTATTGTTGAACATTTATGTCTCCACAGGCGGGAGGTGTGTAAAGAAAGTAATCCATAAAATTTTGTAATGTATGAAACCATGATGAGATGTACCTGTAACATACACATACAACATAAAGTGATGTAGGGTAGCGTAGACAGCCATGACGTGATGTAGTGTAGGGGACAACCATGATGCATTTAACTTAGGCAGCCATGGAATGATTCAGCTTCGGTAACTGTAAAGTAAATGAATTTAGATTCCCTGTTCTGCAGCACATTTCTTACGTTACGACGAAGAAACTAATTTTTGTTTGAGGTCTCGGTGATTATTAGAACTCAATTCATCAACGCTTACGTAAATCGGCCCAAGGCTCATTTAGAAAAGACCCGATTTCAGTGGGCAGTCAAGGTACGGTGTGGTCTACGGTTTTGCCAATAAATATAGCATCATTGTTAATGATACTACTGATCCTGTAATCATGCCTATAACGATGAAGATAAACACACTTTTTCCTTAAACATAGTGTTATCATATATGTTTCACTGCAGGCGCTGAATACCTTGCGCCTTCTGGAACGACCGATTGTGTTGCCGCTTGGATCCTTGATGTCCCTGAGTCAAAGCACCGTGAGCTCGGTAAGTTCATTTATATCGCTAATTTGACACAGCAACCACCTAAATGTCAAATAGGAAAGCACCATTATTGTTATGAGGCAGTTGCACGTATACAATCAAATCTCTAATTAGTAATCCAGTTAATATTGTAGATATTAAATGCAGTGATCTGTGTGAGGGTTCCCCCGAAAGCAATACCCCTATTTTTTTTTACTCAAAAACTTGAAGAGCTACTTAGACGGAAGTGGCATCATTGAAACGAGGTAGCTTTTTTACTCCAGAATTTATTTTTCTATGAGGTCACCGCCATTCTTAGTGCACTTTTCCAGCGATGAAAGAAATCCTTGATGCCTCGATCTTAAGAGTCAGCGTCTGCTTATTCGGTCTATTTTTTCACGGCAGCGATTATGGCCTTGTGGTCGAGAAGTACTGATCACGTAATGCGTCCGTCAGGGGTCCGAACAAGTGGAAGTCTGAGAGTGCCAGGTCGGGACTATTCAGAGATTGAGACAACCACGTCCAGCAGAACTTTGTCACACATTCTGTGGTCTTTATACTTGTGTGTGGCCTGGTGTAGTTGTGTAGCAAACGAAATGTTTCTCTTTTCTCTGGCCTTACGCGCGCAATCTGGCCCATATCGAACTCTACACGCATTTCATTCACCTTTACCCGCCGATCGGTGGGGAAGAGTTGATCCGCACCGGGGTGGTATCTGTGTATGGACGTCCGGAGCGCACTTTGTCATCACATCTCTGTCGCCACTTAGAAATCGACCAACCCATCTCATAACTGTGCTGACATCAACTGCATCGGTTTTATAAACGTTCACCAGGTGCCTGTGACTGTTGATTGGTTCTTTTTTTCAGCATGGAGAAATTCAATGACGTAGCTGGGCTTCTGGCGCAAGCCCATGACACCGATTGCATTCTTAGAGTGTCGCACTTTTCAATATTTGCAACGCAGAAATAAAACTTTCAAAGTCATGAGTGCATAAGTTCATTTATCATATAACAATGCAATTTGCAGTCTCCTCGGATCCCTTCGGGCGGGATAAAAAATAGACATCGTTACTTTTCGAATGACCCTCTTACTATTACTTTGTTCCTTACTTCAGCTATCTTTTCGGAAACGTTGAGCCACCCTAATATTTTTTTTGTTCCTATAAAAACTATTTTTGTATCTATAAGTGATGAATTCTCACACAAGAAGAAAAACGCTGGTTACTCTCCTTCTAATTGTCAGACTCTAGTCTGTAAATTAGGTGGTCCTCAATGTAAATCATGAACTAGGTCTTTAATTAACGAAGAACTTATTTTAAGGACACGGCCTTAGTCAAATTGACGGAGTTTGTCGTAATCATTTTCTGCATTGCAACAGAAGACGCGACTAATATTGTTCGAAAGCAATTGGCCCAAAACGTTTGTTCTGCTGGAAACTAGTTCGAAAGGATTATTTTCAATCTGACTATTATTTGAATGTATTATTTTAATTGAAAAATTGAGGAAACCGAAAATCAATTTTACCACGATTTTACTACATGTTCAACTTTCTCTTCTCTCTCTCGCCGTGTTTCAGGAAACGGAAAGGAAGGATGTGTATAATTTGTCATGAAAACTAGGAACACATGGACGGATATGTTCCCACACTAGATGAACAAGTATGACAGCATATTAGGATTTTAGCAGGTAGAAGAATGAATATCAAAAAAAGGCTGTCAGTCCATAAGCCAACTGAGTTTATGTTAGCTTGACGTATTTTGTGTTTAATCTGACCTAATGAAATCAGACCTAACCTACGTAACATGAAGAAGTGTACCCTAATTCAACTTAACCCAACTGAACCCCACCCCGCTTTACCTAACCTAATCTAACATATTTTAGTAAAAAAATATAAATTAGGTAACAGGAAGAGTCTCGATTATTTGCTCTTTCGAATCACTGTCATTCGAACAATTTTACATTCGGATAAATGTTTTTCGAACAATTTTGTTCGAACAACTACTTTAGATCAATTTTCGCTGCACAGCCACTGAAAGAAGCCGGGAAGGCTTGAAAAAATGCCATATATAGGGTGCGTTCAATTGGATCGTCAGAGTCGATCTAAGCCAAGCTCACTCGAACTGACTTATCAGAAGCTTCAAACAGGAACGCTGGCTTCGATCTATTGATTACAGTTTCAGTCGTTGCACCTGAATCGATCACCTTGGTGTCTTTCAAGAACTCAATCTCACTTCGTAAAACGGAGCCTTGAGTCGCGTCAGCATCATCGGGTTGCGACTAGCATCTGCAAAATGGTTCACAATTTCAAAGTAATGAAGCCAAAGTAGATGCCAGCAGTTCTGGGCAAGTTAAGTCGGGTGGGCCCGGCTTAGATCAACTTTGATGACCGAATCGAAGGTACCCTAAAATTAAGAATAACAGCAGCAGCTTTGCGTATGTGTCGGTTGACGTTGTGTGACCCCGTTTATATTGAACGGGATATTAACTACATTTTTATTTATTTCAGATGCTGGCGATGGCTGCATCTTATGCTGTGATAATGCTGCAGTTTAAGACATCTACCGTCATTGACACTCAAGGGATACAGAACTCTTCGTATGAGGGCAACAACATTAGCTCTGATTTTGGATTTTCTCCTCGCGATTAATTTTATTGACTGGAATGCTGTTGACAGTAACTGACGGCGGTAGTTTCACATAATAATTGTGTTAGTACATACTAGTGATTATTAATTAAGAGGAACTTCTAAGATGGTCATTAGGACTTCAGAGAGGAAAAAAGGCTGCAAATTTTTGGATTCAAGCTATTTGTCTGAAAAGTATCTTTAAAGGCAAGTGATCTTGGAAGAGGAATGAAATTCTGATAAATATATGCGTTCATGTTGATGAAACAAAATGGCTGAATACTATTGATGCATAAATTATAAAATACCTTGAACTTTGATGATGGCTTGCCCTAAACTAAATCGCTCAAGAAATTGTTCGGTATATGATCGATGAACCCTGGTGAGGCCGAAATCGCTCAATGGTTCAGTACACTCACGTCAATTACGTATGACAGTTTTGCCATTCATTAGTGGTTAATGCAACTCTCTTTAATATTAATCTGCTACTCTTCACGTAGTTTAAAACTCTATTAGGCGTGCGTAGTAAAATGGACTGCTCTGCTATACTCGGGGTAATCGAAATCCTAATTACACTTGCAAAACGATTATCAACAGCGAAGCCAAAGCTCTCGTCTGAAGCTTCGGAGACGTAAACAGTATGCGAAACATATTTGACTGCTCGCACCCAACTTGACCGAACACATGCATTCGTTCGTTTTGCAGATACATACGCGCATTGATCGACAGGCCCCAGATGACTCCGTGGCCCTAGTCAGTTATTGTCGAAAGTGTTACGACAGAGACGGAAGGGTTGAAGGATTTCTACGACCCTCCGACTATTCCCGCAAATGCTTGGGACAGAAAACCCACACTGGGACGTAAATGCCCAGATGCTTTGACGCAGCATGTCGAGAATCACAAGAATGTTCCTACTTCTGGTCGAGCACTCTAACATCACGCCAATGCTAATGAAGTCAATCCTGGGAGATTACTTAACCCAGCATCACAAAACTGAGTAAGACAGTCCTATCGGTCAGAATTATACAAAACTCAAAGCTGGGTGCTGCTTTCGAAAAGTGAATAGAGTATCAGATAATTAACATGAACCATTTAGTATTGGCACTCTAACCCTAGTACCACGAAGTTGAGTAGGACATTCCTATAGGTCAGACTTATCTAGAACTTCAAACTGTGTGTTGACTACGCCCTTTGCATAGAGTATCAGACGTTGAACGCGAACCGGTTTCTCTTGAAGATATTGCCAAACTCAATTCCGTTATGTTAAATGGAATTTTTGTCCATCTCATGCATAACTTTTGTTAGTCCTCGACTTGCAAAACGACTCAAAGGGTCAAAACCAAAGCTACTGTTCTAAGTTTTGGACAAGTCAAGGCTTATTGGCTTAACTAAACGCAATTTGGATGCGCCAATTGACGATACCATGTCCAGGGAGTACATATAATTTCGGATTGAAACTAAAAAGAGGGCTCCTGCGCTAATGACGCACCGCACTTGATTTTTGCGAAATGTTTAGTGACGTGTCCAGAGCCAGCGATGTATGCAGTTGATCCTGTTAATTAGAATTAGTCGTTAATAAATTCAAGGGTAGATTTTTATTGTGTAATCGACTGACTCGGTAAAGTTGGATCAAAATAAATCCACAAGCGTTGACTTGCTTAGAACTAAATCTGTACTAGAAGTTTTGCTTTCATAATTTTCAATTCTGTTGTAGGTGTAAGAAACTACTCAGCCTAGTTTTAAGTTGAATATATGATCTCTTTCTGTCCACTATTTAGTTCCATTGGCGGCCTGTACGCTTCCCTACATATAATGTAAATTGCACATTACATTTTGTTAAAACTGGATATTTATATAATAATCATGCGAATATTTATTAAATAAATTAATTAATGTTTAATATCCTTCCTACTGTAAATGAATAAGTCATTGAGAATGCTCCAGTGGATTGATTATGAACAATCCAGTTGACTGTTTTTGTTCCACTATGTTGATCACACATTAGCTGAAGATATTGATGAAGCTATAAAATTGAAGATTGCACTTGACAGACTTTTGACTATGAAATTATGTAAATGCACTTAAGTTAAGCTTGTCGCCAAAGGGCGAGCTATTTTCCAACCTAATTAAGTGAAAGATCTAGCGATTGGGTCTCATGCTACAGCTTGGATCAGAAAAAAACACACTCAAAGATATTACAATATATTGGGGAAAAAGGTATGGAATTTTAGTACAAAAAGAGGTATCAGCTTAAAAGCAAAAATGAAATAAGCTGTATTCGAACACTCTGCAACAAATTCTAATTACAGCTGGTACAGGTCATAATTGAACAACTTCGCTAGTACTCTGGAGATATATGTATGTGTAATTTCACACGCGAATGTTGAAAGGTTGAAAACCAACACGGAACTCACATTATGTAGTCGAAATATTGAGCCAGGCGGCAAAAAAGGTGCTCTCAGACAGCAAAGATGTAATACAATGCATGTAAACAAACATTTTATTCTATCGATGCTGTGTTTACGAAAACTGCTAAGCAAGATCACTTATTTCTAAACACATTTCGATGACCACCGTCTTCAACTCCAGACGTTGAAAATTATGGTTACAATAGAAATTGTATATAAATACTCACGCAGATTAGAGTATCACCATGGTTAGGTGTTATGGATGCATTGTAATATTAATTTACGATAATCATTGTTTTCTAAATTTTAAACTAAGGCATATTTTTTGGTGTTGCTGTTTTTTAAGCGCAGTAAGAATCACATGAACAAACTACAAGCTTCATTTTTTTATGTAGACACATTTACATATTCCTTATCTTAAGATATTTACCGCATGAGAGACACTTTCTGTCGGTTTCTCTGCAGAATCTCCACTCCTATCAATGCAATAACACAACATTTTTTGATAACACCTCTCCTACAGTCACATCGTGACAGTTTAACTCTGTTGTAAAAATACACTGAATACTAACACTCACTTTGGAGAAGTATGATAATCCTGGTTGAGGTTCAGATTAACACTGAACGTCAAGTCTTTTGCATTTGGGACAGATTACTGAAGCGATGACCTTGCATGGCAGACATTTCGGGACTAGGGCGGCGACAGATGTCCACCACCGGCATGGGACGTAGTCATTACTCCATTACAGGCACTTATACTCGGGAGGCTGTCGACATTTCACATTCTTCACGCACTATGTGATTATTTTCGGTCCGTACGACTTTAAAGGGAATACACGGGAATAGTTTAGCAGATAAGACACAGAGATGCTCTTGCTGTATCTAAGAGAAATATTATGCTATGATACGACGTCCAACTTCGGGATTACCGCAGTTCGTGATTGGACTTAAGTATAATAATAATTGTAGCACGCTGCACTGCTGCCAATTGCTTGTGTAACACGTCATCATACCGTTGGCACTGCCCCAAAGCAGATTGTCTGTACAGTAGGGAATCACTTCATATATCATTCCGAGGGCAAAGGCAAGAGACAATTTCTGGTATTGTACACATTTGCTGTTGAGCCGAGCATGACACTAAGTAAATGCCGAAAGCCGTGGCTATAGCTCACTAGGACTTTCGAACAAGGTAGGGAAAGGAAAGACGGAATTTTTCCCCAAATAAGTGAGCTAAGAGACGCCTTGCCCCCAGCGGGGACGAGAGCACAAAAATGGGTGCTCGTTCTATAAGCTCAATGATATCACTGACTATAATCTGAAGAAGTACCCCTCATATTTTAATGACTAGTCTACGTATTTCCCAAAATTTGGTCGTGGAACGAGACCACAGTTTGTTTACCTAAGATTAAGGCTGCCGAACCTGCTTGCCATGACACTAAGCAAATGGCTTAACTGCTGCGAAGGCTTCGCTTTAAGAATATAGTAAAGCGAGCTTGAATGTTTCATATAATATTGAGCATTAATTATTTGAATATTGACCAAAAGTATTTATTAGCTTAATCTCTATGTATAATATGTCCTTGTAGAAAAGAATAATACAAAGGTATGTATACACACACTTAAATCAATTATCTATGGCAAATCTGGCATTGTTTTTATAACGCATGCGAAAAAAAAAACGCCAACGTACACCCATACAGATACAACCAATCACATCCAATAATATATGGACATATGCATACTGCAGCGATTAAAAGCGTATAATTTTCAATCCTAGATATCAGTGAGGCGAATACTCATGGCCCTAAGGTAGGGTTGCGTTTATAATAAATAGAAATGTAACGCGTTTTAATAAAATTCTCACCTCAGAAACACAAAGCACTCGTTAGAATACTTAGATCTGGCTTATAAAGACTGCCGTTGCATACGCTAATGAGTGTTAGCGATTGCGATCTTGCGTCGATAGTAAGCCAACAAACGAACAAATAAACAAGAATTCGCACCAGTGGACCTAAGGCCGCAGCTTGAGACTAGAAGTCACATCATTTTAATGTTGATTGAACAAATAATTGCACACTTGTAATTTGGCGAAAGACAATAGAGCAAATGCTCTGTACTCAAACACTACCAACATCTGTAAATTCATGAACTCGTAGAGTTTTAACTATCATCTGCTTCCTCAGTCACAAGGCAGGCCTCGCGCTGTGAAGAAAGCATCTCATGGACTCAAATTCCCCTTCACAGCCCCATGGTTATGACACAACCGAATTGTTATTGATCAAAATTGAACTAAGTACTATTCATATTGTAACATATGAAAGCGTTGCAGATATTCAATCGGTAGCTTGCATGAATTAAATCGGAACACATGCCGAAATCTGAGCATTATGACAGTTTGAGCTGTTGAGGGAGTATGTATCCTCGCCATTATGCACTGAGAAATCATTACGATTGAGTAGACCTAAAGGGCTTCTGTTATTTCTCTTATACTGTTCTGATGTGAACCATGCAAATAAAACAATATCGGTACATATATTCCTAAGTCATTTCAAATTGTGGAAGCAATTCATTCATTGTGTTAGAGGATAATCTCAAAATACAAGCAAAGTGTACTCTTACAGTGACGGCAGTGCAACATAAGGCAGATTTTTTCCATTGGATGTTTGTAAGTGTATCGCAAATACCTATGATATAAGGTACTGACATGACCTTACAAAAACTGAGATATACAGACCCTATCCAATGCTGAAAACATTGAATAATATTGTCTTATGTTTTCATTTCAATTGCGTATGTTATTCACTTAAAAATATGATGCGAATGCCTTTTCTTTACCTTGAGACACTGATGGGTGTCTGCGGGTTGTACCAAAAAGACGTGAAGACTTTACCATCTGCTACAAATGGGGGAGAGACGAATCAAGTGTCACTAAGGCAACCCAGCTACTTGCCTTCAACACTGAGAGAGTGGTGGCCTGTGGTCATCATACTATCATACGCATTAAACGTTGTACTCTTGTTATTAATGAATGTGGAAGTCTACGACGATGATTCATTCAACAACTTCAGCATGCGTTTCTGGTACGCATCATGGATGACCGCCTACATGTGCATGGCCTTCTGCTTCATCCAACAGCGACGCAAATTAAATTTGCTAATGCAGAAATTGTCATATAGAGTTCAGTATTCAAAGTCCTTGGTGTGCCTGAAGAGGCGACTATTACTCCTCCTGGTAGGATTAACGATAATGTTGCATGATACCTTTCAATATGTTTTGCAGAGAGACAGAACTGTGCTCTTACAATCGACGTTTATGGTTATGGCTTCAGTTCATGCATATCTTTTGGATGTTGCAACAGTTCTATTCCACTGGATTTTTTCCGCAAGCATTAGCACTTCATATCGAGAAGCATTTCAAACTCTACGAAGTAAAGAAATGGAAATGCGTCAAGCGAATGTCACCGTTAAAAAAAACTATGGGCAGTACGGAGCACCGGATGGTCTCTCCGTTTCACCCATAGTTAAAAAATGTGTAGCATTTACAACAGACACAACAGCCTTTTCAGTCACTACAAAACAAAGCTTAATCCATAATGATCTCAAAAAGGTAGCCCTCTATTTGGAGGTTGAGCTCGAGTCCATTGATATCCTCGTCGAGCAGCTGATGGAAGTGGTGGGCGCTGCTACCCTGACCTGGTTAGTTTACGGGACCTTGGACGCCTGCTTCGCTCTCTACTTCGCTGTGGACGATTTTGGGCAGCGAAACATCCGTTATATTGTCTGTATTATACGCTTTGCCTGGAGAGTGTTAATGATGTTCTCGCTCGGCAACGGCCCAGGCGAAATTAACAAAACCGTAAGTCATATACTGCATTGCAAAGATTCTTATGAAAATGTATTAGTAAAAGTGATAAACAATCCTTTCAAAGGTATTTTACGAAAATATGGTAGAACATAGAGCTAAAGTATGATTTGTTGCCTCAACTTTCCTTGTCGAGATCGTCTAAATCTCGTAAAGCCTGGTGCCCACGTACGACTTTCACTGTGCTGCTGGCAAAAGGCCAACTCCACTACTCCGATTGTGCTACAGTGACCACGGCTTCAGCTGTCACATTATAAACCTGTTCAAAAAATTGCTGAAAATCTCAGCCATCGCAGTAATTTTTACGCTCTAGCAAGATCCAGTTGTGAATTTCCACCTGGTTCTGGCAATTCTGAGGGTGTTTCATTTCCTAAAGACTTTTATTTTCAGATTATTGAGGGCTGTTTCAAATGCTTGAAGTCGTAGCCACGGTTAGGTTAGTAAGTGCATATAATGGGAGTAGTTGAGTCGACTATATAAAGTAGGCTGGAAGCGTCGATGACAGTTGCACGTGGGCAGCCGACTTAATAATTTCCCCATAGCTATGTTAACCAGTCTCACCAGCAATGGGCATTCGCATGACTAAAATGCAGACTGATAAGATGCATGTATTCCTGAACCGTATAGTTAAACTAGTTTCAAAAGAATTGTCTTTCTCGCAGTATACCAGTAAGGATTGAGTTCAGACAAAGAGAGGGAGGCTTATGAATCAGTCGAGTGCTATATTCCTGAAGTACAGTTCAGTTGAAAAGTTATGGGATGCGGTTAGAGCTTGTACGTACAGTACAATACTGTTAAAAGCTGAACTGTAGCCCTGTGTCCTAAGTGCTGCCTTGTCAGTCAAGTATCATAGCTATAGGTTATGTGATTTATAAAATCACAGTCGGCAAGTGCCCTGTGAGGCAGTGGGAAAGGATTGTGGTTGTTGAGCGGCTATCTTAGAACTTGCCTTCTCTACTAACGCAATTATGCTCAAAAATAGGGCAGTTATGATATATGGTTCTTTCCATAATGCTGTTAATACGAAGGCGAGTTTCAGCGGTTGAGCGAAATAAGTGGAGGGCCTTGATTATATTATTTATAGTTGCTGTCCTATATCCTGTTTGTTGTGGTTGCAGAACAATATACAGTGTGACCATCTTGAAATTGGATGTTATCACGTAAGCTATAAACGTAAGCGTTGGCTATTATTATTAACTATTGACTTAATTACGTGGTCGACCATTTAATAGTTGTTTGAATACTAATTTCGAAGGCAAGTATCATGATTTCGATGGTTGTTTTCAGGATATTTTGTGCTATCAAACGAATTTATGTACTTTGAGACAAAACAATCAAACATGTGATCCTAGTAGCCATTTTTAGCCAGTATCAGTTTTAGTTGTTACATAAAATTTGAATATTGAATATGCCAATTGCAAATACGGTCCTATATGAGGTTGCGGACAAAGTTGAGGGCCAAAAATTCGAAGCTTGATATGTATAGAAAGAAATAATTACCACAAATGTTTAGCAAATTCTAAAAATGTAGTGACTGCTCTACCGAACAATATGTTTAATGGATAAAATTCAAGTTTTAATTTACCATGGGTGTTGACCAATTCAAAGAGGCAGACAAATCTAATGGACAGAATGGAATAAATAGACAGTTCTGTCAAACCAAGTCCTCCCCCCCCCCCCAAAAAAAAAAAATTACAAGCCGGTAAGTGTGAACTGTGCCACGAAGCAGAGAACTAACTTGCCGGGAGGACTCACGCCAAATACCATGGAAAAGTGACGTCATCAAGTTGGCGGCAAAGATGGCTATGACATCACATCGACAACCTGCTCAACAGTTTATGATCCTTTTATTTAATAAGGGCGAAAATGGACAAAAATTGTAAACTTCAAGCACGCATAAAAGTACATAAATGAAAAAGCAGGTAATAATTGAATAACATATGTAAATATTGAAGGATAATTGATATTCGTTAATGGTAAAATACAGAATATTGAATCAAACTTATGAGTTGCTGTTATTCTGCCAAAAATATATACTTTTCGTTTGGTAAGTAAGTAAGTTGTAAATATGTTCATGATTCATAAAGATAAAATCTTGAACTATGGCTACAATTCTTCACAGATAATAGCCTATCTATATACATTTACGACTTTATTGCGAGTGCACGCTTAATTGTACGGTCATAAATGAAGCACAACTTTCTTTTGGTATCTTTAATTTTTTTTTTATTTCTTTGCGTGGTTTAGCATTGTTTGAGTGGTTTTTCGATAATAAGTAAGTCCCTACTGGGGCCTAAAGAAAAACTGAAAATACCAGCAGCTATAGGTAACTCCAGTAACTTGCTTCTTCAAGTACAAGAGTCGAAACCCTTCCCTTCACTCTGAGGATCATAAAAGTATGGCTGGACTTGAATGTTAAGATAACAATCACCATGTGCATCTCGCTGCCTCCTGGTACAGACTTTGAGAGTTTCAGAGATAACTTCTTGGCAGGTATGGCGTCCAGAGTTACTATCTCTTCCAAAGTAAAGCCTTCCGATGCCTCATATTCATTATATGCTGCGCCTCACTATTTTTTTTATCGCAGCGCAGTAGTTTCCTATTTAATTTAATTAATTATGTACAACCACCCTCTCATATCTCGCCAGCTATTTGAGTTGCACCCATACATGCAACACTGAAAGATGAGTGTTTTAATGATATAATAGGAATACCTGTTTTCATAGTTTTTATCTTCTTGAGTTTATAATACCTTCTACATATTTTTGTAGATTTGTATCAGTAAGGGCATGAGCTCTCACCCACATATACTCGAATAGTCAGTGTGATGTCATGCGGTCGAGGTTAAGTTTAGGTTTGCCAAATGAGTCCCACCTACTGTTGGGTCGCCATGGTTTGGGGAAGTGTAATTCGAACGGCCACAGACTTCTCACTCTGTGTGCTGAGCATCAACTCGCAATCACTAACACCAGATTCCAGCTGAAAGACATGCACAGAGCCACCTGGATGCATCCCCGATCCCGAAAGTGGCACTTGATTGACTACATCGTAGTGAGGCAGAGGGACCTGTCGGATGTGCAGATAACGCGAGTAATGAGGGCTGCCTGTGGCGATACTGACCACCGGCTGGTTCGCTGCCAACTCTCGCTCCTGCTGAAGCCTAGACCGAGGAACGGGCCGGTGCGCCCTCGTCTCAATGTTTCTTGCTTGCGGGACCAAACTAAGAAGGACGCACTCAGACTCGAGATGGGGACGGTCTCCGGGGGACAGAAGTGGCGTACTGCACCAACACAGAACAGCTGACGGAAGAATGGGACCGCCTGTCTGGTATCTTGCTGGCGGGAGCTAGGAGGGTTTTGGGTACAAAGCAAAAAAAGCATAGAGATTGGTTTGACGAGTATGATTTGGAAATAAAAGCTCTCATAGATGCGAGAAATCGGTTGCACGTGGCGGTTTTGGACGGAGGTTCCTCTGAACTGAGAGCAAGATACTCAGAGATGAGATCGAGAGTGCAGAGGAGACTCAGGGAGATGGAGGAAGCCCGGTGGGTGGCGCTGGCCGAGAGACTGCAGATGCACGCGAACAATGGCAACCTGAAGAAGTTCTATAGCACTCTCAGGGCAGCTTACGGGCCCTCGTTCAGGGATCCGACGCCTGTGAGGAGAAGTGATGGCGCAACATTGTTCACCGATAAGGAGGGCATTTTGAGCAGATGGGCGGAGCACTTCAGGGATCTGTTGAACGGAAGAAATCAAACTAATCCAGATATTCTTGACGAATTGCCACAGAGCCCTGTGATGTTAGAAATAGATCACCCTCCAACGATACAAGAGGTGCGAAATGCTATCGCTGGACTCAAGAATAATAAGGCGGTGGGACCTGACGGTGTGCCTGCTGAGGTGTTGAAGTATGGGGGTGAGGTCATCGTGGACTGACTCTTGAGGCTATCTGCCAATGTCTGGAACACTGGATGCACACCACAGCAGTTTAAGGACGCTGACATTGTCAGCATTTACAAACGAAAGGGTGACCGTGCTGTTTGTGGGAATAGCAGGGGTGTATCTTTGCTGTCTACTGCCGGTAAGGTCCTTGCCCGTGTCCTGTTGGTGCGCCTACTTGAGCACGTAGCAGACGACGTACTTCCAGAGGCCCAATGTGGATTTAGGCGCGATAGGAGTACCCTCGATATGATCTTTGTTGCAAGGCAGCTGCAAGAAAAGTGCCGGGAGCAGCATAGAGACCTGTTCATGGTGTTCGTGGACCTGGCAAAGGCCTTCGACACAGTTTCCCGGGGACTGTTGCGGGAGGTGCTCAGGAAGCTGGGCTGTCCTCCTCGCTTTCTTGCCCTCGTTGTGTCATTGCATGACGGAGCGAGGGCGTGGGTCTTGCAAATGGGTGACGGGTCCGAACCCTTTAACGTGACTGCTGGCGTCAGGCAGGGATGCGTACTAGCCCCCGTATTATTCAGCCTGTTTTTGGACTCGATCACGCGGGTTTCCATGCGAGACATCCGTCCGGAGGACTGCATGTCAGTGTCGTATAGACTGGACGGGAGTTTGTTTAACCTCCGTAGACTCAGGGCCAGGACTCTCGCACAAAAAGTCAACGTTCTTGATCTGCAGAATGCCGACGACGCTGTCATCGTTGGTTCGTCTAGCAAGGGTCTGCAACACTCGTTAAGCTGTGTGGCGCAGTCGTATAATAGAGCGGGCCTCCGAATAAACGCTGCAAAAACTGAGGTTCTCATTCAGCTTCAGAATCCAACAACAACCAGTGTGATTCAGTGGAATGACCATCAGCTGAGCGAAGTCCATCTTTTCAATTATCTGGGGGCTATGCTGACGATCACATGCGACCTGGGAGAGGAAGTGCAGCGCAGAATTGGGCTTGCGTCTGCCTGCTTCGGTAAGCGGGCAAAAAGGGTCTTTTATAACAGAGCCCTTACTCTACTCACCAGGGTCAAGGTGTACATGTCTACCTGCATTTCTGTTCTCCTTTATGGTTGCGAGACATGGACGCCATACAGAAGAACATCAGGGCCCTTGAATCTTTGCACATGCGTTGCCTACAGCGCATGATGGGTCTGAAGTGGTGGCCCCAAGTTCCGCACGTGGAGATCAGACGCAGGGCCTGTGTAGAAACACTCGAATGCATACTGGTCCGCCGGCAGCTCAGATGGGCAGGCCATGTGCGGCGAATGCCGGAGGAGAGACTTCCTCGCCAGATTATGTACGGGGAGCTCGATGCGGGAGTTCGGACGGTGGGCGGCCAGCGAAAGCGATACAAGGGAAATTTGAAGAGCATTCTGAAAAAAAAAAATGCAACATTGCTCTCTCTGGCTGGGAGGCAGCGGCGGCGGATCGCTGTCTGTGGCGCGAGACGTGCCACAATGGGGTGCGGCGCAATGCGGAGCAGTACGAGGCTGCAGCAGCCAACAGACGGGAGAGACGACATCAGCGGGGACCGGCCCAGGCGCGGGGCCAGCACATCTGCGACACCTACTGTCGGAGCTACGGTTTTGCAATTGGTCTCCTCAGCCATCGCAGCAGCCACCTACGTCGAGGGGACGCTCATAACCGCAGAGGGAGCTGACATCGTCGTTAGCGACGGTCTACTATAACCTAACCAGGTTTGCAAAATGAGTCCCACCTGCTACGCTCTTCTTCCTGAGTAGTGTAATACACCTCACTGAGGCTAAACATCAATATACGGATGCATATTTCAGACACAGTCTTATTGTTAAAAAGATAATACGAAGTTACTTATTCAAAATTTTTTTACAGTAGACTCGTAGGTGCTTGTGATAATCATGGTAGTATGTCAGGCCAAATTATAGAGAACGATAGATCAGGGAAAAGGTCAGCTTACAAAAGGCAAGATCATCTAAGGGCTAAGTCACCGTTTTGAAAATCCGTTCTGAATCTTCAGTCACTTTTTGGAGAAAAATGAAGAACACTCACATGAGTGTATAGAGCTACCGCCACCTATTCGGCTATCCGGAATGTCCCTGCCTGTTCCTGGTAGTTCAACTGTTTTTCTTCTTATAATCGAACATGATTGAGTCCAAAAAATATGATATGACTAAACCTCCATTTATAGCATAGTTCAAGTTATCTTTACGTGGATGGTAATTTGACATCCTATGATTATTATTATGAAAACTTCGCGCTTGGTCCACCACCGACAAGTATGTATTACAACCCAACTGAAACCTTTTGCAACACCAGGAGGCCAAAAACACTGCTAAAAGGTCAACAAAAAGCCATTAACAGCTGACTTGAACGCCTGGAGGCCAACGCGACCGAAAGCCGATGCCGGCAATGATTTCTAAATCTTAATAGACCAGCGCCCGAAGCACTGACTGACCTGACGCCTCTATCATTCTTAAAAGCAAAAGTGTGCGAGTCAACAGCAGCACGTGTAACTCTCCCGAAGACCTTGGTTAATTCTGTAACCTTTTAAAATGGGAGGTGAAGAAATTCATTTCCGGCACTAGATCTTTTCACTTTCCATAAAGAAAATTATGCCTCACAAGCAACGAAAGAAACATGGGCAGTTTTTACGGTGATTTGGTTTTATCCGTAAGGACACTTCCTTTACCACGGTTTACTGATCGACTGGTGAACTTTTTTCAGATCGATTGGTGAACTTTAGTGCATTAGCTATATCCGCTTTCTGTCGGTTGTGACCCGAAGGTAAGCGGTGCATTGTGTGCAAGGGGAAGTTCAGTGGAGCAGCCATCAAGTGTGGGGACTCTGGCGACTTCACTCATTTGGCTTGCTCCAGTTTACCGGAACATTAACTCGTCGGAATTGAACTTACGCGGGCCCCTACAAACAAGAGGGGTGCATCGTCAAGGAGAGCGGCGAGAAATACAAGGACAGTCTGGAAATAGCAGTATCTTAGCTGGATGCCAGTAGGGCGAAGCTCGATCAGGAGTGCCAGGTCATGTCTCCAGGAGGCCACTCACCGTCTGCTCCTCCGTTGTCGGGGATAAGTACCGATGCGGGTCAGGTCCGGTGATGGCCGAGTGTGGACATGGAGGCAGATTTTCTGAACTCAACGAAGAGCGAATCGGCTTCCATTTCGACAAGAGTGTGTCGTTTTTGCCTGGCCAGAAAATGTAAGCATGAGCGTAAGGATGATGGATGCAAATTCTCCCATCCCAATTTGTGTTTCCAGTACACAAAGTTTGGACACCTACATGAAAAGGGATGTAAAAAAAGGAAAAAAACTGCAAAAACTACCATCCGACAATTTGCAAAGCTCTTCTTCACACGTCCACTTGCTCCAGAACTAATTGTAGCTTATACCATCCTTCTGGCCTCGCAAAATAAGCTTGGAAAGACCTGGGATTAGTGGTGGGACTCGGGCCAGCGACTCGGGAAGTATGGCTCGACAAAGTCACTTCCCATGCAAAGGTGGTCAAATGACCTGAAGCAGTATGTGCGGGCTCTTCCAGCAGTCCGAGAACTGTAGCAGCGAGCAAACGATAGGAAGTTGACTCGTTGGCTTTTTTAGAACTCAGCAAATGGGTGAAGCAAATCATGGCACAGCTGGAGGAACTGATGGGCGACAGGTGGTACAGCTGGCGCCAACCGAGGAAGACTCGGCAGTTGGTAGAGATGTCCCCTTTCAGTCCATCATTTGCTGCAATACTGCTGGCCTTCGCACCCACCGACAAAAAACGAAAGTAGAGATGCTGAGAGATAAGCTCTGTTGAACAAGACAGCAGTGAGTTAAGTCATAGCTGTCTGATGATATTGTAGACGCAGATGTAAAGATTGTTGGCTACCAGTTGTTTCGAGCTGATCGAATGCAGGGTAGAACAAAGGGAGTACGGCCCTGTATATCAGAGAGATCTAGCTGGAGGAGTCTTTGTTGAAACAATCGAAAAGGACGGAGTTATCGAGCACCTAGTGCTGTGGTTTGAAGAGCCGCGTCTTGTGGTGGCGGTTATTTATCGACCACCTACTAATGAAACTACCAACTTTGAACAAACATTGAACCGCATTACGGATGTAATTAATGGGCTTGGAAGTACTGTGTGCACCATTGTTATGATGGGGATTATAATATGACGTTGGTGTGCTGGCTCAGTTGTCGCCCGTTGGAGGCTCTAATAAATCTAAAGCTCAGTTTAGAAGCCTCTGGAGCTTCATGGAAAAATTTGGCCTCGACCAGTATGTAACTACTCCAACACGTCTTGACAATGTACTGGACTTGTTCCTGTCCAATGGATCTAATGTGGTGCGAGCGATTGTGGTGGAGGACACGCAGATGTCGGACCACAGAATCGTAACCGTGGTTGCTGATCTGGGGCTTGGACCTGTGTTGCAGCAGACGATACCCAATGATGGAAATGTACTTAGATCTCTCAACTTTAATAGCCAGCCTACGGACTGGGTGTCAATCGCCACAGATTTGGCTACAATGGACTGGCACTCTTTGCTAGCTAATAACCCTCCTGAGACAATGTGCGAGAAAATATGTGAAAGTGTGAAAGTCATATCTTGGAGGTACACTCCACTCACACATTCCGAGTGACAGGAAAATTCTTTTGAAGAATAGAACTCGGCTCGCGAAGAGGGTGACCTCGACTTCCTGTCCCTCTCTGAAACGCAAAGTAAATGAGAAGGCTTCACATATTGAGAGACAGTTGCTTCTCTCTCACGCCAGGGAGACGACAGTAGAGGAGGCTAGAGCAGTCGAAAGTATAAAGAGAAACCCTAAATATTTTTACAAATATGCCAGAGGCAAGCTACACACTCAATCTCAGATCGGACCTCTATACAGGGATGATATAGTAGTCGGAGACCCGGCATCTGTGAGCGGGGTTCTAAATGAACACTATGAAACGGAGTTCTGTAGTCCTAAATATACCAAATGGGATATCGAAGGAGAGCCGCTGGACCCCGGAAGTCAACGTATTGATGATATATTTACCGACGATGATATTGTAAGCGCTATAGAAGATATCTCAGGTTCGGCTGCCCCGGGCCAGACGGCATACCTATGATCCTACTGCAGAAGTGCAAACACTAAAAGAAAAAAACGTCTTTTCCTACTTTGGAGAAAATTAATGGACTCAGGTATTGTTCCCGAGTTGTTAAAGAGAGGATCGGTTGTTCCCATACATAAGGGAGGTGAGCGATATCTGCCGAAGAATTATAGACCCGTCACTCTGACGCTTCATGCTGTGAAGCTTTTCGAGAAGATTATAGAAAATCAATTAGTCAGATACCTGGAAAATGCGGGCCTCCTTTACCCGAACCAACACAGTTTTAGGAGGGGGAGATTCTGTTGGTCTCAACTTTTGGAGCACTAGCGTTTGATTCTGGATTCACTCTCAAGCGAGCGGGTCGTATGTGTCATCTATCTTAACATCGCTAAGTCATTTGATAAGGTTGACCATGGAGTCTTATTGCGAAAGTTGCGTACGTGTCGGGTGGGCAGCCGTTTTGCTGAAGTGTATCAACAACTTCCTCATTAGCCGTAAACCGTTCGTTGTTTTGGACGGCCAAACTTCCGAGGAGTCACGAGGGATTAGCGAGGTTCCAAGGGATCTATATCGGGGCCCCTACTGTTCTTGATTCATGTGACCGATATGGATGAACGAGTAATGCATTCAAAAGCTTCTTTTTTTTGCCGATGACACTCGACTCTCGATGAGCATTTCTCAGGGGCATCATTGCATGGAGGTCTAGGATGATTTAAACAGGATTTACTAGTGGGCAGCTGATAACAACGTAGAGTTATTCAGCTTTGGCCCTCATCCAAGAAGCGATTTTGATTATACTACGGCAGGTGGCCACAAAGTAGAGCGCAAGAGTTCAGTCAAAGACTTGGGAGTAATAGCTGATGATGAAGGAACATTTGAGGAGCACGTGAATACGGCTGAGCGCAAGTGTTGGTGCATAATGGGATGAATTTGGAGATCCTTTCGCACCAGAGATGCGATGCCAATGCTGACGTTCTATAAAGCTCTGATTTTACCTCTGGCTGAGTACTGCTGCCAACTTTGGAACCCGAGGGCACTGCGTCACATCAGAAAATTTAAAAGCATCCAAAGAGCATGCACCTCCAGGATCAATGGACTCCATCATCTCAACTACTAGGAGCAGCTGGAGTTCTTATCTATGTACTCTCTTCAATGTAGGAGGGAAAGATATAATGTATGTGTGGAAAGTCCTAATGGGTCTGGTCCCTAATTTCAGTGATCATCGCCTGAAAATCCTCACGAAAGAACATATTCGCTTTGCGTTGATCTGTGTGATCCACCATATGAACATCGGCTACCTGCTGGCGTGTGAGCGTGGTGTGACCGCTCTTTCTCTGTGATGGGACCCAAGCTGTTTAATAGCCTTCCGACGCATCTCAGAACATTCCGTGGACCACTTCCAACTTTTAAGAGGAAATTGGATGTATTCTTGGATGGAATCCGGGATTAACCCCCGCTGGCGCACTACCCTTTGGCTGCAGAGGGCAATAGCCTGCTTGAGCAGCAGGCACACCAGCGGGTCCAGTTGATCTAGCAGTGCAACACTGATCCAAAGGGTGGGCGACGCACCAGCGTGGCCCGGGACGTGAGGGCCCGAAAATCATCCAGGAATCCAGGAAGTGGTTCGTGAGCTTCCGAGCTGTAGATTGTAGCCTTATTGATGAAGAACGATCAGGCAGACCAAGCTTTAGAGATAACCTAATCAAGTCATTACTTCAGAATAACCGACATGTACAACCTGAGAACTGTCGTCAGAAATCCTCCATCTATCAAAATCAGCCTATAACGAGCACCTGACAGAGCTGGAATTTGCAAATCGCGCAGGTGTTTGTGCGTCCCAAGACTCGAGTGAGAAGCACCTGTTGGACATCATTTTCATGTGGGATTTGGTTTATAAACGGAATGAAAAAGCATGTTATTTAAAGCAAATTGTAGCTGGACTTTAAAATGGATTGTTTACCGAAATGTCCAGAGAAAACGATCTTGGAGTAAGCGGCATGAGTCTCCCTCTGCCACCCCAAAAGCAGGCCTTTACCCGAAGAAAGTTTTACTTTGTGTGTGGTGGGATTGGAGAAGGACTTGGTTCTATGAGCTTCTGCCAAGTAACCCTACAATTAATTCTTAAAAATAAAGTTCACAAATGGACAAGTTTGAAGCAGCAATTCAGGAAAAACATTCAGAATTGGCCAATAGGAAAGGTGTTCTTCTCCATCAGGATAATGCAAGACAACACGTTTATTTGAAAATCAGACAAGAATTGCTACAATTTGGTTGGGATGTGTTACCCCATCCTCCTCCTTGGTTGTTGAATATCTTTTATCTTTAATTTTTATTCTAAGTATACTTTAAAGTATAAAATAGTGAGATTTTCGAATCAGTGAAAATATTTAAGTTTATAATAAAAATGCAAGGGCTTTTGTTATTATTTTGACTTTGCATTAATAACTCTTTAGGCAGAGGCTGTCGTAATGTCGTAATTATTATCGCTACTAGTGTCCCGAGCCGTCATTGTAAATGACGGCCTTTTGGGTTATTAATGACTGGTGCACGTGTTCGATAAATGGCGGCAGTAAGTTAGCCCTTCAGGAAAACCCCCGCTGTCTCCTGTGC
>LQNS02278070.1:39097964-39115164 GCA_001587735.2 Parhyale hawaiensis
ATTGTTAACATCCCCAAAATTTTCCAAAATAAGACATCCTCTCAGTATTACAATCTAACTTCCTGGGAGTGTACGAATGTGAGGTACCCGGCATGTCCTGGGAACACGAAATTGTTGCATGGGGTAAGTGCAATTCATAGCCACGACCATCATCGCATCAACACTCTGGTTCGGTTTACTTTGTTGAATGTCATAACAATACACATAAGGAGCATTTATGTTCTACCGGATGTATTGTCTAGGAAATACATTAATAAAAATTTACCATAATACCAAGCAGTTAAAAAAAACCGCTCACCGCTCTTTTTGGTTTATCTCAAGCATGAAGTACTTGTACAAAAAATAAATTGGGTTGCACACGCACTACCTCTAGCCGCGAAGGTGGACCCTCAATGGCATATTCGTGAGTCGAAACAAAATTTAAGTTTATACTTCGCACATTAAGATCAGATGGATGCACTAGTCGTTTCGGTCATTTGGAGAGAAAAATATGGTGCTGCTGTCGTGAGTGATCGATAAGCACCGAAGGCCAGAAAATGTACACACAGAGTCAGTTCTGCCCTATGCAGCTACAGGGCAATGTATTTGACTTTCGGATTAATGAATTTGAACCTCTTGTAGTTTCGAGTCCAGTATTCATTATTGTCTCGGCGACCACAAAAATCTTCAGCTTTGCCAGTGTAATCACAAAACATGTGAATTCTACAGCCACTGCCTAAAGACTTCGGAAAGATAGTAAGCATCTGTGGCAATGAGTCACCTAAATTAATCAACAAATGATTGATCATTAGTGCGGCCAAAACGAGGGTAACCGCAAAGGTCCGTGTAGCCACCTTCTGACTTTAGTAACAGCGGACTATATGGCACCACTGCGTTGTGCACGTCTACGGCCGGCGGTCACTTCGTTTGCGTTGTTACTTTAATGCCATTGAGTTATAGCTTCAAGCTCTACATTAACTTGCCAATAGATTATTTTTCAATAGTTAATCATGGTACATCATGTTTATTCTATGTACTGTCGTGGAGAAAACGTTTTTCTTTCATTGGAGTGATGTTTTTCTTAATACTTTGTGACTGAATAAACAAGTTTCGTGGCATCTCTTTTCCGGATTCCTATGAGAGGCTCTAGCAATGCTTTCTTATGTTCAATTACAGTAGCGCTCTTCTCAACTATTACAAGACTTTGTGAGTTGCAGCTAAAAGTAGGATGACCGCAGTATCATGATCGCTGGCAGGCCTCTTGACCTTACTTCTGTTACACGTACTGCCTGTACTGTACTTTCCTCTTCCTTCTTACTCCTACTAAAGGTGATAGTAAAGTCATCTTGACCTCACCCCCAACTGGGAAAAGAACACCGCATGCTTCGCATGCTTTGTGCTGTAGATATAGGCCAACAGTCACCAGAGGAGCATACGACTCTAGTCGACCACAGATCATCTAGAGCTATGGCGCCAGTAGTGGAAGGCTCCAGGCAAAAATCTGCGCCCCCACCCTCCCCATTTCTGGCAAAGGTCAGTAAACCCACTGCGGAACTCAGACCGAATGCCGACTGATAACATAAAGCGTCGCGAAGAACTTGCCTACTTGATAGAGGTTTGAATCTACGGCCTTGAGGGTCAATGGCAGATCCTTTAGTCTGCTGCTGCGGGTCCAACTCTAGCTCGAGCTGAAAGGGTTAGTGTTCGTACTAAAAGAGTTTGCATGGCTCTTGATTTGGTTTGTATTTTCTGCTTATTTGTAGACATACCAGTAAAAATTGAAACATTAGACTAAATATACTAAACAATATACTAAATAAACTAAACAACAGACTAAAAAAATGACTAAATAAATAGATAAAATAATTAGTCGACAATGAAACTGGAGCAGTTTAATTACCATGTCAGTTTTGAGATTTTGATAGGCATAAAATTCGTCCCTGAGCGCTGCCACAAACGGTGGCCCTGTGGCCTTCTGACGTTCAGCGCCCATACTGCGAGTGTTATGCAAGAAACGCCGTAACTTGTTGCGAAAGCTTCAGGCAACCAACCACAGAGCTACTACCCACGGTAGCTGCGGACATTGCGCTCTACACTGTTGTGCCGAGTACCCGGGATCGATCCCCACACCAGGCGCAGTCTTTCTCAAGGCACTCGGTGCGCTGCATCAGCGCATTTGCTTGTGCGCATAGCTATCATGGGAGTACCTGCCTTAAGGTAGGGGGTGACTGGTCGTTGAACCTTCCGTTTCGGCGCCATTATTCTTAGCGACCAGTCGTCGGCTGCGATTGCACATACTCCTCTGGAACCAGTTGGTCTATGTCTGCCGCACGAACCAGTGAGAGTGGATTTCCCAGTGGAGGGTATAGTCAAAGTTGACTTTACCTTCTCTTTACCTTTAACCGTGCATGCGAGATTGCAAGCCATATACTTTTGTCAGCCTTCACTGGTTGGCAGCACTTACAGCTCGGTCGCAGACTGCTCTCGGTCCTAGTGCATTACTCATAGAGAAAGCAATTCAATAAACTAGCTAGCACAATGGAATATCACTTAATACATATACCACTGGCAACAGTAATGCCTTAGCAAGAGATTTAACTACCAAACTGCGGTTCATCATGTATATTTTATTAGGAACGTATTTGGAAGAATGATCGCACCAGGGACCCTGCCAGCTGTTCTTAGCCATTACTCTCGTAACTCTGGTAGCTCTGCAAGTGCTAGTGACGCGTAGCCGTCAGCTGTGGGTGACCCTGCCAACCCCCCTGTATGAAAGTACTCTCCCTTTCCTGTACTGTAGTGCCACACCTTAGAGACCACGCTCCTAAACGTGTAATGCCTTTGCTTGGCTACTCTCTGAAGATCCTCCCTGTTCTCAACGGAGTATTGCCCATACACCATCGCTGTCGCTGTTCTCTACGGCGCGTTGCCCAAACACCCTCCCAGTCGCTGTTATCGACAACCATCGCTGTCGCTGTAAGCGACTATCTATGGTTTGTTGCCTCTACAATAATCGCTATTTGAGGATTCTACGAGTCTACTGCCACCCATCTAGCCAACGCGACTGCGACAGGCCATCGCTTACTATTTGCCATTCTCAGCGGAATTTAAGATATGGTTGTCTCCCATACTACCACCGCTGTTGCGTCAACTTCGCTGCGATAAACTACGGCTCCGTTGTCGTCCCATTGATACAAGGTTCTGGCTGTGCCTACAAGTGCGGCTGCTGCTCTCCTCTCTACATACGTTGGTTTCCAAGACTAACCTGCACCACCAGTGTACTGCCGTAATTCTAAGAGCAAGGCTTATTGCTCCTCTGCTAGCTCGACTGGAGTTCCGATGGTTGTTATCTATCCTTGTCAAGCACCTGTTGCATCTTAAACTAATAAGCTAAGTTTACTATCTATTGTCTTTTCTTCTTAATTTAATATTACGGTACTGTTTCCCTACCCTCTCCGATTGTGACTGCTTGTCGAGCACGCTGCGAACCTTAAACATTAACCCTACTTATTTAAGCGCCCTTCATAGTTTCCTACTTGGTAGTATTTATGGTTGTGGCCGGGCAGTTACCAAGGTACAGTTGGCCTGCAGATAGTTGGCGAATGCAAGGCATATCGCGAATTAAACATTTTCCCTAGCTATTGGACATGTCGCCTACCGGACACCGCATCTACGAGCAATATGTATACTAGACAAAATTCGGTTGTAAATCACTGCTGTGATTATAATTATGATGAGTCGCTGTCTGCTTGTCTGTCACGACTGCAGAGAGCCACTGACTATACAGTGCGTTGTTTTATCGCTCTGCTTGCCACGTTAGGAGTTGAATGGGAACTTAATTGCTGAGTCGAATGGAATTCAGTTGAGTCAACCGAAGTTAAAGGGAGTTGGATGGAAATATTTACCGTTACGTAAAGCTGAATTATTTTTTATTTTGTATCATATAAGCAGTAATTATGAATTAAATTAACTTGTGCGGAATTACATAGTCCTATATAGAGTGGTTTGAAGTTATATTGATGTAAAAGAGTTCAATCGAATTTTTAAGAACTTTGAGGAGTCACTCGTAGTTGTATTGAGTTATAGTGACGTGAATGAAGTTACGGAGAGTTCTATATAAGTAAAAGGAAGTTATATTGAATACAAGAAAGTTTTATGAAGGTAAGTGAACTTATTCAGAGTTATGTGGAGTTTGCATAGTTATATTGAATGATGCTGCTTTCATTGGGGTAAATGAAGAAACGGAGCGCTTTATAAAGCTTATGAATTTATATGAAAGTCCAGTGTTGAGTGGAAGAAAATGAGGTCCAATAGAGTCAATGAGTTATTGTTGCCTTAAATAGAATAAATAGAGCTGAAAGAAGTTGAGCAGAGGAAACGAACGTAAGTGGAATTATATCGGGTTAAATAGAGTTACAATTGAATTAAATAAAGAATAGGTATTGACTTGAAGCTGAATGAAGCTAGTTAAATTTAAATTAAAAAGTAGTTCTAGAACTTTTGCTCTTTGTAAATTAAGCAACAAAAGAAGAGATACAACCGAAAGCGGAAAGATCACATATAAGTAGCAGTATGAAAACGAAGCAAGGACTGTGCACGCAAAAGAAAAATATCTCTAAGGCCTAGATAAGGCTAAGTTAGCCCGTGGATTCCCTTTGTTGGAGCTTCTTACCGCATCATAGGGAACAAGGTTCATTACCTCCGCCAAGGAGGTTATGTTTTCGTCTTGTTTGTCTGTCTGTCTCTTTGGCTGTTTGTCTGTCACCAAAGTAACTCAAAAATCTTTGAACCGTTTTGACGAAATTTACAGGGTTTGTTAGCTATGTTAGGAAGAACACATGATTATCTTTTGGTGAAGATATGTCCTTCCGTTTGTTGTTTGTTTGTCTGCCTATTTTTCACAATGCCATAACTGAAAAAGTTATGGATGCATTTTGATGGAATTAATATGAGTTGTTAGATATATAGCGAAGAGTAGATGATCAAATTTTGGTATTTATCCGTTGGTTCGTTCGTTTGTCACTGTTTTTCATTTTATGCTTGTTAGCACAATAACTCAAAAAATAATGAATGGATCTTTATGAAATTTATAGGGGTCATTAGTAATGCTAAAAAAACATAAATGATTAAACTTTGGTGCAGATCAGTTTGTTCGTTTGTATGTTTGACTCATGTTTGTCTTAACATTTGTTAGCAGAATAACTCAAAAGTAATGAACGGATCTTAAAGAAAATTACACCAGCTGTTATTGCTATCAAAAGGCACACAGGATTAGATTTTGGAGTTCATACAAAGAAAATTATGGTTTCAGAGCCAATTTGAATTTCTCGCTACCGTTGCCTCTCTTGGCGGAGGTATGCGCTCTCAGAGTGCTCTAGTTCTAAATAGTTTTATTTTTTTGCAAAAATTAAATTTTTTTCAAATTTTTGTATGGTTTATTTACCATCACTGTTAATATCGTCTGCTACGTTTTCATTGTATAGGTGTATGATATACAGTAGATGTACAATTGGTCGCCTGCTCCAATGGAGAATACTGCTGATTGATGAAACATTATAAAAATATTTCTAAACAACATTGCGCCCATAAACAGAAAAAACTCTAATAGTGACTCAATGGACGCATTTAATAGCTTGCATTCATTAGCTTGAACCCTCGGTGGAAGACAAAATTGAGATGGGTATTTTTTGAGACATTTTGGTGTCCAAAATACAATGATTGTCTCCCACCATTGGCTGGTATTCACAAACTTGTGTTTCTCGTTGATAAAGACATACCGTCCAGCACCACCAACAGTCAGCTTTTCATTTCAGGTATGCATGTTAATTAGAAAGTATTTCAAAGTAGTTCTGTCTATCAGTTGTAAGACCTATAGGTTGGTTTGAGCGGGCTGTGTGGGGTGGTGCAATCAATGCTTCTGCCCATACGTGTCTCTTAGGCAAATAGTGCAGCAGATGAAATGTCCGTTAGGCGAAATATCTGTTGGCGAAATGCCCGATACTCCAACTTTTTCTGTACGCGAATTGTTTACAGGCGAGCTGTCCACGTTTTCTTTATGGTAAAATTAACGGTGGTGCATTCTCAGGAGTATTTTTTCTTTTACTGTGTATCATCAACGTGAGATAATGAGCACTGAAGTCATTGTGAAGAAATAACAGCTCTTAACTCGTTAGCTGATGGTATGGCTTAGATTCACAGTTCACTTACTATAGAAGTTATGTCAGATTGTTGGGTTTGCACCAAACCCTTGAAACGTTTCGAATAATTTGTGACATCACGCCAATAGCGTCACTCCTGTTGCAGCGAGGAATCTTTGGCATTTCCACAATGGCGTGACGTAATTTTGACGTCACAATTCTGAAGCTTTCAATGGCGCGGCGCAAAACTCACTTGAACCTGAAATAATTAGCTTATGAACTGTGAAATAGACGATTGTCATTTCGCATGGACGTCCTGCGTTTCCGCTTCATCAAAACAATATAATGGACACCGTTGTATGTTTATATATTTGTATATTAGATTTTTAGTTCTTACCCACATTCGGAAGGAAAGTTCGCTCGCATCTTCCCGTGTGCTTAAGCTCGATAAATATGTTAGGGGTCCGTAAGGATTTGAACCCAGGAACTTGACTATGATAGGCGCGACCACGAGCATCAAACCTGTTATGCTCCATTACCCAGGTTCGAATCTTTACGGGACCCCTAACGTACTTTTTGTTTATTTATTATGTTCATTTATAAAAGATAAGGCAACTCTAGCCTAGTTACAGATGGATCTTGCTTTAGGCCGTGCGTGGCTTAAAAACACTGGTTCCTTTTGCAGTGATCATATCTATCTACACTGCACGGACGAAGGTCTTGCTGCATCAAAACGTCTGCTTGTGAGTTTTAACCTAAATGTTGCTGGCAGCCGAACGATTTAATTTGAAAAGTTGACTGGTGTATGCTTGTGGCGAGAATAGTTAGGTTTATTCAAATTTTAAGAGGTTATGGTGAAATGTTAATCTATAGCAAAAATGAGTAAAAAATACATGTGGGGATTTTTTTACGCAACACTGGATATAATACTAGTTTTCTTTTTTCCCAATAAAGAACTTCGTACTTTGCATCTGTTATATTCGCACCGCTTTTCGTTTTTAGCAACTGTTTGGGAGGAAGAGGCGCCCGAAGCTTCACTCGAGGCACCTGTGCCTCTTACAAATGCTTCAGAATTTCTATTTCTGCACGCTGGAGATTCTGGGAGCTCCATGCGCTGCCGTTGGCGAAACCGCTCTCCCCTCATCTTTCCGAAGACGTGAAGAGTCTTTGTTGTATTCATTCATGTTGACGCTACAGTTGATGAAACCTATTTTAAGGGAAGCTCAATGTTACTCTAGAAATTAAACATAAGATACATTGCGAGAGAAGTTTGGCATTTTTTCCTTTTAAAGTACTAACTTTCCCTGCGTCTTAAGTTTCGAAAGAAAAATACCACATTTTAAAAGTGTCTTATAAATAAAAAAAACTTCACAACTGCGGGATGGCAAATGCGTCAATTCAGAGTTTCATTGCAAGAATTCATGTTTGGTTGAGAAGATCTGCAAGCGTTTAAGCAAGCTTTTGATGATGTGTGAGTGATTCTTTTCTTCTTAGCATAATTTTAATCTTGCTGGGGTTGCTCAATGCTCTATTTGGGTGGTTATTAGCTGTCATTAGACGTCCCAGCGTAACGTTTTGATCCTAAATTAGAGTTGCACTCCGGCAACGCAAACATCCGCCAAGTAACACAACGCTAAAAGGTAAAATGTAGACAGACGGAAGAAAATACAAAAGAAAGGAGGGATTATCACCGACATTTAGTGATCTATTCCTCATGCTGTTCATAATATATCCTGTAAATTTCATGATCACCCGTTCATAACCTTACGAACTATATTATTGGTAAAAGCTCTTGAATTAAGCATGGTAAATATCCAAAATAAAAACAATATGTAACATCTGAACGTTTCGAATTCGACGGCCACTGCCAATGCCAGCAGAAAATGAAATAAAATAAAGCCATTTAGTTGAAGTTTCATTGACTATCATAAGCAACCTAAACTGTAGCTACATGTAAAAATTTAAAACTTTTACTGGAAGCAATGGAAAAGCAGACTGTATATCATTCGATGAGGCTACAGATCAAATTTAAGAAGATATTCTGTACGGTAGTGGTGCAAGTTCATCTTAAGCAAACCGGTTTACCCTGATCGGGATGGGATCTTATAGCAGACTGAAGAGGGCTGCACCAGATATGGCCGGTACAAAAACTCCGGCCAGCATTCTCAGCTGAGCGAACGCGCAGTGACCGGGTTGTGGAGCCCACGCAGTCTGATGCATAGAGTGCACAACGCTATTAGTTGTGCTATTAGCTAGTGACTGAGCTAAGCATATCTTTGGGAACGTTATAATTGTAAGTTAAATAGGAACCTTACATAGAATTATGGACCAAAATGAATCTGAACTGAAATTTCATGAAGTATGTACCGAGAAGGTAAAAATGAGAGTACGGGCAGAAGTTTGCCTACTGGCTATCAAAATATGGCTGGGAAAAATACAGTATTTTTTGATAGAGCTAGTAGCAGTGACAGTTTTCTTTGTGTACATGGTAGCAAAAATTTTTTAAGAAAGTTTCCAAACGGTCCAAACAGGTAACTATTAGAGAAAAAGTTATTGAAAAATAAATTTCGTTACGGATCGCTGAGTGATTCGAACACATTCAATATACTCTGAATAAAAGCACGTGGATACTATTGCACTTAAGTCGGAAACTGCCATACTAATAAAAAATGTGTGGCTCATAAAAGTATATGACGACTTCCCGGTAAATAACATGAAAACTCACTTCTTTCTTCCTTCTGAATATATGGGCGATAGTTTCTATAGTTTTCGAATCATTTGCAATAGTATTCAATTTTTTTAGAGCGTATCGAAGTTGTTCGAGATGTTTATCAATCCACAGCTAAATATTATTAACAAAAAAACTATTTGAAACGGTTACCCGGTTGGACTGTTTGGAAGCTTAGTTAAGGAATTTTTCGACATTATGTACACTAGGTAAAAGTCACCCACCCCCACTGTACAAAGAAATACAGTCTATTTTTTTCTACACAATTTTTTCTACACGATGCTTTGGTAAACATTCGGAAAAAAGTTCTGGTTGAACTGTCATCTTTACTCTTTTGATGCTTTTTGCAATGTTAAGTCAGTAATTTTTAGCTAGGTTCCTATTTCAATTGCAACAACAACATACACAAAAGCTTGCCTATTTTAGTAATTTATTAAGAGCGTTGCACACTGTATGTGTCACAACACCTACGTGGGTTCGACCACTCCGTCACCATTGTGTTTGCGTGGCCGAGAGTGCTGGCAGGTCTTTTCATACGAGTCACATCTTCTACGGCCCTCTTCAGTCTGCTACAAGATCTCATGCCCACCAGTGCAAAGTACCGGCTCTTCTAGATGAAATTAAAATGTTAGAGTCAGCCGTGTGCATTACACGGTGTGAACTGCGTGCCGCAATGCAAAATCTCTTTCTATATTCAGTCTTAACTCATCTCAACGATGCGCAGTCTACTTTTCCACAACAAGTAGTAAAAGTCACAGCTTTTCTCATTAAATTTTTACATGATCTATTAGGTTGCCTTCGGATTCCCAAGATAGTTTGCTAAACTTTACTAGATTTGGTTTTTTCCATTTCATTTTCTGCAGGTGTTGATAATGGCTTTGGAGGTCGCCCCGTTCAGATGTTAAATTTTATTCGTATGATGGCATGGCTTCCTTTTGAATGTCAATCATATTTACATAGCGAGTTTTTACCCTAGGTATATTTTTCTAAGAAGAGCCTCAATAAGAAAAAATCGTAGTTTTAGTTTTCTAGTTACGTTGTGAAACAGACCGTCAAAGGGTCGGGTAGATCAGCACCAAAATATAACCTACTGTTCCTCGCTACACTTATAGCATTTCCTAGTAATTTTCATGAAGATCCTTTTAAAAACCTTTTGAGTAATGTTACAGACAAACACACAAACAGGCAGACAGACAGACGAGCCCCGGTAAAAACATAACATTCTTGGCGGTGTTAATAATAAAATGATACCATCTACGCACTCTATATAGCTTAATAAGTTAATATGAACAATGCTCTTAGTAGTAAAAATCTTTCGCAAAGATACCTACTTGATCGCTGAAATAAGACGAAACGAAGAGGTGTTTACTGCCCTGACTGAAAAGGCGCAACGAAAACTTTGAACAGTACAGTATTCTTGCACCCAGTTTACGGCGCATAGGCACTGTCGCCAAACTTCACTTAATACCTACTCACTGAAACGACGTCCCGCTTTAATTCAACACACTGAGATGCGTTCAATTCAGTTGGTAGGAACAGTATAAAGCTCGCTCACTTCACTTACTTGCTGGTTGAGTAGGGGGCATGTGGCCCCGGCTTCGTTTAGGTCAAATATTGTCAAACGAGAGTGACCCATAGCATAATTATTACCGTACAATGAGATATATAAGGTTGAAGAATTCACATAGGCAGGCTCAATTAGAAACCTTTAGCATTTCAGTTCAAAACATTCTAGTGTATTCTCTCAGGATGCAATTCTTGTACATTTGAGTGTCTTTAGCATGTTTTGCAATACTTTTGGATGACTCATACAAGAAAACGAAATTTTACTTAGAGGGAAGAAATGATTTTTTTTTGTCGTGTCCATAGGAAATCCAAGTTGAGTTATTTTTCATATTATTTTACTTGTTTAAAACCCGTCGAGGCATCCAGCTGCTTCATAGAGACCGATCAGCTGGAAGAAGGCAGCTGTAAGAAAGTCTCACCATCAAAGGATGCACTTGGGTGCTCTGAATAAAACACTAAAGTTTACCAATGCTAGTAATATAGTTTCGTGAATGCAGATATTTGATAACGGGTCTTTATTCAAATCTTGAGCGAGGAAATGTTTCTAAAAGAGTTCATCAGGGTGATGAAACAGACACTGCCCTTCACTTTATAACAAACACTCGGCGCACAATCACACCACTAATTTATTTTAAGCAATAACAAGTACTATAGATACGTATTGCCCTCTTTGCATACAAACTCCTACTTGAGCACAATAAGGACCAAAAAGTCTGTGTTTCTTGTAGGACTGACATTGTGCCAAAAACCGCTTATAAAAAATACTGGTTTTAATAGCGGCTCCAATCGGACCACAATACCAATTCAAGTAATTCAGTGTATATATTTCAGTTTAGTAGAGTTTACGCTGCTGAAGGGGGGGGGGGATATTACCTGGAACCGGTTGACGTCAAGAATAAAAAAGAATTCTTTATATAGAGATAGAAGGTCAAAGGAGCGTTCGCTTCACTTAGCAGCATAGGTGCAATTGTTCCGGGCCTAAAAGTAATGAGCAAATAGAGACAGTGTTGACTTCACTCTTAGTTGCTTGAGCTGGACTGTACAGTAGACAAAAGCTGATTATATCGAATACGGTCGATCAGAAAGCCATGAAGTATAGTGGAAGGTTTACTGCTTAGTTAGTAGTGAGTACGAACTGCAATGGCAAGAGGTTATGCGTATCTCTTGACCTATAGTCATTGTACTAACACTACTTAAGAGAAAATTAACCGGAAGTAAAGAAAAGTAATTATATCTAGGCTAGGAGTCATATAACCTTAGGCGCTTGTTTCGCTGCCTCAATGTGCAAGCGTTGTTGATCTGAAGGCTATTAAGTGATCTTGTGTCTTCGTCGCTCAATACTGCAGAGCGGTGGTCGCAGCCGGAACCATTCCAGTCATGATCCGAAAAGTTTTCAATGTCTGCAAAATTGTTCTTATCGTTAGTGGACTCTGCCACAGCTCTACCATCCTCTCTATAATGAAAACTGGCTCTAAAAATGCCGCTAGCAAGCATCTGAGGCCGACCTTTGATGGCAAACAGAAACGGTTCTCCATTTCATCTGCTGTTCTCCAAGGGTGGTCAGCTTTCGTCGTGTTAGCTTACATGTCGAGCATCATTCCTATGGCTGTGGAGAGCTTGCAGTGGTACACAGGCGATACCTTCAATACCTTCGGTCTAAGCATGTGGTACGTAGCCTGGGCAGTCGCTTATCTCTCCATCACCATCAGTTTTATGTCTAAAAACAAGAAGCTGATTCGACTTGTCAACGGAATTGAAGCTCGTCTGAACCCTAGTAGTTCACTGACACAAAAATGGCGACGCCTGCTGGTGAGTTCCTACGGATTTGTGCTCGCAACGGGAGAAATTTCTCTACATGTCGGCAAGTTCAACTCGATTAGAGTATGGCAGTTATCATTACTTTCAGTTGTGCTGATTCATGCGTATTGTGTCGATTTGGTACTTGTTTTCCTTCTGTGGACATCCTCTGCTGCTGTCAGTAGCTCTCTCAAGTCAGCCCTACGGGATGTAGAAACAGAGCGAGTTCGTCTTGCAAAACTGCAACACAATTTACCGATGGCAACAAAAAATCCAACTGCTGATATTTCGCAAACGGAACGGGGAACATTTAACTTTGGCTGGGGTCATCAAAGCAGATGGAATAATTTTAGCTCGTCGATGGGATGTGAGTCTGAAACCCCCGTGAAATGGCTAGATGCTGCTTCAGCGAAGCTTGAAATGGAAGTAGCGTCTTGCGACAGGTTCACCGAACGCCTGATGGATGTAGTGGGCACAGCAATCCTCATCTGGCTGATCTACGGGACAGTGGAAGCCAGCGTCGCCCTCTACTTTGCAGTTGACGACTTTGCGAGAAATAACACAATAGTGCTCATCGATCATGTCATGGTGACGACGTACAGGGTGCTCGCCATGTACTCCCTCAGTCTCTGTACGGAAACCATCAACAAAGCGGTAAGTTCAGTCTAAGCGAGTTTCAAACTATACATAAAGTGATAATTATGATAACTAGAAAAGTACTTCGACAGCGCAGACTTCCTCCAAACAAGGCAATGTTAGCGAAAAATTTAAATTGATCCACAAACCACAATTTCTATTTTACATCGTCAAAATTTGGTCATCTGTGCATCTTGGCATTAAAGACACTTCCTGTAATTTTTTGATCTTTGTTCTGATAAACACTTGGACAAAGATATGGTCAAACACACAAACGGATCAGTGGAACATCCCGAAAATTTGGTTATTCGTGCTTTTTAACTTGAAAAAAATAAAAATAAATTCCCGCAATTTCATGCAGATTCTTAAATAACGCTTTGGGCTATGTTACTGACACATATGTTAGCAACAAATGCAGTGACAAAGAGACAAGAAAAGTGACAGATCATTATAAAACTTTGGTCGATTGCTCTTCGTAACATTCTCAGCGATTCCTAAAAAATTCATGAAGATCCATTAGTAACTGTTTGAGTTATATTATGAAGAAAAGACCGACAGACATACATTCAAAGAAAAGGTTGAACGGATCTTTACCAAAGTTTATCATCTGTGCCTCCTTACATCCCTAACTTTTCTTGCAAATTTCATAATGATCCGTCCATAACTTTTTGAGTTATCTTCGTGGGAGACAGACAAACACACAAATGCCGACAGTAACAAAACTTCTTTGAAGGAAGTAATAATAAACTTAACTAGAGCACTCTGAGAGCGTATACATCCGTCAAGCAAGGCAACGATAACGAAAAATTCAAATTTGTTTTGAAACCATGATTTTCTTTCTATCAACAGAAAAATCTAATAACTTTTATCTTTTAACAGTATTAACAGTTCCAGTAATATCAGTAAAATCTGTAATATCAGCAAGATCTGTTCATTACTTTTTGAGTTATGCTGCTAACAAACATTCCGAGAAGCATTAGTGAAACTCACAAACAGACCAATCGATCATCAAAATTTTATCATTTAAATGTCGTATATCAATGCTAACAATTCCTGTAAATTCCAAAAGATTCATTTATAACTTTTTGAGTTATTATGCTAACAAGCATAAAATCAAAAACAGCGACAAACAAACAGATCATCACATAATTTGGTCATTTACTCATCGTAATATACCGAAAAACTGATGTAAATTTCATAAAAATCCGTCCATACCTTTTCGAATTATAGCACTAATAAAAAAGAGGCAGACAAACAAACTGATAAACGGACCTTTAACAAAAGTTAATCATCTGTTCCTCTTAACGTACTTAACAATCCCTGTAAATTTCATTAAGTTCCGTCCTTAAATTTTTCAGTTATCTTGGTGACAGACAGCGAGACAAAGAGACAGACAACAGATAGACAAACTCGACGAAACCTTAACCGCTTTGGCGGAGGTGATCATTGCAATACCTGAGTTAGTATATGATAAAAATGATACTTATAAGAAGCTTAATCTTCACCATATCCAAACTAACATGCGGTGATAAGAATAATGTGCTTTATTATGGCAACACGTAAACTAACTACAATCTCTTGTTTTGCTGTTAATTGTGAGCATTAGAAGCATTATGCTGATTGAGCTTTACATCAAAAAGTTTGATCAAAGGAAGGTTTAGATTAATGTGTATAAAAACAGTGCTGAGCACTTTGGACTTAAAGTTCACGATTCCTTGATGCAGACCACTAAAATAGATTACAGAATATTGCATTAATTTCGTTTTATTCCACGATCGCAATCTCGGAAGCATTTTTGCAATAATTCCGCGATCTCAATTTTTGGAGTGAAAACATTTTTTTCCGTTTTTGCTGCCTTCCATGCGAGCAACTAACTTCCGTATACAACGTAGCTTAAGTTAACGCACAACCACCAGTAGCTGAACTAAAACAGCCCGTATTTCGTATTGCGCATAGGCCACACAGCAGTCACCACCCCTACTCCGTGTTGGTTGGCAGACTCCTGCTGTCCGCTAGGTCACATTTCACTATTGGTGCTACGGAGGAAATTATTGTACGTAAAACATGGAGGCAAATGAGTAGTATGCGATGGCTGTTAGACCAACAGCGCATATTAGAGCTTAGGTTAGGGCTAATATAATGGAAGCTACTGCATAACGAATAACTGTTAGAGATTAAATTATGAATATGTTTAGTGTTTTATAGATATTTCAATATTTTCTTACCATTATCCAGTCAATACTTTGCGTCTGGTGGTTATTTAAAATATGTCATCGGTTGAAGAATGGAGAATAAACAGCCATTACTTGAAAGTGGGGCTTGATAGTTTAACCCTCATTTTCTATGGAAAAAGTTCGCTAGCGTTTGCTCATTGCAGAATTTTAATTAAGGCCTTGAGGACCTCCAATTCCACGATTGAATGGCCAGCACTACAAAAAATATCAATTATCTGTTCAGTCATTAAAACAATACGCAGATTAACTATATTATCTCGTTTTGGTGTTAAAAGTGAAGGTTAGAAGTATCATGCTGAAACAATTTTTCTTCTGATGGTGTTATCCAAAGAGCTAGAGTACAAAGAAATATTTGTGCCTACCGCCGGCTAATAAATATACACTAGTAGGTATGTATTTTAGCACGTCTAGTACGCTCATTTTATTTTAAATATACGTGATTAACATATTCGTAGAAATTGTTTTATGTAAAAGCAAGTTGATTACTTTGAGTGAGCCTTCAGAAGGATGACCACTAATGAAACAACAGAAACAGCCGGTGAATGCTAGCAATTGAGATTTGATGTAAGCAATGAACTTCAGCCATTAGATTCAGAATCACAAAATGGAATTGGTGAAAATTCAGCTGAAAAAATCTCAAAAGTTCGTTGTCATTGATCAGTATTTTTGGATCGTCAAGGAGTAAAGGTTCGTGTCAAGAGTTCGAGCCGAGTTATGTTAAGGCTTAACTAGGTCGGCACTTCAAAGAGTACTTATATTTGGCTTCGCCAGTTTGAATGGCGGTGTAGTGGTTAGCAGCAACGCGATTTCGCTTCAAATGGACTAAACTTCCATTGTACGTTGCATATTTGAGCTTCCGGCCGTCTCAGGAGCAATCGATCCGTGGTTTACGACTTCAGTTCGCTTTAGAGTGTAAAACAAAGACTTCTGTCTGAAGTTTCATTCAATTCGAGGCTATTGGTCACAACTTAACTCCACTTTATTTTACCATTGGAGGACACCTTCGAGTGCCACATCGCAGTCATTCGCACAAAATATACCAATGACCCGTCTAACTGCAAGCATCTGCACAGGTGAATCCATCATAGTTTCAGAGCGCTTCCAATTGGCTAGTGAACTTTGATCATCGAGGCTCGACTTCCCTAAAATATGAGACAGTTGCGTCAAGTTTACAATGTCGAATTGTGTGGGCACTTCTACAAGTAACTGAATTACGTTGCGCCAGCCGATAGTTAGAGTCGACCGAGCAAGATTGAGTTTTAGGACGTCTCACTGTTAACGATTAGACGTTAACGGCTGCAACTCAAGTCAGTTCGTCGAAGCCAAGCACCTGCCTGACGTTCCAGACAAGTCAAACCTGAAAGTCTTACTTTCGCTTGCCAGTTGAGCGGACACTTGCTGTGATATCACTGGTTGCACTGTGGGCTCATCTGACACTGGTGGATGTTGTAATTATATAGTGAAATAATGGTTCTCAATTTGGATGAGGATGTTAACATAGCACAACTTTGCAGATATTACTCCGATTATTGTATGTATGCAGTCTCTGTTTCCTAGTCCAGGTATTTCGAGAGCAATTTTCTTAGAAAAGGGGGGGGGGAGAAGAAAAAGCTCCACACTGCCTGGTTCATACATGCAATACAGTTCGATAACATGTTTGTTTAAAAAAGATAATTTATGTTTATATTTTAATTAACACGTAAATGAGACAGGAAATAATAGAGCATTTCCTGCGTGCAGAGGCAGCAGTGTGCGAGGAGGTGGAAGAAGCTGCTGCTCACACAACCGAGCTCTGTTGCTATGCCAAGGGTGAGTCGCTCCAAGTAAATTTGTAATAATTTGATCATTTCCTGAAGTTACCATTATTGAAATCTCTATTGACGATGATGTTTTTGAAATTTACTCCAAACATATAGATATCGAAAAGTTGTCAAATTCGGTTAACCGGAGAAGGTAACCAACATTAATCGGAATTTTAGAATGTTATCAAATTCGCACCGCTGGATAGGTCATGCTGTCTACTGCAATATGTACAATAGACAGAGAATACTAATATGTAACTGGGTGCAAATATGTGTCTTTTAATAAAAAACGTTTTTATAAACCAGGAAAAATTTCATAAA
>LQNS02278070.1:39162164-39184973 GCA_001587735.2 Parhyale hawaiensis
TTTTAGATAGTCATTTTCTTCATAATTTTCTGGTATGAAAAGCAGGAGTGATACTTACGAGCGTTTTGTGATTACCGAATTTATCTGCTGGACTAAGAATGAATGGAGTCATTATGGAGGAGTTATCCTATATATAGTTAATGTTTGTTTATAATTCAAAAAATTATGAATTGACACTTCATAAAAATTACATGCATTGTTGATACTATCAAAAAGCACAAATGATTAGATTTTGGTGTTGATACGAAGAAAATCACGGTTTCAGAACCAATTTGGATTTTCCGTTATCGTTGCTTTGTGGAGGTATCCGCTCTCAGAGTGCTCAGAGTTCGACCGGAGCCGCATGCGCCAAAGAAAGACACAAATCATTCACGACATAATTTCTTCACATGAAAAGCGCATGATAAACCGTGTTTTAGCATACTGTATCTGTAACAAAATTCCTAAGATAAAGTCCACAAAAATCTATGAATTATGTACTTGATTTTTTTCGTTTGCCAGATGTATACATGCAATCACGAAACATAATTCTCTTTTGTCCTTAAAGTTGGTTGAAATACCTAAATTAAGCATAGAAATATCAATATACCGGTATCTCGAAAATCAGAGTTGATGCATCAAAACCACCAGCATTTTTTGGAATCATGGGCCCCTATGTACTGTATATACGTTATGATATAAAGAAAGGGGTTTGTCAAAATTTTGATGTTGGCCAGAGTGATTGTTAATGTGAGGAGTTAATGTGCTCTGGAACATCTACTAAAACGTTGCTGTCACTTGAGAACTAGCAGACTGTATCCGGCAATACTGGGCATCCGCAGAAGAACGGCAGACGCGCGCAAATGAGCGACATCCTCGCCAATCCGAAGGCAAAAAATTGCCAGAACATTAAGTTTGCCACAACATGTTAACGTACAAGCAGCGAAGAAGGGAGCAGGAACAGTGTCTGCTCTAGTGAAATCTTTCCTAGTAGGCCTATTCCAAGTTGAAAAAAAAACAGATAAAATTGTATTCATACTATCAAGGTAGAACATTTTATTATGGTTTGCGTACAATCTTTTATTTAATTTTTCGTTTATAGTTTTCAGCAAAGAAAATTGGTACGTCCTTGTAGCTTATAAACGAAACTATGAGTCCATCAGAATATTTCTTAAGATGATAGTTCTCAAGTAAATTGACGTCGAAAGTGTCACAATAGTAAAGTTTCAAATATCTCTTTAAAATTAGGAGTGAGACAGAACCCAAAAACTGCGCACTTCTCTGTAGTTTGAGCGGATACAACAGCGCATTTAGAAGCCGACTGTGGAGAAAACTCTAGTTGTCGTGTGAGTCCGCCTTAGCACGTAGATACGTATTCTATACGTATTCTACTAGCAGTCTATATCTTTTATGTCAATCCAATTTGATTAGATTAGATAGGCGGCAGTAGACGGACAAACAGGCCCATTCCCAGAGACACTGGAACTACGCCCCAATCCTCTCTGAGCTATTGCCATTATCTTAGCTTGATATAGATGACAGAAAGAAGAAGAATTTGTAAAAGAGTAGAGATATTTAGGAAAGTCCTAGGATCCAAATCTTCGACGGCTTCGGCAGGTAACTTGGATCGTTTTTCCTCTGGCGTATTTCTATATGAGGGTCATTCCAAAGGTAATGCTTCCTATATTTTTTACATCCTGAAGGGATCTGAGTGGATTGCAAATTACGTTGTTGTGATGACTGAGCGTAAATACCCATGGCCTGAGTGTTTCATTCCTATGTAGCTGATGTTGATGGTGGGGCACTCGAAGATAGCCATCCCTGAAATGGACGTGCATCAGCAGCAAAAAATCGTCATTGAATTCCTCCATGTAGAAAAAAAATTGAACCAATCTACAGTCACAGTACGTCGTGGATGTTAACGAAGCCGATACTATTTATGCATTTGATATCACATTTAGATTCCCCACCAGAGAGGACACATACAGCTTGTAGTCAAATGCTGAATAAGGAAACTGAATGGTTAGTCGGTTTGAATAGTTCGAATTTAACGAAAAATGCCGTCAATGCCGAACGTGTTAGATTCGCTTTTGCGGTAGGACTGCCACTGCCGGCAACTTTTGGTTCTCGTGTGATTGGACTTTACGTATTCAATTGAGTGGTGAAAAAGGTGCGTGAGTTATTCCGATAGTGAGCAACGTAATCAGCGTCGCAAATTAGATTTTCTGTCCGTGAAGCAAAGCAAGTTTGCTGAAATGTCAGTCCTGCTCTTGTTGTTATGCTAACGATGGGACAGTCTTCGTATGGTAAGCCAGTACTGTCCTCGATGGCATTCCGTGTCGGACCCACTGTTACCATTACACCTTTTGTTGAGCTCTTCCATGCTTTTAGCTTAGCTGTGTTGTTGAAAATTTTCTCAAAAGCTTCAGTTTGTGATCTTTCTCTGTCCATTGCAGATATTAAATGATACATTTTCAATTCCAGATGTTGTGCTTTGCAGCGTCGTATGCCGTTGTGGTGCTGCAGTTCCGGACGGCGTGATCGGTGTCATGCAGATCGAGAGTGTGGTTTTGGACGAGTTCGGCTGGCCCCCTGCCATTGAAATAATTTCGTCCGATAAGTCTTAACTTGCACGGGATTTCCATCTCGAGCTCAGGATTCGCTACTCTGAATCAACTTTCAGTCATTCATAGCAAATTGATTATACGTCAAGCATGTTAAGGGCTCTTATCCATTGCTCTATATCAGTGTTTATCAACCGTTTCTATGCCTGTCATTCCTAGGGTATGTTTTATGCTTCCTCTCACAACCTGCTAAATTATTAACAGTCACTCATACGAGGATAAAGAAGCAATATCATACCAACTTTGTGCCATAAGTTTAACTTAAGTCTTGAATGATATAGAAAAAATCCAGGTTTCGCACCCCATAAAAGCTCACCTTGTACCCTACGGTTGGGATACCCTGCTCTAGATTGAAGCTCTTTACAAGTTAAGGCGAATTACATTAGATTATTTCCGTTGCAGGGCCCAGTGTAACACTTCGTTTGCTTCACAATTCTTCGATAGGCCTAAATTTGTGATGCCACTTCAAGGGTCATACCAGAAGACGATTGCTCGAGCTGGCCTACCAAGAATGCTATGGTGTTTCCTCCCTAATATTTTTATATATTTCCACGTCAAATAGTATAACAATTAATTAACTAACACGCAATCATGCATTACTAAATCCTTATCAACTCCTGATCAAAAGTTTAAGACCACTTGGAAAGATAAATATTAAAAAACAGAACGTTTTAGTGAAAAACTAGAGCACTCTGAGAGCGCATACCTCCGCCAAGTGAGCCAACGGTAGCAAAAATTCAAATTAGCTCTGAAAGTATAATTTTCTTTGCATAAACTCTAAAATCTAATCATTTGTGCTTTTTGATAGTAATAACAGTTTGTGCAATTTTTTCGAAGATCCGTTAATAACTTTTTGAGTTATACTGTTAACAAACGTTATGACAAATATGAGACAAACATACAAACGAACCAAACCGATCTGCACCAAAATTTGATCATTTATGTCTTTTATCATTACTAACAATTCCTATAAATTTCATAAAGATCCATTCATTATTTTTTGAGTTATTGTACTAACAAACATAAAATTAAAAACAGTGACAAACGAACGAACAAACCAACGGACCATTACCAAAATTTGGTCATCTACTTTTTGTTATATACCTAACGACTCATGTTAATTTCATCAAAATCCATCCATAACTTTTTGAGTTATGACATCAAGAAAAATGACGCAGACTAACAAACGGTTGGACATATCTTCACCAAAAGTTAATCAACTGTTCCTCCCAATATACCTAACTATCCCTGTAAATTTCATCCAAATCGGTTGATAACTTTTTGAGTTATCTTGGTGACAGACAGACAAACTGTCAAACAATCAAACAGATAAAGAGACAGACAGACAGACAAACACGACGAAAACATAACCTCCTTGGCGGAGGTAATAAGCTCCTTCGACTAGGATCAGTAATTCCTAAAGGTACAAGGTGAGAATGACGAAAATTACCGGCTGTAACAATTTATTAAAAAAATGTATATTTTTTATCAAATAATGAGAGTTTTAATTGATCAAAATAATTATAAAACCACAAACAGAAATCGTAGGTAACCTTTTGACAAGGACGTTAGGGTGAGCAAAATTTGAACTTAGCAATGAGTATTACCACAATCCTTGTTGATAACCTCAAAAATTCTTTGTAACATACTAGAAATGAGGGTTTCCGTCAGGGTTGGAGGAATGTTGTCCCAGCCCCTAAAGATGGCGTCACTAAGTTCGTGTATCGTCATAAATTGTTTATCATTTCCATAAACATCTCTCGCCATCCATCCCTAAAGATTTTCTATTGGGTTCAAGTCTGGTGAACATTCTGGATGACGTAAAACAGGAACACCATTTTCTTGAAAGGTCATAGTCTGGCGGGCAGTGTGAACTGCTGCAATATTCTGCGGGAAAAACCATTCATCACCACATAAACGGGGACCCACCGTCGACAAAGATGATCTTTGTAACATGTCGCCATAACCAGCAGCTGTTTGACAACCCTGCGTCCCCTCAAGTTTCATTGCTCCCCAGTAGGAAAAGGCCCCCACACCATAAGGGAACCTCCACCGCTGTGAGGCTTGGAAAATATTTCAGGAAACATATCTTTGCCATGCCAGAATCGTTGAAAGCCATCAGGGCTATCCAGTTTGAGCTTTTTTTTGCCAAAACAAAACTTTAGACTACTTTTCAATGTCCCTTGTTTGGTGCTCTCGAGCAAACTGTAAACTGGCTACTTTGTGACGCGGAAACAACCGAGGATCGTTCAGACGTGTTTTGTTCTTCATACCCTTTTGTCGTAAGTGTCGCCTGATGATTATTGACCTGCAATCAGCATCTGTGAGTTTGATTTGTCTGGAAGACCGTCCTCCGTCTTAAGAAACAACCATTTAATGGAAGGGCCACACTAGGCATTAGTACGAGCATCGCGCAACTCACTCAGAAATCTTTGTTGTTTATCGGAACGACTGTAGGTGACACACTAGCGACGGGAAGCTGTTCAGCCGGCCACCATACAAAGCCCCATCCAGACTACCGCGCACATGTTCCTCCGAACTTCGTTGCTCACGCTCCTTTATCCATAGAAGCTGCAGTTTTTGTCACTATTAGTAATTTGTTTTACTTCTAGTACCGACACAACTATTAACAAGCAAATATTGCAAATGCAGATAATACTTAAAGTTCTACAGCAACGCGCGTACTGCCAAATGAGCTTAGGTTGACATTTTCATACTTTCTTGTCCACGCAGTCGTGGTTTCGAGGGCACGATAATACATTCAATCAAACTAAACTGACTTGGAGAGCAACTCCAAAACTGATTGTTAAGCAAAGGTAACTCGACAATTTTCTTTTCCCCAGACGTAGGGCACAGTGTTCGAACATTCATTTTATCTCTTAAGATAAACACAACTATGTCCATAAAACGTCGATAATGTGTTTGGCGTCAACTTAGTGTACTTCACAAGTGTCACTACTGTAGTAAAGTCTCATATTTCTCGACAAACTTGCAGTAAAATAGAAATCAGAGAAGCAAAGAAACTTTTAAAATGTTTATTAAGAAGCAAGAGAACGTTATGGAACGTCTAATTAATTCGTTTTGCCACAGTGTAGCTACTCTGTCTTGCGGTACTCTGGACAGGGATATAAACTACCGATGATGGCAGTGGAAACGGAGGAAGTGTCAAGTGCTTTAGCTTTTGCCTATTTAATAGGCTAGGCAACTACTACTCCTACTGTCAGCGGTTGTAGCAAGTGGAACGTTAACCATAAAGTGAAGCGGAAATGCTGGGTGAAACAGTGGCGACAGAGAGAAGTGATAAATACCCTGGAAGTTAAAAAAATAAATAGCACTCTAAATGCTTTACTAAGCAAAACGTTGCAAACCCGGCCACTTGGTTTTCTGTGCTACCATAAATACTGGAACCGATAGCGGAAAATCAGCCGATGTATAGCAGTTCCTCTCAGCTCGTAACTAACTCAAAAAACACCTTACACATAACAAAAAGGCGTTTTTCAATAACCTTTTAGAATCACATTGTAAATATAAATTCGATTTTAGCGGCTGTTCGACCAACTGATTGCCCGTAGAAAACCTCAAGCGACTTTTCTCCGCGTAGGCGCAACTCGTCTGTTGCCAGCAACAACTTTGCTGCTCGAAGACGTACGGGCTGCGCGTCCTGACGTCAAGTTACGAGGATGAATGCCTAGTGTGGCCCCTGCATACTGATCCTACTCAATGCAGGGGAAATTTTTGTCGGTCTAACACTAGACTTTGCTGTTTCATGACTCTCAGGGTCCTTTAGGAAATGTCAAATTACAGTTTTGCTGCGGTGAATCTCAGCTGCGACAAGCCTTGCTTCTGCAGTTCAACAATTCGACTACGTTCTAATTCGGAGAGTTTGCTTGCTTTGGGCATAGTGACACCTTGCACTATCAGTGCAATCCTGTAACTAATCCAAGGAGCTTAGATGGGAGGAGGGAGCCTAGCTACACTTTTGAGTATGAGCACCGCCTCCTAAAATTTCTCACAATGGGGGTGTAGGGATGGCTCGCTCTGAAGAGGAAGGGAAGGCTCGGAAAGGGTTGAGCTGCCACTCTTGGGGAATTTTTCCCAGATCTTGGGAATTTGAGTGAGCCCCGGAAATTGTTAGACCAATTTGAGTAATATTACCGTGCTTTATGGTTAACAATTTACATCAAATATGAACTTTTACTTCGTACATTAAGATAAGCATATAAGTATTTTTAATTTGTATTCTTTTATAGCTATCCCTGGAATTTTCTCAAGATCTTAGAAATTTGAAAAATTCTCAGTGGCATCGCCACTGTTTATTTACAGAAATAGCATGTACAGAAATAGTTGTGTCAGACTTGAGTTTAATCGCTACGCCCTTGAACATTCAGAACTGTGACGTCACAATTGCGTCACACCACTGTTGCTGTGAGGAATCTTTGGTATTTCTACTGTAGCGTGACGTAATTTTGACGTCACAATTCTGAAGATTTCAAAGGCGTAGCGCGCACACTCAGATCTGACATAACTACTATAGCAAGTGAACTGTGGCATCGCTGAGCCAAAGTTCACTTACAGAAGATAGATGTGTCAAATTTGAGTGCATGTGGCACGGTAAATTAAAAGCAGGTACTATTACACCTGTCTTTATTGCAGCAATTTACCTCAGTGACGTCACGAGCATTTACGTCATCACGAACCAATAGCGAGGCTTGATGGGCCCCCTGCTGGGTCACGCAATAGCTGTATCAGTTGTGCGACATCAGTGAGCATTGAACCACAATGGCTCCAACGCGAGTCCGATGAATCGCTTTATAAATTGCAATAAAAATTCCAGCGATAGGAAGACTTTTATTCCTATCAATTTCCTTCATCCAATTTCCAATCGCGGATTGCTGCAAGTGGTAATGAGTTCATAATACACTCGTCACAAGCACAAGCTGTGTAAAAAAAATGTTCCATGGAATGTAAGACAGCATGTATCAAATTTTTGTAATCCGGGTGAAACTATGAACCCCTCAGAGGGGAGTTCAAAATATGGGGGGGGGGGGATACGAGGGTCATAAATTCAAAATTTTATGCACCCAATTTTTTTTTATGTTTAATATCATCTACCAACTTTTTTTTACACCAATCCCACCTGCAACATCCCTCTATCCCTATAAAAGAAACAGGAAGAGATCTATCAAATCAATGAGTGGCAAATCAAAACGACCTCATGTGGACGGTCCTGAAATGGACCCCGACTACAGACCCGGTAACATCTAAATAGAGAAAAAATGTAACTAGTGAATAAAAACTTTATAATTCTTGTTACAAATAGACTATATTGTGTGAAAAAACAACATAAAGGAATTATCTAAAGAGTATAATATTCAGAATTGTATTACATCAGTCTTCATATATTTACTGAAAATTTCCAGCCAAGGATATATTTACTCTGGGAACCCAGAATTTAGAAAATTTTTCTTTATTTTGCATATTTGAAAAGTTTCATTTTTTTGCACTCCAAATCCCTACTCCTCCTGCAGTTTATGTGCTAAAACCAAAAGAGGAAAGAGTTTTAGAAAGAGTAAACACTCCTGAACAAACGATTGGCTTGATTTTTTTTTTCAATTTCGAAATAGTATTCTATTCAAAACCCCATATGTCAGGAAAATTTTAGTTATTTTTTGATAAAAATTAAAATTTGGAAGTTCCCATAAATTTGGAAAGTTTTGGCTTACAAGTAGAAATAAGTATACGTTGGAACGCACCCCCACTTCTCGACAGATAAGCGTCTAATTGTTTTTGTGCTGCCACCATCCACTCCGATCATCCACCCTAGTACAGCACCCTTCCAATTAGCTCTTACCCTGCCAACCTTGTAGGTTAGGCAGACAAGGACTGGTTCTGCAAGTGTTTAGTGAAGTTTAATACATAGTGAACCCGGATATATACCTACAATACTTAGGATATTAGAAGAACCAGTCCTTACCTACCTAACCTGCAAGGTTCTCGGAGGGGGTGTACCTCTATTAGGCCAATTAGATACATATACCTATGGATACGTAATTAAGCGCATTCGCTTCCTAAAACGCGGAACGTCAGCTGGGCTTCTTATAGAAATATTTTCGTTTTTATTTAATTATGATTGCATAAGTACTTAAATAGCTCTTATCATCGCCAATTATTTTATGGAGATCAAAAAGGGTCAAACTACACTCCTCTCACATATTTATCCCACTATTGCAAACACGAAACTTCACTGACAGTAAACATTTTTACACCATTTCTTGGTACTCTCTAGGCTGAGTTAACAAGAGTTTAACATAGCGTTCGGACAAAAAAGTACGATACTCTTTCTTTTGATTTGCGTGTGTCATTGGGGCTTGGGTTGTTCTCTATTTTTTGTACATTACTTTGTTTTTCCTAAATTGTTTATCAATGTTGCTTTGAGATTGCCAAGAAACGTGAAAAAATGTTTACCGTCAGTAACGCGCGGGAGATCGCTCATGCCTCGGACGCTGTGCAGACCATTTCGACGGTTATCTTGCTACACGTATGTTTATTAATCAGTATCAAAACAAAGCCAAGCTCATTCATTATTTCTACAAGCAGTAGCAGCGAAACTGTATCCCCAAATTATCAAGTTTGTAAATTTTATTGAATTAAAAGACCAGTTCTATAAGGTAAGCTTACGTTCAGCGTTTTAGGAAACGAGTGCACTTCTATACATAATGTCTGGGACACACTTGCATTTCTACGCCAATTTGGTTGCTCGGATGTGCCGCTCGTGTGCAGTTTCGACACATACTTAAATTGGTAGCATAGATACCGTGGCATAAATTACTTCCGAGTCTCGTATCCTTGCATCAAGTTGTCTGTGTAAATGCCTAGTGTGTCCCCAGGATAAGCAAGTGTGATAGAGGTACACCCCAAACAATTAAGTCATAGGTTAGCCCGAGAACCTAAGTTTGGGCGGCAAGGTAGGTTCTGCTAGCAAATATAGGTCTTTAAAAGCATCTACCTCGCCTTACCTAACATTGGTTCTCGGCCTAACCGATGGCTTCACTGTTGGCAAGCTTCCTCGTACCAAGGGTGGTGACGGGTGTCACCCTTCACTTCTATAAGGAAGAAAATAAGTTTAAAGCGTCATAACTAAAAAAAGCACTATGCGCCGACTTAAAATGTGTATAATATTGATAATAGGTTTAAGAAAAACGATTTAATATGCAAAAAAATATGAAAATCACCCTAGCCCTTCTCGTAAACATTTACAGGGCAGCCATCCCCTAGCTACACAAGAAAATTTTAAAAAATTAATCACACACAAAACACAAAACGGCGTCTCACCTGGAAGCTGGCAGCGATGGGCCTAAACTGCAGGAAAATCAAAGTTATGATCAAGGCTACCTATTACTCAAATCCTCAAACACTTAGGCAGAAGATTTAGAACTATGTACATGTATATGAACCGGGCAGGCATAGTCGAGCTCATCAGAAATTCTATCAATGTCAACATCTGTTCTACTATCCTCTTAACACATAAACTATTGCACATCTCTGACTATGTCCTTCAATACGGCTCCAGTTCACATTCTTCGCAGGATACTATTGTAGTTACTCATTTAAGCGCGCTTGGAAGATATGCGCTCAACCTGAGTATACAGCTGGGAGTCACAGCTCGAAGGACAGAGAAGCACGTACCCCGATGAATCGAAATCTCAGCGCCTCCATCATTAGCAAACACAGCCTCAGCGGTCACGGAGTGTCCAGCACTCTTTTGTATTACGTCTCTGCATATATGATATTTTAATTTATTTCAGAGTGTGATGCCACTTTTTCTATTTATTTTTTAAATTCCAAAATTTTTTAACTTTCATTGTTGCAAAATTAATCGAAATAATATAATTTTCATATAAAATTTAACGTAAATGCTGGAGCCGCTTGGAAATGACGTATACGTAGACTCACCGCATCTCTAAGTTTCCCGTAGTTTTGCCGGCCCAGCCCACTGCTGCTCGCCTCGAATTAGCGAGGCGTAGCCATGCACAGAGACGGTTGTGTCCTCGTGTGCACAGCCCTCGACAGTTTCCTCACTGCTAAGGTCCTTTTCGCTTTGTGCAAGTATATCCTGCCTGTCTCAGTATACTACAGTATTACATGTAATATTTAAATATCTGTGCTTTCGAAGGTGTATACTTAATACGACGGTCATTCTTATTATTGCCCATGCATAATCGAAACAAGAAGAAAGAAAAACGATATTTTGAAATGTATACTCTACTGATCAAAAGTTTAAGACCACTTGAAAACATAAAAAGTAACGTTTTAGCGATAAATAAAAAACAAACTCCTTCGATTAGAGATCAGTAACTTCTAAAGATAAAAGGTGACAACGACGAGAAATACCTGCTGTAGAAATTTAATAAAAAATGTATATTTTTGTCAAATAATGATTTTTTCAGTTGATCAAAATTATGAGGCCACAAAGAGAAATCGTTAATATAACGTTTCGACAAGGACGTTGATACGCGTGCTCTTCCTACATATTCCTGCTTGCCCTGCCCACGGACGATCGCAATAAACCCGTAAGTCACCAGTAGAGGAAATAGAAAAACGTTACTCAGATAGCAATCGCATTCGGAAACTTTCAAATACATGACGCGTCCATATTGCGTGCAGTTATAGAGAAGCTGCACTTCTCTATACTCTGTGAGGCAAGTCCGCAATAATCTTTGGTAGCATTTCAGTGTACATTCAAGGTAAAAAAATTAATCTACTAACTTTAATTCTTTGATAACATTCTAGGGTTTCTGCTGTTAGTAGAATTTTGCGCATGGGTTCCACGTTCTTATCGGAATACTACATATCCCTTCTTTCTCATTCTTTGAAGTATCCTAGTTGTATCGAAAGACACTCAGGCAACGCATCGGCACTCACAAATGTTTCTCCGAGACAGAAAAATATAACTTAAAGACCTAATCTTGTGTTTCCAGGAAGAATGAAGCTCTGTACGTCTGTATCGCATGTGATAAACATTGCAGTAAATGAGTTGAAACGTATACATCAGGCTAGCATACAACACATTACCACATCTGTATGCCACAGGGATGTGGTTAATTTCTCTAGGTAGTAGAAAAGTAGCTAAAGGGGAAAGGGATATTTTTTTTTCCTGTGCATTATATAAGCTCTCATATAAAGTTTAAAATATTTTATTCACAATAGAATATTCGGAATTAATTAAATACTGAATTTGACGCTTTAAGGCGAAAACTTAGTAAGAAAAAATTATCCCGTTTCATGGCTACGCGATCGATCCATGCAGACGTTGATAATGACTGTCAACAAACTCATTACTTCTAGCGTTGGCCCCGCCTGCAGCTCATACCCTGAAATCATTGCTTTGTTACAAGTTTTATTGAATTGGTCCTCAGTCCACATAGATGTTGACAGCAGGTCTGCATAATAGAGAGGCCCAATATCCCTTGCTTAGGACAGATGGACACCGCATAGTCGGTATCGCCTTCGATGAGAGGACATCGGTGGCCTGCCATCGGTTCAGACTACTGTCGCCTACCACCCAATATCGAAACAATACCTGACCACTTGAAGACATTATAAATTGAGTTGTAGCTGTCCAAAAGTAAAAGTGAAACAGCCTTGGAGACTGGTAGTTACTTCTGAAGAAAATGAACTTTGGTTGCTGCACCGGCTTGAGTGGGAGTCGGCACTGATCCTGATGTAAAAATTATTTGTCGTCGCAGTGCCTGCAATGACAAAACACATAAATTGGATGGTTTGCTGTATCAGCAGCACTGTTCTGCTAGCATTTGAAATATTTCTGCATGGACTTGGGCTCTATCAGAGACGCTTGAATGATGCGGAAAATCAAGAGGTAAAAAACTGGCGACAAAAATTTTTACACTGGTGTTCCCTAGGCTTTACACAAGCCATTCAAATTTGGCCCATTTGCCCTGTTCTTCTGTATGTCGTTACGCTGATCAACAACAGCACGTGGGAAGTTGGAAAGTATAAAAACGACCCATTTAATAATCTTGGAATGGTGCTGTGGAACGCGTTGTGGCTGGTGCTCTATCCTTCCCAAATGGCTGCAGCACTTCTGAAAAGATCCAAAATGAAATTTGTCTTTCAGGAAGCTCACAGATTCTTAGGAAACACCGAAAAGATGCACATGAAGCACTGGTGGCTTTACGTTAGCGTTTTCGCAGTTGCAGGAGCTGTATCGATAGTGGACTTGAGAACCTATCTGCTGGAACAGTTGGAGCTGCCAAATGTCAATATTCTCTCAACTGTAACCTTCCTACTATCGTGGATTCATTCTTACTTTATTGACATCTCCTCAGTTACATTGTTCTGGATACTTGCTACGATTGTGCGAAACGCTTACAAGAAGACTTTGCAAAATGTTGAAAGCGAGTTGCAGGAGTGTATCGGGAAAAACATTGATGTCAGATGCCAAACAGACGGAGTACGAAATTTTGGATCAGCAATTACAAACACTAGCAAAGCTGTTAACTCAAAAATATATCATAAAAGCATTCATAACAATGAGCCAAATCCAGATATGCTTACACCGGAAGAGTTACGCACTGGAATCGAGAAAGCTTTTCTCGATTCGGTATCAGCAAAGCTAGAAGCGGAGTTGGCTTTGATCGAGGAATATATTGAAGTGTTGATGGAGACAGTGGGTCTATCGCTTTTAGTTTGGCTGATGTATGGTGCAATAGCATCAGGACTTACTTTGTACTTTACCGTTGATGCGACCATTTCGGGCAAAGAAGACTACCAAGCAGCAGGAATTAAGTGTTTGCTGCGAGTGCTCTTGCTGTTTCTGCTTGCCCAGCCTACGTATGACCTCAATCAAACAGTGAGTCGGTGACATAGGATATAGGTCTATAATATACACTAGAAGTCTTGTGACTTGCTTTATACAATAGGTAGGGAGAGCTCTAGCGATCTTCAGAAAATCCGAGAAAAAGCGTGAGGAAAAAAAATTATTAAAAACTCTACAATAACAGGAGAAGGAATGATGTAAAATATTAATACATATGTATGTCTGTATCTTCGTGAGCGCTGGATCTTTGTTCTTTAACGATAGAATGATATTCCTGATCGCCTTTGACTGCAGGAGCGGGTACTGCTCCGCCGCGGGAATGAATCGTTCACGCTTGTTGACAAGGTCATCGAAATATTCATTGAACTCCTTAGCCAATATAATTGAATTGTCGACCATAACTACATCGAATTGGAGTTTAATATTAGGACATGAACTACTTGGGGATAATATTACTCTTATTAGCATTATAGTCATAACTTTACCACTGTATCCACTCAATGAGTGATTCCTTCAGTGAAAACTCGGTCGTTTTACACTAGCTGGTAGGAATATTTTATCTCCGCATTCCTGCCGGAAAGTCTCAGTTGGCACAGCTCGCTATAACTGGCCGAAAACCAAGCTAAGAGCAACAGTAGGCGACAAAAAATGAATAAGACAGAAGAAAGAAAACACTCTTACGGAGCGTCCGTTTTGTGGTCCTCACACGGGAGCAGAAGGGAGCTCCATGGTAAGGGTTGTTTACCATCATTCTGGCCCACCTCTCGGAACAGAGAGGGAAGTATAGTCACCCTACATAACCTACCCATCTAACTTTCTCATCACGAACTGCGGCCAGCTGCAACATCACCTGCGCAGACGGCGCTCGGGACGGCCTATGGGTCCGTGAGGCTCCTATTCTGACAAGGATAGGGCGCACCAGCATATGTAAAGGGCTTTGGACAGGACATTTTAACGCTTTCCAACTTGATATTATATTATTTTTAGAAACCTCATATTTTTAGAGAATTCTTGACGTTATTGCATACTTCGAGTACACTGTGTTGTATTGTGTACTAACGAAATAAATGGTGTTGTTCGTGACGTATTGAATTTCTAGGATCAACAGTTATGCAAGACTCGCATAAATTTTTTGAAGCATAAAGCTTTGTGCCGAATTGAGCCACGGGCATGGTAGGCATTTAGAAAATTGTCGAGGAATACAGATACGAACGTATCGTAATTATGCTCTTATGTATCGAGATACTGGGCTACCAGAGACTCCAAGGCCAAGTGCATCTGTTTCTTTTTTTATTTATATATCAATTCATTTGCTTACTTTTTGCCACGCTTGAATAAAATAGGCAAAAATTGCGCCAGGTTGGAGACTGTTACCATCACAGAGAAACGACGGTCATTTCTTCAGTACTTTCGTGAGAAAATTTGCGACAACCATATGGTCACGATAGGCCGGTCGATGTCCCAGTGGGTCGAAGACAAAATCTCACTACACCAACGAAATCCAACTGTCAGAGTATGGAACACAGGGGAGTAGACTGAGTTTATTCGTGGAACTTAATCTATAGAAAACTTATCTCAGATAGGGTAGAATGGAACACATAAGACGAGTGGGTACGACTGTTGATGATGACTGGTATTATGAAACCTCTTCTAAATCCGACACCGGTCCAACGAGGCAGAAGGGCTGCTCGGATGGACTCCAACTTACAAGGGGCCACGGAGCTGAATCCTCAACACGAAGCAAACAGGCAGGCGACTAAGCTGTAACCAGGAAAGGTTGTAACCAGGAGTCCAAGGCGTGACCAAAACAAATACGAGGCTATGGCCGCAGGTCTGACAGATCCTGAAGGTGTGCCAGAGGCTGCAGGTGGACAGAGGCTCCAGATACCACAGAGGCCGCATGTACGACAGAGGCCGTCCTCTTGAAGCTAGTTGCACCGCGGGTTTACAGAGGGCGCTGCAGTCACTGCTGGCGGTAGACGTACGAGACAATAGATTTAAGACGGTGGGCGAACGTACAATATCTTCCGGGGTAGGAGATGGCACAATGAATCACTTCGGCAATGGAAAGAGGGTTGAAAGTTGACTCTCGGCCAACAGCAGATATATTTGTGGTTCACACTAATCTCTGAGGGTTGCAAGATGAGGAGACCATCCACACTCTTCGCCTAACAAGGGTATAAGAATGGCCTGTGGCAGACGATAGGGTCAGGCTCCTTGGAACTAACATCCATAGCAAACAAAATTAGGGCTGAACAATGCCCAGTATCAACGGTTACAAGTGAAAAATTTCTGGATAGGAAGAATTTGAGCAAGGATGGGGCACAGTTAATAAACAATAGCTGTTGTCATTTTAAAGTTTGGTATTCCTGCTCATGCTACAAGTAGAGCGCTTTCTTCACTGTCTTTTACGACAGCAGCTCCGGTAGTTACAGTAATAAAAAACACCAACCTTTGATTTGGCCCGTGTAACAGAGATACGGATAGGCTGGCAGTAGCTACGGGCTATGCAATAATATTGTTCAATTTAAGTGGGATAGAGAATGGTCAGATAAATGAAATTGAGAGATGGGCATGCATACCAGCAGACAGGGCCCAGCGTAAAATTTGTACTTATCTATTGACGGAAGTGGTGGATGAAATGAAAAGATAATGTTAAATGATGTGTATACCGTGTTTCTCTTTTCTTTCGGCCACTTTGTCAATATTATCTACTTCATATAGCCTAACTGTGATATCATATTTTTTAGTAAACTTGGAAGAAATTTATTTTTTAATGCTCTGAAGCTCGAAAGATACCAAACAAGATCATTTTATTGTTTGATATACTTGTGAAGGTCGTTTAGGTCGTTTTAGAGTTAATAACGGATTGTTTTTATAATAAAAATTGACGTTGTCATATAACCGTTAATATCTGTTACATTCTTTAAGAAATAACGGATTAACCCTATCCGTTACCAATTTTTTTCAGCCGCTTGAGCGCCAGGATGGTACAAATTTGTACCGCCCCCCAAAAATGCTTATAACTTTAACAATATCAGAGTTTTTTCTTCATAGTCTCAAAAGCCATTTATTCAACTATTCTTTCGCCTATTTAATAAAAAAATACAGCCTCAGAGTAGTTTTAATGTCAATTAAATTCGAATATAAGAAAATATCTCCGGACAGTACATGGTGAATACTCCGGCAGCACATCTGCTGCAATTTTCATACTTTCACACGCTGAACGTATAATCGCATCTATTTTTCATTTCTAGCCTTGTTGTTGGCTCTTAGTGATAATTTTGAAAGTTTATTTCGTATAAAATGAAAATCTACATGTAAATGTTACCATCTAATTTTTTAAATATTTATATTTATCCATATTTTTGGCTGTAATGTGCGGGTATATTAGAATTTTATTGATAGTCATGTTCAATTGAGAAAAATCACGGAATTTTGCGCGCTGAATATCACTGGGAGCAAAACTGTGAAGGAAAAAACGGTTGGGCGGTACAACTTTGTACCGCCTTGCAGATAGGGTTAACTGTGGTGAAGGTAATTTTTCATTGACAGATTATTGATTAACAATGAAGTTAATTTTTCGAAATATAATGTCTATCACGATCTAAAGCAAGTTACTTCAATTTGATTTCAAAACACGCGTTAATTATTCACCGAACTTTTATTTTAAAAGTACTTACAGTTTGCATTATTTTCGACCCCTCTCTTCGGCTAATTTCTGCAAGGTTTTGGATAAAGTCTTGCGTCATCGAACTGAATGATGTTTTTCAAGTAGTTTCTAAATTTTGCAAGTGTACTGACAAGATATAAAATTTCGATGTCCGAGCTCGCTCACCCAGGGTTAAAGGAAGTTACTTGCGTAGATCACTTGAGTTTTGGTGAGATCTTGAGGTTCTCTTTCGTTTCGTGCATATTGCACTTTTTACTGTTATTTTGTAGTGATATTGCCATTATTTCCATAGTTACTGTTCTCATGCAGAAGCTTTCAAACGAACATTTTACCTTTCGCACTACATGTACGTCCTTACTTGATTTTTAGGACTCAGAGGAACGTAGAAAGGCTCAACATAGATATAGAACAATAATACTATCTCCGTTGGCTCCAACAGCGGCAGTGGTGCGCTCGACGTTGGCAGAAGCTACTCTTGACTCTTTCATATTCGAGAAGGGTAAGTGTACATAAAAATAGCCAGGTAAGTGCCATAGTGATAGAGGTGAGCACAAGCACAACAATGCTAATTTTATTGAAATCACCGAGTATATTTAAAATCTAAGTGTAAACAAAAAGACGAATGGAGTAAAACTTAAGAATACCCACAACAAATGAAATCAAGCTCATTGCTAGTTAAGACCGACGTCAAGGTAGACTTAAGATGTCATCGCTTAGGCGGTGATGTCCAGTCAAGTCAAACCTGCCAAATTAATTTTCGCAGAAACCCAATTGTGAGAGTTTTCCTGGTAGGTTTAACTTAAATTGGGAGCCTGAACGGAAAGGCTTAAGTTTTCAACCCTGCTCCAGAGCATGTTTGACAGATTTTAAGCCCAACGCGCTTGGCAATTTCCAAAAAGTAAACAATAACAGGGCTAGAAAAATGTGGTTGACGCTCCATTTGCTGTGTGTTGAGAAACATTAACTTCTTACTAGCGGGAGCCGTGGAAATTCCATTGTTAATTAATATTGTCACTTTAGTCTGAGCAAGCGCTCTGTTTCTAACTTAACCTACCCGTCTGAACTAATGTCCGTCACCTAACCCTGATAGTGGGGCGGTTGGGCAAAATCGTGCACTTTGAGTTAAGAGCATGAAACTTGGCATACTGGTACTTAGGACCTTACTGATTAATTCTAGATGTGGATCCACTTCAGTAGCCACCTCTTATGACTGTTATGGACTTTTTTTTCTAAAAGGGCCACCACTTTGTATAAATCCATATAAATTTGGCACTCTGTATCATAGATTCACAATCTAGGTGTTAAAATAAGCAATTTTTGAGGTTGCCAGAAATAGTGGACATGTCACTAGCATTATATGGCAGCCATACATTCAGCTGTGATACAAGCCATACGAACGTTGTCTGCAAGAAGTGGGACTCATCTTTTTCTAACAAAGACGACTCAGGGGGCAACTAATGGTTATATCCAAGTACTTGAATGGCGTTAACGACGTACCTGCAACGGGCTTTTCTTACTAAGACGTAACTGTTTGCTTGCGAAGCAACGGCCAGAAATTTAAGCATAAGAATCGAAGAGCTACTCTCCGGTAGCAGTTCTTCCCGTACTTCATGGCAAAGATTTGAAATAGATTCCCATCTCGGTTTATTCTCTTAATTTTCGTTTCTTCCTCATTTATTTTAATGATTCTGACGATAATGGCAATACCGTAGCTCATAGAGAGCCAGAGCGTAAGTCGGGCCTGTCTATTGCCAGCTATGTAATCTAATGTAATTTTCAATATGGCCGTCTTGTTCTATCAGATGAGCCTAAACATATACTGTATTCATGCCACACATTCGATACCAGCAGGAACAGAATAAATATTGTGTGGGATGTGTATCATCCAGGCAGCATCAAAGTAGTCACGAGAGAAGAGAGGAACTGAGATACGAAGAAGGGTTGAAGCTGACTCGAATGTGCCTTGTAACTGGCAAAGCTTTCTTCGTGTCAATGAAAACAAAAGAGCTGATTGATATGCTGACAAAAGCAGGGACGAAAGGACACTTCCAAGAAAAGGAGGTGTACATATGGCATAGATAAGAAGTATGTGCCTTTATCTCCATGTCGAGAAGGCACAAGTCTCATTGAGCCCTGCTCACATGAGACAGCTACTGGTCGACTAGTACATCTCCTGGATGGTGTTAACAATTATTTAATTAGCGCACCAATCAATGAGGTATGGATATCCTTTCGAGTAGGGAAGCATCATAGCTATATCTCACCCCACAACATAGCAACTTCCCTTGGTCCATCAAAATCATCAGCAGTGCCAATGTTTCACTTATTTACAAGCCGTGATATCACCTCCTCCGGTACAGGAAAGGGAAAGAAGACAGCATAGGGCACCTGGTCTGTTTCGCCAGAAGTCACTGTTACATTTCTCCTAGTCTCAAATATCCTGCCAAGTATTCACTACAATGCCTTCGACCTTCTAGATAATTTGTTATTCAAATGTATGAGAAAACATGGGGCCTTGAAAAGGTCAAGTGATAAACAACAGCACCTCTTTTCATGGCAATCAAGAGCTCCGGAGAGCAGCCCTCCGATTCAGGTTGTCATCTCGCATCACGCATGACGAGTAGTGTATCAACATTGGCATGTTTGAAGGAATACGTCACAGAAAGAGCCACAGTGGGGATGGGCACAAAAGGATGGGTCACGGAAGGCAAAATGGCCAACAGTTGGCCAGGCTCAAGAGGCATGGTAGGAACTGATACACAGCAACTGCAGAAATGCTGTTAGAGAGCTCTGTAAATGCTACAGAACTAGGTCTCTGGTGCCCAGCTTCATGCCGTTAGGAAGGGTACTAAAATAAAAAATACGGTTATAAAATAAAAGTGATTGAATTTCCATATACCTAGCCAGTACACTGTCGTATAACATGTATAGATATTTGCCATACTTGGAATAACTTAAGCCTACTTATGTCTTAAACATCATTTGTGCTCGAGATCTATGTAATATTCAGTTAATAAAAAATTTTGTTGGATATTTTCCGAAAAACGTGGGTCGCATTTTCTACTAGAGCACTCTGAGAGCGCATACCTTCGCCAAGCGAGGCAACGGTAGCAAAGAATTCAAATTGGCTCTGAAACCATAATTTTCTCTGTATAAACTCTAAAATTTAATCATTTGTGCCTTTAGATATTAATAATATCTTGTGTAATTTTCTTGAAGATCTGCTTATAACTTTTTGAGTTATACTGCTAACAAACGTATGACAAACATGAGTCAAACATACAAACGAACAAACCGATCTGCAGCAAAATTTGATAATTTATGTCTTTTAATATTACTAACAACCCCCATTAATTTCATAAAGATCCATTCATTATTTTTTAAGTTATTGTGCTAACAAGCATAAAATTAAAAACAGTGACAAACGAACGAACTAACGGATCATTACCAAAATTTGGTCATTCACTTTTCGTTATATACCTAACAACTCATGTCAATTTCAAAAAAAATTCTCAGTACTTTTTGAGTTATGACAGTGAGAAAAGTGAGGCAGACAAACAAACAAACAAACAAACGGATGGGCATATCTTCACCAAAAGCTAATCATCTGTTCTTCCTAACATTCCTCACAATCCCTGTAAATTTCGTCCGAATCGGTTCCTAACTTTTTGAGTTATCTTGGTGACAGACAAAGAGACAGACAGTCAGACAAACCAGACGAAACATAACCTCCTTGGCGGAGGTAAATATGTTAAGTTACTTTGTTGATCATTTGAAATTTCATACGTATGCTCTATGTTGTTCTGCACAATCCTTGGTTTTCTACTCAAAAACTGATTCAAGATTGATAGATACACAAACTAAAAACAAAGTGTTTAAATAATTGTCACATAAATGACTGTCTCTGGAATCCTCAATACTGTGCATTTCGAAACCACATTGTACTTCCTTGAAGACTAAGGCCAAAATTCGGAAGCATCAGACAAAATTGCGGCCATGTTGAAAATTGACCGAATTGGCTACTGTGTGATGCTAAAGACATGTCTACTGATTCTGGCAACTTAAAACTATTAATTTTGATATAAAGTTTGTGATTCTCTGATGAGTAATAGAAATGCTACGGGTATTTATTGAAAAGTGTCGATCATTTTGGAAAAACATCCATGGCAGCCATCAGAGGTAGATGCTGAAGTGGATCCACATCCAGAATTATTCAGAACGGTCCAATAAACCAGTGTATCAAGTTTCACGCTTTTAACCCAAAGTGTACGATGTTACCTAGTATCCTCTCTTAACCGCCCCCCTATGACGATCTCCGAGTTACGTATCGTAGTCCTTGTAGCTTAACACACCTCATTCAACTTATAGTATTCCATTTCACCAGTAAATCTCACCAATGTTCCATAAGTAAATAATTCGCAGTTGTATCTGGATATAGCTTGAAATCGAAGGGTACTTTTTAGATTGATCTGTATACATTTCCATTCAAAAGTTTAAGACTACTACAAAATGTAAAAAAATAACGTTTTCGCGATAAATAAACTCCTTCAACTAGAGATTAGTAATTCCCAAAGTTAGAGGTACGGAAGACGAAAAATACATGCGGTAACAATCTGTTAAAAAATGTACATTTTGTTAAATAATGAGTTGTTCAGCTGATCAAAATAAGAAGACAATAAACAGAAATCGTAGGTAACCTTTCGGCAAAGACGTTGAAGGGGACAAAGTTTGAACTTAGTAATAAGTACTGCCTCCATTTTTGTTAACCTTAAAAATTTTTTGTAGGCATACTAGAAATGGAGGTGTCCATGAGGGTTGCAGGAATGTTGTCTCAGCTCCGAAAGTTAGCATCACAAAGTTTGTTTACTGTCACAAATTATTTACCATTTCTGCAAACACCTCTCGCAATCTATCACCAAAGATTTTCTATTGGGTTTAAGTCTGGCGAACAAGCTGCATGACGTAAAACAGAGACCTCATTTTCTTGAAAGAAAGTTATATGTAGTCAGGCGGGCAGTGTGGACTGCCACATTATCCTGCTGGAAAAATCATTTATCAGAACACAAACTAGGGCCTTCGGTTTACAAAAATGATTTGTAACATGCCGACATAACAAGGAGCTGTTTAACGACCCTGCACCTCATGAAGCTTCATTGCTCCCATGTAGAAAAACCCACCCACACTATAACGGAGACTCCACTGCTTTGACGCTTGCAAAACATTTCAGGAGCCATGTCTTTGTCATGCCAGTACCGTTGAAAGCCAGCAGGGCCATTCAGATTGAACTTTTTCATCAGAGAACAAAACGTTAAACCACTTTTCAATATGGTCTTGAGGAAACTGTAAACCCGCCTCTTTGTGACGCGGAAACAACCGATGATCTATCAGATTTTTTTTTTATTTTTCATGCCCTTCCGTCGTAAGTGTCGTCTGATCGTCATTGAACTGCAATCAGCGTCTGTGAGTGTTTTGATTTACCTGAAAGACTGCCTTCTGTCTTGAGAAATAACCCGATTAATTCCCCTAATCAATGCAGGGAATTTTTATCCGTCTACTACTAAATATTGCTGGTCCATGACAGTCATGACAGACTTAATGGTAGTGGAGTTGGGTGTTTCATGGGCAGGCGCTGCATTAATGCAATCAGTTACGCTGATGATATGGTGCTTCTTGCTCCACATCACAGTTCTCTCCAA
>LQNS02278070.1:39228875-39279108 GCA_001587735.2 Parhyale hawaiensis
GCCGCCTCCTATGTGGTGGTCGCCCTGCAGTTCCGTATTGCAGCAGGGCCTACAAAGCAAGGCAACGCCGACCATCAGGAAAATCACCTGTAATTGAACATTCAGTTATTTTTGTATTCCGCGTGCTTCGCACAAATCAGCTGCTGTACGAGACAAACGTCAGTGTGTTAGCCTCTGGTAATTCTGCAATTGCCATCCAGTAAATTACTGCCGTGTGATACGCAGAACATGAAATGTCGATCCGTAACATCTCTTTATGTGAATTAATCAGCAAAATTGCTGCTGTTTCAACCTGCACTCACAAAACTGCACCTATGCAAATCAGCATCGCTTCGGCGGCTAAAATTGATATACAATTTTTGCTTGCATCTAAGAAGGGGAATGCCTTATTTTTAATATTCTCGTTTCTAAGAGATCGGTTTGATTGTTTCACGTTTTTCCTAGATCCAAGTGCTGAAGCATAAAAATTACTTCTGAAATAGCGAACTTTCATTGAGCCCACGGCGAATTCTTCACCAGTGGGTTCAATAGTCCTCTCTCCGTCAATTAATGCGCTGGAGTTTTCAACAAGCGTACCAATTCTCGGGTCCTAATAAGAGATCGCCAAGTCACTGCATGCAGTACCTCAGGAGAAGGTATATTCATTACACTAAGTTTATTCTAGAAAATTCATCACTGCAGCTGGTAAACTCATATAGAGCGCTAAATTCATCGCCTGATAAATCCAAAGAGCGCTGGTAATTGATCGCCCTGTAAATACATCGCCTAGTGAATTCATTATCTAGTGAATTCTTCGGCTGGTAAATTCATAGACTTGCAAAGTCATCGCTCTGTAAATTCATCGTCTTATTAATTTATTGCTTAGTAAATTCTTCGCCTGGTAAGTTCATAGGCTTACAAAGTCATCGCTCTGTAAATTCATCGCCAAGTGAACTCATTGTCTGGTAAATTCATCGCCTAGTGAATTCTTCGCCTGGTAAGTTCATCGCCTTGAAAAGTCATCGCCCACTAAATTCATAGTCTAGTGAATTCATTGCCTAGTAAATTTTTCGCCTGGTAAATACTTCGGTTTGTAACTTCATAGCATGGTAAATAAATCGCTTAGTAAACACATTTGCCATGGAAATTAATCGTTTGTAAACTAAACGCTACACTATGGGCTTTGGCAACTACGCTTTATGTACCGTTCTTTATTTAAACTATGTATCGAATTACATTCGGATATTTAAAATTTTAAGAGCACATAGAATATTTAGGGATAAAAAATGGTTGCTAGATGAAAAGTGTAAACACAACTGTGTAATTTACAAGTGTTTTTCACATTCATAAATTTAACTATTATACTAAGTAAATAGATGCTAGTAAAACATGCAAAGTAAGTTAATACCTTAACTGAAGCCTACCTAAATACGACACAGTGTTTCAAGAGATGGAGAACGAAGGAACTGCTAGGATGTCTAGAACAGGACGACCGGGAATCAAAGTCTGGGCACCGTACAAGCGGATGGCAAATCAATGTTTCCAGAGGTAGTAATTTGCCCAAGTTGTGACAGCTTAATTCGTAATGGATAAAATCTACTAGTAAAAAGGTATGAAATTCTTGAGATTGACGTTGGTAAGAGAGCGATATACATTGTATTGAGCAAGTGAATAGTCAATGAATACAGAACTGTTAGCAGGCAATACAGTGCTTGGCAACGATGTAGAAGCATTTGACCACGCCCAAACTGCCTTAATAAAAGGGACAGGGTATAGTTGATAACAGTTGAAGTAATGGCACGAGAGATTTTGCAATTCTATATAGGCAGCTAAAATTGGTTTTATGTATCTTAGCAAGCCCGTACATGATACCAGGAGAAGCACCAGGATTGCAGAGGGTACAGTACGTCGAATTAGTGATAATGCCTCAGTCTAACTATTTTTCAAAAATTTATGAATTTTGTCAAAGAATTTGAGTATAAGTTTGAAAGGACCGGTTTACAAATCATGAGCGACGACCTGGTTGTATATGTTAGAATGCAATGCATTTTATGATTGTATTGAATGTTATCTAGGATGACGACACCTCTTCCTTTGTCAGGTCTGCATTCTACAACGGAATTTTCTTTGCTGAAATTTGATAATAGGGATAAATCAGATTTTGAAGAAATTGGAGAGAACTGTATATGTTTGCTGTACGAGGTGTATATGTTATTACACCTAACGCCTACTCGTCCAGCTTTGATATTACCTTCTTCATAAGCATACCCGTAGACGAAACAAACGATGTAAGTTGTTATAACATTGATGAAAACACGAGCTTATTTCAAAACATGGACCAGCCTACCTTCAGAACTTTACATTATTATTATTACATTACATTATTACATCTTCCTCATATTCTAAAACCCAAAACATTTCGACTTATTTCTACAATATGTTAATAGCGAACACCCAAATATCAATTCACTGCATAGAACCAATCAAACAGTTCATTAGCTTCTGAAGACATCGTAATTAATCATGACTTAACCCTGACCACTACAGTCTACCACGTTTTCATGTCTTGGGATAAGTTTCTTCAGTCACTGCTGCGATCAATATAAAATTAATCCAATAAAAACTACTATTTCTAGTGTACAATCTTTCTTCACATCATTTGGTATTTTGAAACACAATAGATTTTCCCCGTAGATTTTTCATGAAAAAGATTATCCGCACCACTTTTTAGATTTTTATTGCAAACAGTTTCTAGACAAACTATTCGACCTTGGTAGTGCAAAACCTCTTCCTTCGTAAATTAAACTTCTTTCACTCACTTTCATACTACAACAAACCCTCTGCTGCTACGGTAAATACTGTGACAACGTCCCCTCTGAAGCTTACCCGCATATAAACTTCAAATTCTCATACAAAAGCTCATTCACCATAGGATCATACTTTAAATTCGAGGACAAGCTTCCCACACCTTTCCTGTCAAGTATTATCTAGAAATTTTAATGCAGAAGCTGCAATGTTTCGTATATGTATAGGTAGCATTGGGCAACATTACAATGCTCGTATCCACCAAAAGTTAGGTATATCCAGTAGAGCCGGTACACCTCTCACAAAACCCACACATTCAGCTCCCCGGCTCCATGCAAAACAAAATAACCACAATTCAGCAAGAATAACTTCTCCATCATAGACTTTTCCAGCCCAATTGAACTCACTACATTGGAGTCAATTTACATCCATAGAACAAACCTAGCCTTAACATTAAAACCTCCGCAGTACCGCTTCACACAATCCACAACTAAGCCCCATCCTCTGACTGTACAATCACTGACATCCGGCTCTCCAACTTGCTTCGTTCATTCACGTGTAGACTTCTACCGTAATAACATCTCTGATCCTCTCTAGCTATACTAGAAATAAATGATATTATTATTCAGTAAGATAGGTGATAGGTATAATCTTAATTCTCTGAAGATAGGAAATGTTCCCAAACGTTTTGATTTAAGTTGTTCCTTAAGATTTTTGTTTTTATCGGAATTCTTGTTACCTTTAGCTAAATAAATGTTGCACTAAAGATATTCCCCAACTCCATCTCTGTTTGCCTTATATGATCCAAACCTAATAGTATTGTTCCTGTGAAGAAGAAAAAAGAACGAGTAAATCTTGAATCGTGCGTTTCTCCCAGGAATAACACTCTGAGTGTGAATCTCACATAGTAAAAAGTATCGTGATATGCTGAAAGTTATATTTCAGGCCAGCGTAGAGTACTTTGTAATATTGTTTAGTTAAAGGTATTTAAAAAATTTCCTTGTACAAGAGAATTAGCTACAGGGCATTTTTTTATCGAAATTTGTAGCATATCGGGTCCCGAATGAGATTGAAATATGAGACAGATAATATTGCGTTCCAAACTAAATCTGGCGTTTCTAATAGCACTCATGGAGAGAAAAAAAAAATCCATCCCTCCCCGCAGATGCGTCCCTGCACAGTAAAATTACCAATTAAAACATTGATACAGGCGACAATCAAGTCGTTGAACAAACTCATTTATTGGAACGTTGACTGCCGCGTTGCACTGTTAAATGCATTAATGGAGTGGCACTGGGCCCACAATAATGTTGACAAAATGTCTGCTTACTAGAGACGCCCCGAGGCTCTTGTCAAAAACAGATACACCGCATCGCCTGCTATGAGTGGACATCTGTGTCCTTTTCTTGGATAGAAGCACTTTCTTCTACCACTCCGATTTAGCAGTGATACTTGTTCGTTCAAAGATTGCATAAATTGAATACTGGCATTCCAAAAACGCTGAAGAGTTGAATACTATACAACTGCAAGCACTAAATGCTCTTGTATATCATTGTTTCTCGATGCAGTGCTCTCCCTGTCAAAATGCGCATATCGAAGTCTCTTCAGCTAGAAGGTTCGCTGTATGAGCAACACTGATCCGCTAGCATTTGAAGTACTCTGGCATGGACTTACGCTCTATTAGAGACGTTTGAGCGATACAGAAAATCAGTGCGTAAACAGCTGGCGAAAAAAAAATTTCCGGTATTGTTCACTAGCTCTTGCGAAAACCACTCATATTTGGCCGATATGTCCAATTCTTCCTTACGTCATCACAATGATCAACAACGGCACGTGGGATGTTGGAAAGAATAAAAACGACGCATTTACTAATCTCGGAATGGTGCTGTGGAACGCGTTGTGGCTCGTGCTCTATCCTTGTCAACTGGCAGCAGCACTTCCGAATCGATCCAAAATGAAATTGGTCTTTCAGGAAGCTCATCGATTCTTAAGCCACACCGGAAACGCACGTCTGAAGCTCTGGTGGCTTTACGTTAGCGATTTCGCGCTTACCACTGCGTCATCGATAAGAGACTTGAGAACCTATCTGCTGAAACAGTTCGAGCTGACGAATGTCAATATGCTGTCATCCATAGCCTTCTTCCTATCGTGGATTCATTCTTATTTTCTTAATATTTGTGCAGTATCAACGTTCTGGATCCTGGCAATGATTGCATGAAGCGCTTACAAGAAGACCTTGCAAAATGCTGAAAGAGAGCTACAGGAATGCATGGCTAAGAATATTTATACAACATGGCAGTCAGATGGTGTACGAAGTGCGAAGTCAACATTTCAAAATGCTAGCAACTCTGTTCACTTCAAAATAGGCCATGGCTACCCTAACGAATCCAAACCAAATCTAGATGCACGTACGCTGAGAGAATCAGCTGATGAAATCGATAAAAACATTCATGACTCGGTGTCAGCAAAGCTAGAGGCGGAGTTGGCTCTAATCGACGAATAGGTTGCAGTGTTATTGGAGGCAGTAGGTCTATCGTCTCTAGTTTGGTTGATGTACTATGCGATAACATCAGGACTGGCTCTGTACTTCACCGTTAATGCAATTATTACGGGACAACTACTACTACCAGTCACCAGGAAGAGAGTGGTTGATGCAAATGCTCCTTCTGTTACTGCTTGCCCAACCTTCGGAGGATCTCAATAAAACAGAAAGTCAGTAATAAAGGACCTCACTTCATCATGTGCTCATTGCTAATCACACAAAGAAATAAATGCTATATTCTGAAACAGTTAATGAAGGTTGCGCATTTGTAAAACAAAGATTCTTAATGTTGTTGTCCCTTCCAAAAATGAATGAATGAGGACTAAATCTTGCGTTTTATGTAGGAACTAGAGCACTCTGAGAGCGCATACCTCCGCCAAGTGAGGCAACGGTAGCAAAAAAAATTCAAATTGGCTCTGAAACCATAATTTTCTTTGTATAAACTCCAAAATCTAATCATTTTTGCCTTTTCATAGTAATAACAGCTTGTGCAATTTTCTTGAAGATCCGTTCCTAACTTTTTGAGTTGTACTATTAACAAACGAAATGACAAACATGAGTCAAACATACAAACGAACAAACCGATCTGCACCAAAATTTATTCAACTCTGTCTATTAACATTACTAACAATTTGTATAAATTTCATAAAGATCTATTAATTATTTTTTGAGTTATTGTGCTAACAAGCATAAAATTAAGATCAGTGACAAACGAACGAACGAACGAACAAAGGGATCATTACCAAAATTTAGTCATCAACTCTTTGTTATATACCCAACCACTCGTGTTAATTTTATCAAAATCCATCCATAACTTTTTGAGTTATGGCATTGAGAAATGAGGCAGACAAACAAACAAACGGATGAACATATCATCACTAAAAGTTGATCATCTGTTTCTCCTAACATACCTAACAATCCCTGTAAATTTCATTCAAATCGGTTCATAACTTTTTGGGTTATCTTGGTGACAGACAGTCGACAAACACGACGAAAACATAACCTCCTTGGCTGAGGTAATAACGCTATGAGGGAGTATAGCATTCGATAAACAATGCAGCGTTAGGGCTGCTGCAGACGATAGCCTTATGGCCTTAAAATGAAAGTTTCGACTAATGTCTTGTTCCGGTATTGCAAGTCTCCCCCACGCACATGATAGAGTGGATTAGTGGAATGCGTCAGCTGCATCTGAAGCTTGTTCACAAATAAAGTGAAAGTTCGATAAATAAAGTGCATCAAGAGTTATATTATTATCAATAAAAACAAGAGAGATTATAGTATACAGAAGTCACTATTGCGTTTGGCACAACTGCATTTTATAAGCCAATTGTATGCAAAATAATAAAGGTCTAAATTATACTACTGTATAAAAATTATATATGCGTAGAACGTGACGTGAAGATCCCATGAGTGTGCTTGGAGCAGTGCTCACCCTGTTACTTTCATCATAAGCTGGTATACAGGATAAAAGTTTCCTATACATACTTCCATCCGCTCGGAATTTCGTCGATGGTTAATGGCTATAAAAATTTGAGCTCAGGACTTCTTCCTACACAGGCTGCTTGAGGCAATGCCGGTCTACGATTGGATATGCCACTCAGCCAGTTGAAGGGGAAAGTTTACTCGAAACGCTCCCGTTGGGTAAATGGAGAGGGTGCGCTTCTCCTTATTAGAACCTCCTTGGTTGCAACCATTTTTCATAACTTCGGTTTTACGTGGGACAGCTAAGTGAGAGGTTGCTGGTGTATGTCTCTGACAGCCTTGAGTTTTCTGAGCTAAGAAAAACGGTGACCCACTATTGAGTCATATCGCAGTCAGCTTAGGAGTTCATATCGTAATACGATGTGACCCACTCGTGGGTCACGCCCCACTAAGATCATTTGACGTGTTATGAATGATAATAGCCATTTATAGTCATAAAATCATGTGACAATACTGGCTCCTGTGATTTTACTTCATCAGGTACCGTTCTGGAAGCTTCACGCTTCCAAGGAAGAAGTAAAAAAGGGGTTTTGCAATAAGATTCATATCCTGAAGATGACAGCCTTTCAGTGTCTGCTGAGAATTTTTTTGGTTTTGAATATCCAGGCACAAAATACTGGGAAAATACATTGAAGGCAATGAAGCTCGTGCTTCTGATGACGCTCCTAGCCATGTTGACAGTGACGAACGAATGGAAGAAAATGTTAATGACAATGGACAGTCTCCATACCATACGTTGCGAAAAAGAGTGTTACAAAGGCAGCTAGACAGCATGTGTACAAAAAAAAAAAAATGTATTTTTTCAGAATTCAATTTTTTGCTTTTCACTTCACCATTATTATTTTATTGCCACAATAACATAAGAAAAAGAAAAATTATACAGATGATGCTAAAAATTCAGTTTTCTAATACGGTAGGTATGAATGACGGTATGCAGTGGATAAAATTTTTTCGAGAGTTCCAAAGTGTAAAATGGTCAGAATAAAGGCCAAAAAGGTTTCAAGCTGTTGTAAATTCTGTGAAGGAACTATGTTTCAATGTACAGTACAACCTATAATGACTAATTTTTCTATGCTTCTATCAGAAAAATATTTTTGTTTTATCGGTTAAGTTCAAGCCAAATTGTATCCACTGCATATTGGTAAACTAAATTTTTTCTCATTATTTACAAAAAATTTCCTGTTTCTAATGTGATTGTAATATTTAAATACTATTGGTGAAGTGAAAAGCAAAAATATTCAATTCTGAAATGAAACATATTTTTTTGTTCAGTGACTCACCGGTGGGTCACATCGCAGTAACAGGAAGTCTGGCGTGACGTTACAGGTGGGTCACATCGCAGGAAACGTGTTAAGGAACGCATGATGAAGTGTATACTGAACTACAAAGTACGACTGGAACATATGGATGGTGGAAGGTGGGCTAGGAAGGTGCACCTGTGGAATGTCTGAAAGAGCAAACGGGAAAGAGTGTGTAGACGTACAGTTGATGTTTGTGGCCTGCACTTTAGGCGGGCACACCAGGTACCTAGACTGGTTATGGAGATGAGTGACGAGTGCTTGTGGATGTAGGCGCAGTTCTGGATTGTAGTGTGCTTCAGTGGAAGAAAGAAATTGATAGGCGATTGCAGACATATGGACCGGATAAATGGCGAGGAGGTATGAAAAAAAGTCAACTCTAGTATGGTACAGAAATCAAGAATGTACTAAGCATGAATATTGGTATAATGAAACTACAGGTGGCGACCTGCTGTTCCTAGCACGGTTTCAGGCTCTCAGTGTGAATGCTCGCATTATCGGTGAAATGAAATATGAAGTCCTGTATGCCAAATGTGTTACTGGGGTGAGGATGAAAGTGTAGAGCATTTAATTTTGAAGCATATAGCATATTCAGAGGAACGAGATGTGATGATGTAAGTGGTCCTGGAAGAGTGGGGTGTGCAAGAAGGTGTGGTGTACGAGAGAACGGGCCTGGCATAGTTGAGTCGAATGCTTGGATTTGATGGAGCGGCAAGTGTGAGGATGATTGAGTGTGTCGAGGAGTACCTGGCAAGGGTGTGGGGTAGGTAAGAGGCGGCTATTAGGGGATGATTTTAACACTGATTAAGGAGTTTCCTAACTGACTTGGGCTCCACTATGGGAACTAGCATAGTTTAGGTATGGGTAGTCTTGTTTGTTGTTTAGGGATTAATAGGTATCGCCGGTGTCGATGCCTCCCTGGTCTGGCGGCTGTTTTATACTGGCGATGCCTGGACTTTGGGGCTGCAGAGGTGAGTTTTTAGTGTCTTGTACAGTTGAGTGACCCGAGCAGCCTTTGCTTCAGAGTGTTTGCTGTGACCAGTCACCTATAGTGGTATAACGTGTTTGCCTCCTGGTATAACGTGTTTGGGTTTCCTATACTGGCGGGGCCTAGGCTTTGGTAGCTGCAGAGGTGAATTTTTTCTATTTTCCGTTGGCCGTTGTTTGACATAGCTGTCTCGTTCCCCAATTTCTTAGTTAGTGGACCGACTCATAAACGACTAAAAATGGACGAGAATTTTAAATAATGGACAAGTCGACAGAACTGTTTCATTTTTCTTTATCGTCACTTTAACGATCAGAATCGCGTTACTCCCGTTTAACATAAAAAAACTAGATAACCTGAAAATGTTGTAAGAACACGGGCGCTATCTTGGATTTGAATGCCTGTGGGATCGCTGTTTGTTGATTTCCCCTCTGTCGGTAGATCAGACAATAAATACTCTAGAAATAGGCTCTTCCTCTCAAAACTAGGCTAGAGAATTATGGAGTACGAACGTTATCTCAAATCGATGGGCAATATAACCGAAAATGTAAAGAAACGCTATCATAACTGAATGCGAGGTGTCACTCATGCGAATGAAAGACATATACGTGTGGACAAATAAAGAAAGAGTTGACGCACAGCTCGTGTTCATTTTCGTGATTGGACGAGTTACGGTGAGGGACATGTGAATTCGCCCCAATTAAAAGCGAATTTACGCAGCCTGATTTTGATACGGACAGCCCATTTTCAATATATATATATATATATATATAGCCTGATAAACCGAAATAATAGAAAAGCCAAAGGTATTCACGGTATTCTTTATACAAGAGTATTAGCTATAGGACAGTATTTTCTCCACGTATAACATATTGGGTGCCGATCCGGGTTGATGTATGACATTCATAATATTACGTTTTAAACTATAAGTTTGGCACTTCTGCTGATACTCAGGGAAGGAAATGCTTATCCCACCCTGCTTCTGCACCCATGCTCAGTAGAATTATCAATTAAAACATCGATACAGTCGGTGATTAAGTCGGTAAACACACTTGTTTATTGAAACGTTGTTCGCCACATCTTAAATTAGTGTTTCGTTAAATGCTTTAATGGAGTGGTGCTGGGTCCTCATCGATGTTGACAAGAGGTCTGCATAAAAGAGACACCTCGAGGCTCTTGTCAAGGACACATAGACCGCATAGTGGACATCTCTGTCTTTGTATTGGATTAAAGCCCTTACTCTTACCACTCCTATGTATCAGCAATACTAGTTCGCTTGAAAAGATTACATAAATTGAGTTCCGGCATTGAAAGTATTGAAGAGCTAATTACAATATAAGAGCAACACTAATGCAACTCATTATATCTCAACGCAGCGATCTCAATGTCAAGAAGCGCATTTTGAAGTTTGCTGAGTAGGACAATTCGCATGGACGAGCAGCAATGTTCTGCTAGCATTTGAAGTACTCTTGCAGGGATTTGGGCTCTATCAGAGGCATTTGATCGACTCACGTAAAAAACGGGCAACAAAAATTTCTCAGCTATTGTTAATAAGCTCTTACGAAAACTACTCAAATTTGGCCCATACGCCCGATTCTTCTTCACGTCATTAAATTGATCAACTACGGCACGTGGGAAGTATAAAAACGACGCGTTTTGATAAACTTGAAATGGTGCTATGAAGTGCGTTGTGGCTGGTGCTCTATCCTTGTCAACTGCCTGCAGCACTTCAGGGAAGATACATCTGAAGCACTAGTGGCTTTATATTTGCGTTTTTGTACTTCACGTACAGTTGCGTCATCGATAAGAGACTTGAGAGCTTCTCTATTGAAACAGTTTTAGCTGATAAATGTCAATATACTTTCTTTCCATCTTGGATTAATTCTTATTTCGCTGATATATATGCAGTGTCATCGGTCTGGACCTTCGTAATGATGGCACGAAGCGCTTACAAGAAGACTTCGCTCAATGTTGAAAGAGAGCTACAGAAATGCAGCGGTAAAAACATTTATGCCCCACGCCAGCCAGACGGAGTACGAAGTTCGAAGTCAAAATTTAGAAACGCTGGCAGCGCTGGGTGTTCACTCAAAGATACATCACACCTGCCTTACCGGAACAGAATAATTATATCCAGATGCCCGTACGCTGGGAGATCGAGTCATCTGCTGAAATTGATAGAAAGATTCTTGACTTGGCGTCAGTAGAGCTAAAGGTAGAGTTAGCTTTAGTTGTTGATTCGTTGAAGTGTTCATGGAGGCAGTAGGTCTCTCGTCTCTAGCATGGCCGATGTATTATGCGATAGAAACAGGACTGGCTCTGTACTTCACCGTTGACCAATATTAAGTGACAAGAAGACTACTACAGGTCAGTAGAAGTCAGTGTTTGATCCGAGTGCTCCTTCTGTTCCTGCTCGCAAAGCTTACGGATGACCTCAAGAAAACGGTTATCAACAGTATAAGCAAAAGAGGATATCGCTTCATCATAATACATATATTCATTCTCAATCATACCAATGAATAAATATTATATCCTGGATTAGTTTATGAAGCTTGTCCATTTGTAACACAAAAAAATTGTGGTTGTTCCCTAACTGCGTCTCTGTTAGCCCTTCACTGCATTGTTCGTATTCTATGATCCGTTCCTAGTATTGTTGTTCCTACCGAAAATGAAATAATAGCGACTGATTCTTGCATTTCCATATTCGAGTATCGCAAACGAAAAACAATGCAGTGTGAGATTAAAAGGTTGGTATACACGAGGCTAACGTACAGTACTTTGCAATATTTTTATGCCAACCGTATATAATGCGTTCCGGTACAAGAGAGTTAGCTGCAGGCAATTTTTTCTCCACGTTGCATAGTGGGTGCGAAAATGGAACCAAATGGTACTGAAATATTGTATTCACAATCATGTTCCAAACTACGTGCATCAGGCGTTCCTGACGATGTCACGGAGAGAAAAAGTCCATCTCTGCCCCTTGCTGCGCCCCTGTACTGCAGAATTATCAATTAAAACCTCGATATAGCTGGTGATTCAGTGTCGGTGAACAAACTCATTTATTGAAACGTTGGCTGTCGCTTCATATTCTAACATTAAATTATTGCATTGGCAAAGAATTTAATGAAGTAACGCCAGGTCCTTAATGTTATTGACCGAAGGCCTGCATAATAGAGACGCCCCTAATGCTGATGTTGAGGACAGGTACATCTCATAGTCGGCACAGCTTGCGATGAGTGGACGAGTCCTTCCGTTGGGTCACAGCCGTTACACTTACATCTCCTACTTAGCAGCAAGTCCATTTGCTGGAAGACTACATATATTACGTTCTGGTATCCTAAAACTGTTCAAGACTTAAATACTATACACCAGCAACAGTCGCACTAATGTAGTAATTATTTCTCGACGCAGTGCTCGCAATGTCAAGACGCACAAATCGAAGTCTCTTCAGTTGGAAGGTTCCCTGTATGAGCAGTAATTTTCTGCTAGCATTTGAAGTACTCCTGCATGGACTTGGGCTCTATCAGAGGCGTTTGAACGACCCAAAAAATGAAGGCATAAAAAACTGGCAACAAAAATTTCCCCGCTATTGTTCACTAGCTCTTGCGAAAACCACTCAAATTTGGCCCATATGCCCGATTCTTCTTTACGTCATTACAGTGATCAACAACAGCACATGGGAAGTTGGAAAGTATAAAAACGACGCATTTAATAATCTTGGGATGGTGCTATGGAATGCATTGTGGCTGGTGCTCTATCCTTGCCAACTAGCTGTAGCACTTCTAAATAGATCCAAAATGAAATTGGTTTTTCAGGAAGCTCACCGATTCTTAAACCACACCGGAAAGATACGTCTGAAGCACTGGTGGTTTTACATTAGCGTTTTCGCGCTTACCGCTGCATCATCGATAAGAGACTTGAGAACCTATCTGCTGAAACAGTTCGAGCTGACAAATGTTTGATATGCTTTCATGTATGACCTTCTTCCTATCGTGGATTCATTCTTATTTGATTGATATCTCCGCAGTGTCAACCGTCTGGATCCTAGCAATGATTGCACGAAGCGCGTACAAGAAAGCTTCACGAAACGCTGAAAGAGAGCTACAGGAATGTATCTATAAGGATGCTTGTGCTACAGGCCAGTCCGCCGGTCTACGAAGTTTGAAGTCAACATTTGGAAGTGTTAGCAACACTGTTCACTCAAAGACACATTGCACCTGCCCTAACGTAACTAAAGCAACTCTAAATGCGCGTACGCTGAGAGAGTCAACTGCTGAAATCGACGTAAAGTTTCTCAACACGGTGTCAGCAAAGCTCGAGGCTGAGTTGGCTTTTATCGACGAATATGTTGAATTGTTAATGGAGGCCGTGGGTCTATCGTCTCTAGTTTGGCTGATGTATTTTACGATTGCCTCGGGACTGAATCTGTACTTCACCGTTGATGCGATTATTACGGGACAAATCAAGAGCTATCAGTCATCTGGAACTGAAGTGTTGACTCGAGGGCTCCTTCTGTTTCTTCTCGCTCAACCTACGGATGACCTGAATAAAACAGTAAGTTGGCAAAAGAGGACTTCGCTTCATCATGTGCTCATTACTAATCACACAACTAAATGATGCAATATTCTAGATTAGTTTAGGAAGTTTGCGTATTTTTGAACCAAAAATTTGAAGATGTTCCCTAACTGCATAGCTGTTAACTCGTCACTTAATAATTTGTTGTGTATGACCCGGACCTAATAGTGTTGTTCCCGCGGAAGAAAAAAATATAGCTACTAAGTATGTCTCTTCCTATAGAAACAAAGCTCTGAGTGGGTATGGCACATGATAAACGATACTATGAAACGTTGAATGGTGTATTTCAGGCCAGCGTTTAGAACTTAGCAATATTTTTATGACAAAGGTATGTAGGCTAATTCATTCTCGTACAAGGGGATCAGCTGCAGGATACTTTTTTATTTATGTGTAGCATTTTGGGACCCAAATGGCGTTGATCATAGACCGCACCAGACAGTGACTGGTCACTGGCCGCTGAAGTAGATTTCGTTCCCACAATTGGGCCTGATTGCACGGTGCAGCAGACACATTTTTATATATTCTCTCATTACTGTTTCATACTTTTTTAGGCTATTTGACTTAAATCTTTTACAGCCAGTAATGACTGGCAAACCTGTACATACTTCTAAAATGCCATACGCCAAAAATTCACACAATATTAAGGCTTGAAGTGTAATTACGTAGAGCAACTGTTTATGACATCCGTTGATATTTACAGTAAGGTAAAATTGTTTCCCAATATTTAGTAAAATTAACAGTCTCATGTTGTCGAACAGAAGCTTCTAAAATTAGTGGTGTGCTCGATTTCTAATGAAAGTGCCAAGTAAACATCTAATAGAGTTACTTACTCAGGCAACCAAAAAGTGATGTAACATAGGAAACCATGAAGTGATATAACGTAGGCAACCATGAAATGGTGTAATATACGCAGGCAGCTATGTGAAATTATATTGACTCTCACAATGTGCAGCTTTAGATGGTTCCAGTAATGAAGGGTTGCATCACCCTTAATATCATTTATTGGCTGTCTTGATATCTTTATTTCATAGTTCTCTATGCATTTTGTGTTCATTGCTACCAATGTGGTATTACCGTGGTTTTAATTGATTTTTCAACATTATGGGGTTTTCCTAACCTCACTTTTGTTGCGGCAAGATGGACAAGGTCTACCGAATGCTCTTCATACATCAATTTCTCAGGTTATTACTTTAAATCCGTCATTCAAAAAAAAAAACTCTTTTGAGTGTGATATTAAAGTACACAATATGTAGTATCTATGAAGCATTTTTTCTATAAAATTTTGATATTCTTAGAAATAATGATAAATTTTCACTTTTTTAAGTGTCTGAAGGTATGATATATATCGCCTACTGAAGATATATAATTGTGAATTCAGATTATCTGTTCTACAACACATTTTTTTCTTATGGTACGACAAAGAAATCAATCTCTGTTTGAGGTCTCTGTGATAATTAGAACTCATTTTATTAACACTTACGTGAATCGGCCTCCCGCTCCAATTGCGAGAGGCCTGGTTTCAGTGTCCAGTCAATGTATGATGTGGTCTATCAGGTATTAGGTATTACAAAAAGATTTAAGCCTCCCTAAATAAGTACTAAGCTCTTCTAAGAGAGGAAAAGGAAGGGACATATAGTATGTCGACAGAAAAACGGGGAACCCATGCACTAAGGTGTTCAGACACAGGATCAACGCGCATGGGAACAGCAAGTCGGGAAAGAAGAGGAAGAACAGACAGAAGTAAGATCAGTAGGAGTATGAAAGTGGAAGGAAGGAAAGTGGGCACGAAAGACAGACGTCCCGAAGGCCTAGCTAATGGCTAAGGTAACCTACTCAAACCCCCTGGGGGCGCTACTCCCCATAACATAGGATGGGCGAACNGAAGCAAAGTGGGCACGAAAGACAGACGTCCCGAAGGCCTAGCTAATGGCTAAGGTAACCTACTCAAACCCCCTTGGGGCGCTACTCCCCATAACATAGGATGGGCGAACCTAACTAACCTAACCCTATGGCCCATTCTATGCCCCCGGAGGGGGGTGTGGTCTATCATGCGTTGATATATGACGTGCGAGATAATATCTCCCAAACTTAATTAGACGTTTGTGATGGTACTCATGGAGAGGAAAAATCCATCGCTGTACGCCCGCTAGTTTCGCCCTTGCACTGTAACATCATCAATTAAACAGTCGATTCAGCTGGTGATTAAGTCGGTGAACAAGCACATTAATTGAAGCGTTGGCTGCTGCATCAGTTCCTAACTCTAGATTATTGCATTGTCAAATGATATAATGGACTGTAGCTTGGTCCAAACATTTATTGACAAAAGGTTTGCATGACAAAGAAACCCCATGGCTTTTGTTGAGAACAGATATGTACATCGCAAAGTCGTCATCGTCTTCGATGAGTGGATATCTGCGTCTTTCCATTGGCCCAGAGCACTTGCCCCCACCACTTCTATTTAGCAACGATAGGCTACGTACTGGTTGTCTTGCAGACTTCACAAATTAAATTCCAGCACTTCCAAAAGGTTGAAAAGTTACATGTAATACGGCAGCAAAGCTTATCCTAATGTAATCATTGTTTCTCGAGGTTGTGCTCGCAACTACAAGAAGCGCGTGTCGATGTCTGCAAGTGGACGGTTCACTGTATGAGCAGCAATGTTCTGTTAGCATTTGAAGTACTCTTACATGGACTTGGGCTCTATTGGGCTGTGTCAGACACGCTTATTGAATGATGCAGAAAATCAGTGCCGAAAAAAAACGGGCGACAAAAATTTCTACCATGAGGGCTCTAATGGACAGCCCTCTAATGGAGGGCTCTCCAAAGTGGAGAACAGAATTCTATTTTAGGAAGAATCAATTGTTTCCACAGTTTGAGTATTGTTCTCAACATAGCGTAACGAGAAAGTTCGTAAAACCCATCCACTCCATTTTTTCTCCACAGCGATTACTGTCGCAATATGTTCTTCGAATGTAGCAGCATCTTGCATTCTTGCACCAAGGTCTCTAAAACTGTCTTTTTTCCAATGCCATGCCCACAGCTAGTGGTATATAGCGTGGATTAAAAGAGTGTTCGGCTTTTCCCATTTTCTAGCAGCTCGAATTTTGTTTAAATAAAAGTCATATTATTTTTTACCGACGATCGGCAAATACTTTTCAAATCTCGCTGCACTGACAGCACGTCTTCCACAGATTAAACAGCAGCTAGTATTCGTGTATCGTCAGCACATGACGAAGAGATTGCATAGTTGCAACCATGTCCCATGACATTGATCGTGATTAGAAAGAGGACAGGGCCAAGCACGGTGCCTTATGTTTGAAAACTATGCTGTTTTGATGTGAGTAGGTCATTACTCGCTTGATGGTGCACTAGGTGTTTACAGAGCACCCTCTCGAACGGTTACACTACGTGGCTGGTTAATGAGACAGGTCTATAGTTAGCTGGTTGTGTACTATTTCTAGTTTTGGGGATTGAGGTAATGATTGCGAGTTGATAAGTGCATCGTATAACCCCATCGTTTAATGATTTACACCACATCTGGTAAAGCGGGTAAGAAATGTTTCGCTTGCACATTTTAAGGATTTTTGCAAGAACATTATCTGGTTTTGAAGCGCTGTTTTGCCAAGTTCAACCATGACTAATTCATTGCTTAGTTTTGTGAATTCAAAATCCATCAGGTAGTAAACAGTTACTTCTTATAATTGAATTTAGGGGTAGCTCTCTTTTCTGCTAGAATATATCTGGTATTGACGGCTTAAATTTTCGCTCATCTCGTCATCGATCTATTTGGCCCTATTTATGTTTTCAGAGAAGAGTAATTTGATGCATAAGCGAAGAAACATTTACTGTTTTCTTATATCTTCTGGATGGCTTGCAATTCTTTTCCATTTTTCTCTATATCACAAAATTCTGTTCAGTCTCATCCAGTCTTCGCCGGCATTCAATTTGTCGCTGCATTACATGCTATGACTTTTGGCATTTGATTAATCTTGCTCGTTTCTTTAGTAAGGTATTGCGGAATTTATTGTGGCGATTTTTAAGACATTTCGTCCTGGTGGGTGGGAGGTACTGCACTCACTTCTTCCACAGAACTTTTTCGAAGATTTCGTTCATCGTTTCACTTTGAGTAACGTCATCTAGAAGAGTTTCCCAGTTCACAGATCTCAGCTCATCATTCATGCCTTCCCAGATTACTCCACTACTGATAGCATTTGATTCTCGAATATTTTATGCTATTTTTCTTATTGTTTTTCAAGTTACGCGCTAGTTGGCTACTGAACTGGGTTGTGATATAAATGAGTTTGTGATTAGAGACAAGGCAGATGATAAATTGGGTATTCTGGAGAAAGAGGATCTCTAAGATGTTGTGTTTCCCTGTGGGCGAAAAAAAATCATCTGTACTAACGTGAGTTGTTCTATTACCTAAAGTGAAGATTGTGCTTGTTCTCTCTTATCTATCGTGTATGAAAACTTTTAGCTATAAATAAAACTACCATTTTCATCAAGTACGTCTGGATTTAACCATTTTAGGAATGGAAAGTTAAAATCACTTGTAATGATTAGACTGTACTCATGAAAGGATAGGGTCCCAGCCTTGCTTCTCTGACAGCAGTCACGCTCTGTAGGTCCGTAGCGCTTGTGATAAGCAGTGCAGTCTTGTGTTGAGAAGCAAACATATGTTCATTGGGCGAGCATGCAGTACTTCACTGTATTTGTATGTGGAAGAGATGCAAACGCAGTAGTGGTGTAGCTACAAGGTAGCAATAAATTTTGTCCCCCATGTGCAGCATATGCGGTGTTACGGGCGTTTAAACCGCAGGATATCATTCATAATCATAATTATATTCGGAACTGATCTTAGCGTTTCAAATGGTTCTCATCGAGATAAAAAGTTCCTCAAACTCCAAGCTACTTCCTTCTACTGTAGAGTTTCTAGTTACTAAGGTCGATTCTTAAAGCTGGTGATGTTTATAAACAAACTCGTTTCTTAAAACATTACCGCCACTGCAGATCTTAAATGCTACTGTATGGTTGATGTATGAAGAGATATTGCTTTGTTCCGCTCTTTAATGAATTGACACTGCGTCCACAATGGTGTTGACAAAATGCCTGAGAAGTGGAGACGAACCTTGACGCTCGTCGAAGACATACACACCGCATAGTTGCCATCGACGTCGATGAGGGGACATCTGCATCCCTCCAATAAGTCGGAGGACTTACGCCTGCTGCCTGCCTTCAATAACAGTTATTCTGGTCCACTTGAAAATTTCACAAGTTGAGCTCTAGCACTCAGTAGTGTTACAGGGAAAATATGATGAAATGGCAATGCTAATTCTCCCGTAATAATTTTTTCACGTAATGTTCGGTATGGCCAGACGTGCGTGTCGAATTCCCTTCAGTCGGGCAGTGAGCCGTTTGAGCAGCTCTGTTCTGCTAGCATTTGAAGTGCTCTTGCATGGACTTGGGCTCTATCAGCGACGTTTGAGCGGTGCAGAAAATCACTGTCTAAAAAACTGGCGACAAGAGTTTATACACTTTTGTTCATTAAGTCTTACAGCAGCCATTCAGATTTGGCCCATATGCCCTGTTCTTTTGTACGTTACGACACTGATCAACAACGGCACGTGGGAAGTTGGAAAGTATAAAAACGACACATTTAATAATCTTGGGATGGTGCTATGGAACGTGTTGTGGCTGGTGCTCTATCCTTCCCAAATGGCTGCAGCACTTCTGAATAGATCCAAAATGAAGTTCATCTTTCAGGAAGCTCACCGATTCGTAAGTCACACGGGAAAGATACGTATGAAGCACTGGTGGTTTTACCTTTGCGTTTTCTCAGTTGCCGGAGCTGCATCGATGATGGACTTGAGAACGTATGTCCTGCAACAGTTTGCGTTGCCAAATGTCAATAGTCTTGCAACTGTGACATTCCTACTATCGTGGATTCATTCTTATTTCATTGATATCTCCACAGTGTCAACGCTTTGGATCTTTGCGATGGTCGCGCGAAGTGCTTACAAGAAGACCTTGACAAATGCTCAAAGAGAGTTGCAGAGGTGTGNCATTCTTATTTCATTGATATCTCCACAGTGTCAACGCTTTGGATCTTTGCGATGGTCGCGCGAAGTGCTTACAAGAAGACCTTGACAAATGCTCAAAGAGAGTTGCAGAGGTGTGTCGGCAAGAACATTTATGCCACATGTCCAACAGACGGAGAAAAAGACGCAAAGACATTATTTGGAAATGTTAGCAACGCTGTTCGCTCAAAGACACATCACACCTGCCCCAACGAAACTAAACCAAGTCTAGATGTGTGTACGCTGAGGGAGTCAGTTGTTGATATGGAATGCAAGATTGTTGACTCTGTATCAGCAAAACTCGAGGCGGAGTTGGCCTCAATTGATGAATTTGTTGAAGTGTTGATGCAGGGAATGGGCCTATCGTCACTAGTTTGGATGATGTATGATGCGATAGCTTCAGGACTTATTTTATATTTCACCGTTGATGCGACCATTACGGGTAAAGACTACCAAGTGTCGCGGATATTTGGGGTTGTACGAGTACTTCTTCTGTTCTTGCTTGCTCAGCCAACGGATGATCTCAACAAAACAGTAAGTTAGTATTAGACGAGTTAGAATAAAGGAGGAAGCTAGCAGAGAATTTTGCTGCTAGCACAGGAAGCTGTGGGGCTATGCAGTTAAGAAAGTTAGTCTTTTATTACCGTAGAGTAAACCATTAAAGATCGTAGCCAAATAAACACCTAGCTCAATGACAACATACGTATAGCGCTGCTGCGTTGCATATTATACTGGTATATATATTTTCTGGATGCAAGTCGTTCCTTTAACTGTTGATATTTTAATTTTGGAAATTACTTGAGCTAAGTTTTCAATGCATGCTAATTACTGTTGTACCGTTTATGTTAATTTCTAAAGGCCTTTCTTTTCTGCCATGCAGTTTCTGCATGATGGGCTAAGTCGCCGAACTTGAAGCGACTTACTGAATTTATTAATATTCAACTTCTGTGTTAACATTGTCAAGATCACAGGTTTATGCTGAGTAAGCTTATCCTGAGTCAAAGAAGTTACTTCTGCAGGGACTTCATAAGTTCCGTTAGTTTTATTCAGAGCTTAAGAATATTTGCTATATCGTGCATACTGCTTTCGTTTGTTACACTCCTGATAATTGATAATAATTCGTTCTAGTGATAATTATTTGAGTCGATCTTGCGCTACTCTCCTGATCTGCTCTTCTCCTGGACTCGTGTGCAGGAGATCATTTCACTCTGCGTACTACAGGCTCGTCCCTGCATTACACATAATTTATACCCACAAACGTAGCAATGTTTAATGGAAACTTAGCGGTAATTGTAATAATTTCTCTGTATTTTCCGGCAGAGACAGTGGTGTGTTCGGCGCTGGCAGAAGACGCTTTTGACTCTACCGCTTTCACGAAGGGTAAGTGTGCAGGCGGAGAGATTGTTGAAGTACGAAGGTGCTGGAGATGAAGTCAGATATCGAGGAGCACGAGGAGCTTCAGCGATTGGCTCAGAAAAAAATAGAGTTTATCCAAACGCACTTGATTTGACCCAAACGTGAGATTAGTGCGTTGGGCCAGCCGTTGTGAATCGTGTTGAAAGTGTTAGCAGCAAGACAAAAATACCTACGCTTGAGACTAAGGCCTGCTGCCCACTAACAACTTTCGCTGCCGCTAGCAGCTTAGAGGCAACTCAACTAATCCGTGTACGTAGCTTCAGCTTGCACAAAATTTAACTGCTTAAAAAAATTTTAAATATTTCAGCCGCTCTTAATTATGAGCGGTTTGGGTTCACAACGATCGATATTTTAAGAATTACAGCACGATGTTCATAGACGTCATGGCCACAACTGCGCAGTCGGATAAGCTAAATTGCGTCTATGCTGCTAGTGGCAGCGAAAGTTGTTATTGGGCACCCGGCCTAAGAAGAACTTCACATTACGAAGCAAAATTCAGTTGAGGGAAGTTTGAAAGGTAATCAGTAGAGCCGGACATTGCTTGAAATAATGCTGAATACTTATTTTGCTTAAGCTGCTTAAAAATTGGTAAAATTTTGCAGCGCTAAAAATGCTTGCAAGCACCATCCAAATTTCTGCTAGCGCGTAAAAATTGTTATCGGTGCTCTAAAATTTTTGTTAGTGCTTAAAAAATGTTTACTAGCGCTTAAGTTGTTCCGGTTAAAATTGCTCGGAAACCTTTTCTAGTTTACGGAGTTATCGTGTGCCTGCCTATTTATTGTGCGCAACAAGCTAACAACGTACGAGTATAGCGCATACATAAGGCGTCTTTTCGTGGCCACATTCGTGATCAGAATCACCGTGATCACTGAAGAGCACAAGGACGGTCAATGATTTTGAAATAAACCAGAGACGCCATGTCTTAATTTCAAAATTTGGATTCCAATCGTATTTACTCAAAAGACGATGGGAAATTCATTTTTAAAACTTTTTATTTATTTGAAGTCAATGGATAAGTGCACTTGCAGTAATTAATGCATTTTGAACGTGCACACTGCACAGGTATAAAACTAAGAGCTTGGGCACACGTACGCCAAACTTGCATTGCAACGGAACTTAGTATTCGATTGCGCTGCAACGCCCAAGGCTTCGGCTCGGACTGAAAAAATAAATAAGGTATGAGTCGTTTTTTGCAGTTTGCACGTTATAACAAACAGCAATGGTGAAGCTTTTAGAATACCTCCTACTTCTGTATCAGTTTAAAGTTGCAAAGACGCACAGTTTCAGCCTGAAATTCAAGTACCATGAGTAGTAAGTAGTCACGGCAACGTGACGATCGAAGGAAAAATTGTGTTACTGAGCAATTTTTACGATAATGTTCCCACTCTATAACACAAACAATCGTAATAATATTATCCAATTTATCCTTAAATATAAAAAACGTCACCAACTTTGCATTTTTAATTTTTGAACTTTTGCTTGTGTAGCAGCTGGAAATACTTTCTGATCATGCATGATAGCCCACTAGTGAAATCACGGTTCGTTCAATTTTCACCAACGATCACGGCTGCTTGCTATCAGAATCACGTCAACAAGTGGTCACAAAAACGCACGGATCATGCAGATTCAGGCGGAATGATCCGCAAGGTGGTCACAAAAAGACACCTCTAGACACTCCATGCACTTTACGTTGCTCTGTGGCACAACTCTAAAAATAAAAAATGGTGTGGTTTCTGTAGCTCTTCCCATGAAGAGCCTCATTTTTTCAACAAACAAAACAAACTTTTAACTTTTTCAAGCTAGCCTATGTCGGCTGAGTTTGTTTTAGGACTGAAACTCGCTTACAATTTCTAGCTGCATTTTTCAACTGTTACTCACGTTGAAAATAATTTTAAATGTTCTTTTCATTGCGTTACTGAAACTTTCAATAACTATATAATTGAGACAAATTTGTAGACTTACAGCGGAAGAAAGGCTGATTCGATGATGGGTGTTAGCTTTTCTTACCTAGAGCGGAACGCCCAAGGTCTATGCCCCGAATAATGCCCGCGTAGAGTTGTTTTTCGTGTTGACATAGGTCCAAAAATGTTTGAAGTTATATCCGTTTTTATTTTAAGCGCTTATGATAGGAAATGTTTATGCTTATTTAGCTTTGTATTTCCCGCCTTAGTACAATTCTTAAACTCGTCAACATCAGCGCTTATTTTGGATGCTATACTTGCTTATTTTTGCTGCTTAAAGCGCTTAAACCGTTGTTGCTTAATATCCGGGCTCTAGTTATCAGTATGGGGTGACACGTAAAGCCCTGATCAACAAGGCGAAGCAAGGTTAATCATCGGAAATTTTGGGCGAGTCAATTCTCAAAAGCTACGTTTTTCGGCTCAGTCGATGACGGCCTTAGTTTCCTCCAAAGATACAGCATGTTCGATAGGATCATGTGGTTCTATGTACTAACATACTACTGTGTTATGGGGAGTCCCACCTTACGAGAGATTCCGAAGAGTTCAGTATCTAGAGTTAGGCTTTCGGTGCGTTTTTTCCATGGGTTTCGGTCACATTGGTCTCATAGAGATAATAATAATAACAGATGATCAACTTCTGGTGGAAATCCGTTCATCTCTTTGTTTGTATGTCTCTTTTTTTGTTCCATAATCAAAGAGTTAAAGACTTTCAGACTTTCAAAAAATTTACATGAGCTGTTAGGTTTATTGCGAAGAGTAAATGATCAAATTTTTGTGATGATCAATGACGTCCGTTCGTCGCTGTGTTTGATTTTTCGCTTGTCAGCACAAGAACTCAAAAAGTTCCCATGAATGGATCTTTATGAAATTTACTGGAGTTATTTTTAGTAATGTTGAAAGACAGATAATTAAATTTTGGTGCGGATTGGTTGGTCCCTTGTGTGTTTGACTTGTGTTTGTCATAATGTTTGTTAGCAGCATAACTCAGAAACTTATGAACGGATTTTCAAGAAAATTTCTGAAGCTGCTAATACTGTGTCCGCAAAAACCAAGTTATTGCATAATTCACCGATAATTTTGTTTTCGTATTCCCTGCCATATGATAGGAGCGAGGAAGGTGGTATGACGTGTGTTGCTCCACCCCCGCGCCACACACAAATCCTCGCTACAGAGTCCGTCTGTGATCTATCAGAGCTTGAGCAGAATACACGTACGTTGCGCTGGTCTACGAGCTTCTACTTTCCTACCTTTTCACTTATTTTGCCGCCATACCAAAAACTGCCACAGTATCACAATGGGTCGGAAGAAGCTTACCATTGAAGAAAAAACTCGGGCCCTCACCCTAATCGAGCAGGGAGCGGTGATGAAAAACCGCGTAGCTGTTGAACTGATTGATTGTCAGCCGAGTGTTACTCTTCAGACTTAAGATATCAACTGCCACATCGCTACCGGGCTCAAACCGCCACGCAAATTGGGATGTGGGTGCAAAAGAAAGACAACAACAGGGGCTGACAATGTGTTTGTGGAAGAAGTGAAGCTCGCTTATGTCTTTCTCTTGTGCCCACATCCCAGTTTGCGTGGCGGTATGGTCCCGGGCTGATTTTTTAAGCTTGAAGAGGGACACTCGGCTGACATTCTGCTCGACAGCTATACAGTTCAATGGCACTCCCTGCTTGATTGGACTAAGGGCCCGAGTTTTTTCTTTAGAGGTGAGCTTCTTCCGACCCATTGTGATGCCATGGTGGTTTTTGGTATGGTGCCAAATAAATGAAAAAGTATCAAAGTAGAGGCCCTTGCTTGATTGGAGATACGCACGTCATACCACCCTCCCCTCTTCTCTCATATGACGGGGAATGCGAAAATAAAGTTATTGGCGAATTATGTCATAACTTTGTTTTTTCAGCTACTGTACTATCAAAAGCCACATATGATTAGATTTTGCCGTTGATGCAAAGAAAATCATGGTTGTAGAGCCAAGTTGAATTTTTCTTTACCGCTGTCATGCTTGGCAGAAAGAAGTGTGAGTTCCCAGAGAGCTCTAGTTTGAACTTGATACGTTTGGCCGAGTTTTGGTACCACATTGATCTAAAAGCACATAAGGCGGCTCGCACGAAAAAAATATATGCCTAAGAGGGCGTGGGAGTAAAAAAGTGAAGAACCACTGCAGCAGAGAGCTACCCAGCAATGACAGGTTTGCGTTGTGCAGGCCAAGCGCACACTCGACGTTCTGGAACGTCCGTTGGTGTTTTCTCTGGCATCCTTGATGACGCTCAGTCGCTCCAGCATTGGTTCGGTAAGAATTTAATTTGTTTATAGCGAAATTATTAGTATATGTTGTCTTTATCTGTCAGAAATACCCGATTGGATATAGGCCCAGATGTTAAAATAGTTGGGTTAGCTCGTATCATACAATGGAGCCCTCGCCGTAGATTTATGGGTTGCACCCTTCACTATTTTCTCAGCCAAATCTGTGGTTAACAATGTAAAGATAACCGCACGCGCAGCTCCGACTCCTCCAGCTGTGACGTCTTCTGGAGACCCACCTCGCGTCGCCCACTACAGCCTCTATTTAGGATTTTCATTTTATCATTTGATAAAATACTCTTTCCTTTTCACAACGCATAATCAAGTCCATTAAAATGTTATAATTTATTACAAAAATCCTATATATATATATATGTATATATATTATATATCGCCTGCTAGCACTGTAAGACAATCGCCTTGAGTCTACGAAAGGCATTGTTTCACCGTATATTTTAACGCAGGGTATGATAAACCAAAGTGACATTCGACAATTTTATGAAAAGTGAAACAAATCCATAAATTTTCTAAAATTAGTAGTTCTTCCATAAATGTCTTAGCTGCCGAAGTTGGAGTCATACATAGCTCTATACATCCCCTCCAGGACAGAACAGGAAGGGATGCTGAAACATTTTCGGGAGAAATAAGCAAGTAAAGTCAATCTGTAAAGGTAAATTGGCTACCCTTTAGCAGTTCTCTTCCTATTTTTTATTATAAATGAGGGATACTGCGTTAAACTTCACGTCCGACCACGTAAGTTGTAGTCCTATGATGCTGTAGATCACAGATAAAACTTTAGTGATGCTTGTTGGTGTAAAAATGTTAATACTGGAGTTAGAAGTAATAAGAATAGAATAGATAGCACCAGTAGACGGACCAACAGGCCCATTCACGGAGAGTTGCCGCGACTTACGCTCCGGCCCTCAATCAGCTATCGTCATTAATTTGGAATCACGAAGACTTCACGAACAATAAGTTATTGCAAACCAATGTTTCGCTAGTTATGAGTGCTTAAATTAAGGTAAATTAGAAGAGTAAGCAGATACAACACGTTGCATCCACTTTATGTAGCCGTGCAATAGTGTGCATATGCTAAGGCATACATATATAATTGTCTGAATAGACTCGGATATAGCTCCGAAGGATAAAACGTTAATGTATTACCGCCTTCTATCTGACTATAGGTAGAGACGGAGTCAATCTTTATCCACACTGCACGCGGAAAAATGCCGAGCAGAGATGCAGCCAATTACTACGAAAACTTGTAAATCGATTATGTTTGAGCATAGATTTAGGTCTTGAGCTGGGTACTTACCTAAAGTTATCTCGCTGTCGCTTCTTCACGATTTTAAAGCAATAATTGCCTTATGTTCACATTATTTCCATAAATTCATGCACGATAACTGCGCTTCCCGTGCTTGAAGTCTTTAGGAGGCGTTCCAGAGAGAGAGAGATGCGCGGAGAGTCGTAAACCGGTGAAGCAAGTGGGCTGACTCTGCGTAGTTATACTATGGCCAAGCCCACCAGTCCATGTTTAATGCGCTTTAATAATTACTGAGCAAGTACCACGTTCTACTTTGACAGCCCCTTTGGAGGGGGCTTAGGATGGGCCATAGATGGTTAGGTTAGTTTAAAGATCCCCCACTGTATGTTATGGGGAGCAGCGATCCCAGGTTTACTCTGTAGGTTAAATTTGCCTTAGCCAGGCCTTCATGACGTCTTTCCTACATGTTGACTTGGATTAATTTTGTTTCGAAACTCGTACTGATGTTAATTTCCTCTGTTCTTCGCCTTCTTCCCGATTTGCTGTTCCTAAGCGCGTTCATCTTGTGTGAAAACACCTTTGTGCATGGGTTCCATGTTAATAGCGGCATACTGTATGATCCTTCTTTTTTTTTCTGCCATATCGCTTTTAAAGTGAAAACGGAGGTTTAAACTCCTCAGTAGAATAACACTTACCTAGAAAAATTATTTTCCTGAAAACTTCTTCAATCCTTACTTTGACAAGTTTTTCCATCATCGTCGTTGACCAAAATTTTGTGTGTACTGCTGCAATAATTGGCTAAAGTTTGGATTTGCTGTGCAAATAACCATCAGATTGGCGATGGGATTAAGAATACTCAGTCAGGTTCCATTTCTAGGTGGTTCTCTAAATGCTGAGCCACCTCGGCAATAAACCCATAAACCCTACCTAAATCAACGCGTTTCAACATGGATCTTCAATAATGTTCCAGACGCTCGACCTGCTGTGTCAGTTCCGCATCAATTCGCCCAACTTCTTTTAAGCTCGTATTAAAAGCAATCACAGCCTTCACATGTATCGTTGACTGTTCATGACTGAATATGAGTTATGTATTTTAGAATATCTTGCAAGGAATTTAAAAGCAAAGACGATAGTTTAAAATGATATCATATTAAGACCTTTCGGAGACCTGCTCCATCATCAGTTCTGAAAAATGCAAAATCAGAGGTAAAAATTTTGCAGCGAAATATACAAAACAGGGTTGATGAGGTAGACTAAAAATAAGAAATTATGTATTAAGTAGCTTCATGGGATAGGAACTATTGGTGCTATTGAGGCCGGGTTTCAGTTTGTGGATAAAAAAGGGATTCTAAAATTTTTAATTCTACATCACTATTGGCAGTCTTTAAAACACTAAAGCTAACTAAGGACACGCGCACCACACTGTCCAGCATGCTGGCGGACTGACGAGTGAGGAGGATTATCCAATATGTTTCCCGTTCAAAAACTCCTCCCACCGTGCTCAGCGACTCTGGCGAAAAGGCAACATGACGTTATTCTGACGTACACAGATATGTACCGCCTACAATTAAATTTATTGCCATACTTCGGAAACCCCGGAGAAATTAAGAAAAGAGCTTGTATCACTACTCAATTTTTTTTGATACTGTTAAACTATGTCCAATTCTTGTTAATAATTTCAAAATTTCAACATTTTTCGGTACAAAGATACTCTTCCCACCCGGCTGCAGTCGTCTCTGGTATGTAAATTCAGTTGTGGGTGGTGCCCATTTGTGTACGTCAGCATGACGTCACGTTGCCTATTCACCTGAGTCGCTGAGCACGGTGGGAGGAGTTTTCGTACAGGGAACATATTGGGCAATCCTCCTCATTCGTTAGTCCGCCAGTATACTGTTTTAAAGACTGCCAGTAGTGATGTAGAATTAAGAATTCTACAATCCATTTTTATCCACTAGCTGAGACCCGACCTCAATAGCACCAATAGTTTCTATTCCTTGAAGTTCGTTAGTACATAATTTTTAGTCTACCTCATCAACTCTGTTTTGTATGTTTCGCTGCAAATGAGTTTACCTCTGATTTTGCATTTTTCAGAACTGATGATGGAGCAGGTCTCCGAAACGTCTTAATAGGATATAATTTTTTACTATCGTCTTTGATTCTAAATTCCTTATTAATTAGCGATTAAAGCAACAAAATGACTTTCCTGAGAATCTCTTTTTATTCACAAGCTAAAACCTAGCCTGTCCAATTACAAGAGTTCTTATCGTTTAAAGTTAGTCACTAGGTTATTTTAGTATTCACGACCATGTGCACCCTTTTATATGCTAGACTTTGTAAAATAGTTACATGTACTGTATACATATATATATATTTTTATATTGTTTTTCCAGAACTGAAGATGAAGCAGGTCTCCGAAACGTTTTCTTAATTATGTTTCCGATTTTAGCATTCGTTTTTACTTTTAAATTTTCAATCACAGTATGTATTAGACCAGGGGTTCCCCACCTTTTCTATGTCTGAAAACACACGAAAGTTTACAATGTAGTCTCGAACCCCTGAAAAACGAATAACTTAAATCATTATATAAAATAAACTTTGCACAATGTATGTGCAATATAATATATTTAGGGTAAGTTTGAATCAGCTGCATAATCGTAAATTTTGCACCTTCAGCACCACCAGGGATTGCGGGCAGCAGCGTTGGGGAACTCCTACATTACACGAATGATGGGAAGACTCAGATTTTGCTGTATTTAAGTGCACCAGTCTGAACGTGACGCAATAAACACATCCATTACACGGGGAGAAACATAACAAGGCTCTTTGGGAATGGGCCTCTTGGTTCGTCTACTGCCGCCTATCTAATCTAATCTAATCTAATCTAAGTCGCTGGTTTGGATTTCTCTGTTATCATTTTGAGGAGGAAAGAGCACAAGCGTGTGTATTTTTGGAATATTCCGGTAGTTCCTGGGCTAAAACTTCTTATTACTAATTCTAGTATTGTTTATAGGACTAAAATATTAGTATGGGCCCATTCTTGGTGGGTGACCCATGGCTCGGTTTCCTTAATTGGGCCCTCTTAATCCAGCGCCTGTTCATCCTAATTATTATTACCTCCGCAGAGGGGGTTATGTTTTCGTCAGGTTGTCTGTCTGTCTCTTTGTCGGTTATTCTGTCTGTCACTAAGAGAACTCAAAAAATTATGAATGGATTTTGACGAAATTTACAAGGATTGGATGTCCATCCATTTGTTTGTCTGTTCGTTTGTCCACCGCATCTTTCTTAATGCCATTACTCAAAAGTTACAGAGGGATTTTTATTAAATTTACATGAGTTATTAGGTGTATCACGAAGAGAAACTGACCAAGTTTTTGTAATGATTTGTTTCTTCGTTCATTAGTTTGTCATTGTTTTTAATTTTGTGCTTGTTAGCACATTAACTCAAAAATTTATGAATGGATCTTTGTGAAACTTATAGTTGTTTGTAATGTTAAAAGACATATATGATTAAATTTTAGTGATGACAGGTTGGTCCGTTAGTGAGTTAGATCAATGTTTGTCAGGATGTTTGTCAACAGCTTAACAAAAAATGCATGAACGTATATTCAAAAAATTTACTGGGGCTGTTAACACTGTTGAAGGGCACAAATGATTAGATTTTGGTGTTGAAACAAAGAAAATCATGGTCTCAGAACTAATTTGAATTTTTTGAAACTGTTGTCTTGCTTGGCGGAGGTATGCGCTCACAGAGTGCTCTAGTTATTATATTTTGTTCGTAAAGGACTGGGAGGTCAGGAAGCATTTTGTATGTTAACAAATTCTTCGAAAGTGTTGCCCGGCCCGACTTTCAGATGGATTCAAGTGTCTACTTTCACACACAAACCTACGCACTCACTTTCATAATTTTAATTATTTAGATTAGATTAGATAGGCGGCAGTAGAGGTACCAAGAGGCCCATTCCCAAAGAGACACCGGAACTTTCGCTCCGGCCCTCTATGAGCTAATGCCATTATGTTAGTAGGATGTAGAGGACTGGGAAAACAACAGGAGAAAAAGTGGAAGACAAAAGAAAAAAGAAGAGGAAGAAGAATCACAGCCAGAGAGATGATAATGAATGCACGCAAGCATGATCGATAGCCGCTGATAAGCGGAGGATAAAAATATAGATGGAGCTGAAGTGAGAAAATGTCGGCTTAAGATGGCCTGGGAAGCTTTGGCCGTTAAGTGCTTGCGACTCGTGGTGGAGGAGTTCTTAGCTGTGGAGGATGTCTCTCCCAATGTATGTCAAGACAATTTTTAAACGAGTTTACCGACTCCGCACCAACAACGTCGGAAGGGAGTCTATTCCAAATGCTGACTATGAAATAGGAAAAAACTGCTGACCTAAGGTTGTTCTTCGGGCTTTATGCTTGAGTTTTTGACCGTTGTTTCGCAAGCGATCATTAAGGTCTCTTTCAAAGAGTCCCGTTGTATGTACATATGAATGATATTTAGTAGCTATTTCTCTTCACACCATAGTGCCTCCAGTTCCCTCAATGCCCCTCTCAGTTTTCGACGGACAGAGGAAATGGCAGCGCCTATTATAAGCCACCTGTTCAACCCCATCCGAAACAATCAGTGCTACTGTGGTAGAAGAGGGCGTTCTCTTGCATTAATGCAGCCGAGAGAAAATATTTATGGCCAAACGGCTTAACCCAAGTAAGATAAGACTAATGCTAACAGCAGGTCCTGTATCAGTGGCAACGTCCTTGTGATAAATGCATGTCCGCAGGTATTGTGTCTGGCCGCCTCCTATGTGGTGGTCGCCCTGCAGTTCCGTCTCGCAGCAGGGCCTGAGAAGCAAGGCAACGCCGACCTGCAGGAAGTCAATTTTAACTGAACATTCAGTCAGTCGTCAGGATGAATTCACACGTCATTCATACCAACGCTTTCGCTCATCCACTTGTCCGAGTGTTACCATGACCTAAGAGTGGTGGAGATGTACACTCTTTTCTAAGTTTTATTTCGCTCCAAATTTGATTATATATCCGCAACCTGTCTAGTGGAGCTTTTGCAGAAACTGATTTAATAGTTAACATTTAAATTACTTTTTATGGTGTGTATAAAATTATGCTGACAATGACGCTATAAAACATTTAGATGTGTGAATGCATTGATATGAATGACGTGTGAACTCGGCCTTATTCCGCGTGCTTCGCACAAAACAGCTTCTGCAAGTGCTATCCAGTAAATTATTGCCATATGTACACACACACAAAAAAGCAAAATATCAAGCCGTAGCACCCGTTTTTATCGAAAAAAAATTGCTGCAGTTCCAAAATGCACACGACTCCACTCATGCTATTCAGCATAGTTGCGTCTGCAGCTGAAACAATTCTTACTTGTGTTCCAGTGAGCAGAACAGCCATAAGGCAGAGTCACGTTCATCTGGCAGTCATGGAATGCGCCAGGAGGCAAAGAGTGTAACAGGAGGACTCAATGGGACTAAAATAATACTTGGCTTCGACCTCAACTTGGTGAATGACATCACACCGTCATGTCGCATATTTGACTGTCGGACTTCAGGCCTTCAGAGGTTGGGCTCCTCATTCAAACTAAAGATATGAGTAATTTTATACCCATGGTGCGAGAAAAACCATAAGAAAAGTTTTTGCTCACACTTTCTGTATTTGACGACAATCATTTTACCGTAGGTGGCAAATCAGGAGCCGGAGATTGAATGCTCTAAGTCGAAAAAATGCGGAGATATACCTATATATGTATTGTGAAGCTCCCTCTTAACTGTATATGAAGTGTTAAGAGGGCTTCACTTCAAAGAAGTTAAATTAGAGCGCCAACACAGCCCAGATCTTGCCATGGTGCTGTGAAAGTTTTCAGCAGCTTCCAATAATTTCATTAAGCGATAGGTTCATTGCCTGAAATATTCATTGCCTGGATACTTTATCACCCGATATATTCATCGTTTACTAAACTGATCGTCTGGTGAATAGGTCGCCTGGTATATTGATTGTCTGGTAAATTGATCATCTAGTAAATTAATCATATGGTAATAATTTCATCACTGGTAAATACATAGCTAAATAAGCTGATCATAGTGACTTCAACATTATACTATGCACATTTTGATTTTAGGCTTCGTTTGATACAACGTTGTTTAATTAAAATGTATATCGTATTTCACTCAGAAAATTTAAATTTATAAGAGCACTTGAATATTTATAGTTCAAAAAGATTGCGAGTTCATGTATTGCATATAAGTTTAACGTTTATCCTATTGAAACGTTTGTAAGCCTTACGAAATGAGCTTATACTTTATACCCTGGTTGAAGTCTACCGGGATACGACACGAAGCTTCAAGAGAAGAAGAACCAATGAACAGGTAGAACGTCTAGAAAAGCTGGGGATCCCAAATTTGAGGCACCATACAAACGGATGGCAAGTCAGTGTCTCAAGTAGCAATCATTTGCCCAAGTTGTGACAGATTAATTCGTAACAGATAAAAAAAAAATCTACTTGTTACAAAGTATGAAATTCTTCAGATTGACGTTGGCGTGGAAGTAAAAAAAAGAAAAGAATAAGTGTACAGTACGGTACTGTACTTGTTGTAATGAGGATCGTATTCAATAAATGAATGCCAGATGATACCGAACACACAGCAGCCAAAACAGTGTACCGAAGGGTGGTACTGGGTAATCTTGACCGTTTGCAGATACTTACCCCGTTGGCAGGCGCGTGGTCATATTTCTCTAAGCTAGTAAACTACTGTAGCTGTGCAGTTCCTCTTTCAGCGATGTATCCCTAATTGTTTAACTATATAGTGAACATAGCTCGTTAACCCTTTCATTCCTAATGCTTGAAATTTCACACTAACTAATCAGTAATTACAGTTTAATTATTGAAGACCTTGATGCTAATATTGCGGCCTCTCTTACAACTTGTAGGGAGGATCGCCGAATACGTTCATGAAAAGGGATTAGTGCAGCATTTGTCATATGGCAGTTGCGCATAAGATGGTTCTGTGATGCTTTTCTCTAGAGAGGTAAGAACGCTGCTATGCCGATGTGAGATATAACATATAACATTAGAAAACTTGAGTTCTATAAAGGACTTGTCTAAATCATACTAGTCGCACTCATCAAGTAATGTACGTAAATACTAAAACGCGGTAGACAAATATTTTATATGTGGATTAAAATGATTACTAAAGTTTATAATATGCCCTCGGGGAAGATAACAGGTTGGGTCATGAATTTCCATTAGGTATGTGCGTCCATTTTATGTTTGTTCGGGTTGCACTCCCATGCTAGATCTTCATAGGTTACTGTAGCTGCAGTAGGCATTCGGGACATTTTTATTTTGTGCCCTCATCGTTTCCCTCCTTTTTATTACTAACGGTCTATATGCTGCTTTTCCCAATCTTTCCCTACTTACCCGTAGTTCTAGCCTTGGTCCTCCTTTTTTTTCTTTTTCCTCTTTTGAAGAGACGCGTCAATTCTAAAGGCACTGGGTTCACACGACATTCATATCAACGCGTTCACTCATCCCCTCGTCCGAATGTGTCACTGTGCTCTAGAAATAGCAGAAAAGTGCACTATTTTCTGAATTTTATTTCACTTCAAAATTGATTAAATATCCTTAACTTGCCTGGTAACGCTTGGTAAGGAGCCAATTTGACGGTGAACATTCCAATATTTTATTGTAGAGTACACGAATTTGTGCGGTTAACGATGCTAGAAAATATTCGGAGGAGGGGCTGACTGCACGCGTTGCAATGGTATGAATGACGTGTGAATGCAGCCTTTAGACCCTCAGCCATATAAACAACAAAATTAGTAGAATGTTTGTGTCTTGTAGGTACAGTAGTGTTTGGAATGTAGTATCAGAAGTACACTGTTCCTTGCTTAAATGGTAATCAGGTAAACTTCTTATCTATTCTAATTTGATTAAGTTATATGAAATGAGTAAAACTGCGCTTACTATTGCCTAAGCTTGTATACATTTAATGGAATTTATATATAAAATGAGGCTTGTGATATTACGGCGACAAAAAGTGGAAATTAGTCTCGATTTACATAAGGAGTACATGACCATGTCGCCTTTAAAGTTCAATGCACATCTAAAATTATTGAAATTTCCTTTAGTGTCGTCCTAGTGACACTACCATCACTTTATATGTATATATATAACACAATTTGGTTTGAAACGGAAAAAATTTGAATGTTACCCCTCAATTTGTGACAAAAGAATTTTTCAACTCCAGGTCTTTTTCTCGTGGTTACTCTAATACAGTTAGACAGAAAGTATTACGACTATATTTGAGACAGTTATCCAATTTTGTATTGCTTATGCAGTAGCTAAGTGATCAAAAATGTGGTGCACTACATTTTACCTGCTATTTATTATTATGTTATTTTATTTCAGAGTTAATTTATCTTAGTAAAACTACAGTATACTGTATGAGGTAACATTCTGGTAGCGTTATTGTGTAGTAAAGACATGTTTTGTGAGCATATATATCGAAGTCTGAATTTTCATTTGCCATGGTAAAATGAAGACCCGCGGAAAAGACCAGTCGTCATTTGAAAAAGACGAGTCATTGGATTTTCTCAAAACGGAAAATCAACTCGAGATACCCTGTACAGCAACATGTTAAAATATTAGATAGATACAACGAACATTAGCACGGTGGATACAAGATAACCAGTTCATCTCGTGGAAATTATGGCGGGTCTAACATTCTGGATAACAGAGACGAGGCTCTTTACTTAGGTTTGTATTGAGAAATCGGCAGTCAACAACCTCTATGATTTCTAGCGAGTTTTGTGAACACCCAAAAAAAAATTCTCGATGGACTTTGCGTGGGGAGTTGCAGAAAAGGTACTTAGGCACCTGCAAATCCACCAGGAAGCCATTAGTGTCAGCAGCAAATCGCAAAAAAAGTTTATTTTCTCTAGAACACCGAGATGGAATTGTTGAAAGTTGGTCTGAAGAGTCCAGATTCATCCTTGTCGAAAACGGTTGGCAAGTTAGGGATGGCGACGGTCGCATGAAGCTATGGAACCATAGTAAGTATGCGCAGTGACCATTATTGGTTTTATCTGTGGCTTTCTGAATCATTTTTCAAAAGTTTGGTATGTGTTGCAGATAGCATAGTCTATACATAATTAAAACCGGAAAAAATATCACCTGGTTTCAACAGCCGTCTCAAATGGTTAAACGAAGTGCTAAGGTATTGGAAAAATCCCCCAAAAAGAGGCCTAACTTGTGCTTGTCCGCCTGCTGCATAGCGCTCAATTTGGACTGAGCTATAGACGCCGCGACTTATTCACTGGTATCGTTCACCTTCCACAACTTCTCCAGCGTCTCTTCGGTTAGTATTTGATAAGCAATTTATTTACAGTAGCTGTTAAAACCAGCTAATTGTAGGTGGTGAACACCACCTCTGTAATGAGTACACTTCAAGGGCGACTTCACATTAACGACGTTTGCTCCGTTTAACCGTATCAGCCGTTCAGAGAAGATGCTGTTGACAGGCTAGTTAGGTTTCACGTTTTCTGCAGCATCTTTGCAAAATAATCGTAAATTCTCAACCAAAATTTACCAATTATGATTGCACTTGTGTCAACTACTTACATTTTAATTAGTCGCGCATTGTTTGAAAAGCAGTTTAGTTGCAACCTGTCGTCGAACTGCGGCGTAATAGCAGTGCGCGATAACTTGCTACTCCAATATGAAAGGTTCGGTCTATTTATGTTCTGCACGCACTCCAGTGAAACAGCAGAACCCAATTAATCAGCAAAAATTAAGAATAAACTTTGTAATGCCAGTGAAGTACTACAAATAACTTGCTGCTTTGGTTTATAAAACAAAAAAACCTCGTGTTTGGTGCGCTTCATAATATGTATGGGATAAATGATTTTGGAATTAGATTTGGATAGAAAATGATGAAAATTGAATATTTCTGTCAGCAACTTTTGCCTGAAAAATGTCGTTAGGCCAACCTGTCCTAACATTCTATTATATTTGACGCTGTGGCACGTAACAGATCCATGCGTGCGCTCTGTGTGTTAAATATATACCTAAGTTAAAAACCGTGACGTCACGGCTGTAGTATGATACTTGTCTGAAAGTGAAAATGTAAGCTATTTAGAACATTTTTGCTGCCTTTTTTTGCATTCTAGACAAAGTGTATATGTATTCTCAAATTATACTCAAATTATGCGCGTTGATTCTGTTCGGGAACACCTTCTTACATGAGTTCCCGTTTCTATCGACATGCTATCTGTCCCTTGCTCTTTCGTTTGTGACATCGTTCCGCTCGAAAACGGAGGTTTAAACTTTCTGATCATAACTAACTATACTCAAATTGTGCTTTAAAAGTAATTGAGTCGGGTGTTGCATACAACGAAGCTCACCCGAAAAATTGCGTAAACGGAGTCAAAAACACAACCTGCAGCAGTCTGCGCTGCTCGCTCTACTTATGTCAGTCGTCAGAGTACAAGGAGGTTGAATGGAAGGAGGCTTTATTAAAGCTCCTTGTCAGAGTAGCGGCGTCGCTTGTTGGCCGACGCGCTGCGAAGGCAACTAGAGTTGCTAGTGTGAATCAGCATTGAATGAATAATTTTTGAAGAAATGTTGGAGCAGGATAAAAATACCATGCATGTTATACTCTGGAAAGAATTAACAATAAAGGTACCATCAGTTGGGCAGCGAAATTCATCCTTCTAGGCCTGGCTTGTCCGGAACTTCAGATGGATGGACCGACTTCGTCCGGTTCAACCCTTAATAAGTTACCTTGGGTACTTCTGAAAAGTCAATCTTGGTTCCTATAATGGAGCTTACGGCCGCCTCTAGTGTAAGTGGGGTAGTTTTAACGCAAACAAGCTTATTGAAAATGTTGAAGTTAAAGTTCTTCTGTGAAGTGTCAAGCAAGTTAAGCTTCGAAGCTTAGCTCAACTCCATTTTGACGAAACAATGGATGGCGCTATTATACATACTGGAAAGTAAGAGTGGTTTATGTATGACCTGTGGGTAATATAAATAAAGTGAATTATGGCACTATGTCCTACATTCCTATGCATGTAATCTATGCAAAAACATTGAAGAAAGAAATCTAAGACATAGGTTACACGACACTTGGTTGTTCACTTCTTCAAGTAGGGCTCATAGAAAATTCATAAACATTGTTAATTTTTGTTCAGTCAACATATTGTTTTTGGGGACAAAAAGAATGCACATATTCGAGAGAAGCACACGCACATCAACATCGAATAATGTTAAAATGGAGAATTTCTTTTAACCATTTCGTCATTCACAGTTGATATTCAGTTACAATTTTGTGTTACTTTCTCATAAGAAAATTTCTAGCATCTCCGAGAATTATTTATTCCTTTGCGTAAGGTCGCTCTATTCACTGGAAAAGATTATATCGAAATTTATATCACCTTGCACTAGCCTACTAGGGAACTTAAGTGGGCAATCAAGTATTGTTTGGTCTTTGTCTAGGGAATAATAAAAGCTGGAAATTTCATAGGTAGGCCGCGGCACCTACCTGCACGGGTCCATAATCTTGTCGGGCTAACCTGTTATAGTCAAACCAGCGTATGCAGTCCTTTAGGGGCGGGGCTGAATTGAACGCAGCAGTGCCAAATCTAATCTATTGACTAATGCAGTTTGGGTATTCGAATATAAATATAATTTTATCGATTGAGACAAGTTATACCGCGCGCTTAAGTGAGATTTGGCGAAGTTGCTTTGCGTTCTTAGCCACGCCCATCGGACTTCTTACGCTGATTTGACTATAGCACCAAATACCCAAAAACCAAGTTAATGTTATTCACTTTACGACAAGCACCGGAACTGCCAACGATCCACTTCAACGACCTCGTCTTCGAGTGTGCTAAATCTTTCAGATATTTGGGTGTGATAATTTATTAAACGTTGAGTTTTTCCAGCCATATTGAAGCACTGTGCCTAAAACTTAGCAAAGAGGGCAATTTATTTAGTTGCGAAATACCTACGTAAAAATTCCTTGCTATTATTGTACTAATCTATCATGTATTCACACATTACTATGCTATTGTAATTTGGGGTGGCGCGACTACTAATCGTACAGTTAAGATAAGGATACTTATGAATGAGACATTACGCATTATTTTGAACGTAAAAAGAGACGCAAATAATATGCCAGTTATGTCTATTAACGTTATGTAACAACAACTAAAAATCTGGAAATACAATGATATTTATAACTATTTCTTGATTAAATGTCTTAGGAAGGCTCTCATTATGTACCCGGGCATATTCCTGAATCATTTTCAACCCTTAATTCCAGATAATCATTATAATATAAGGAGCTCTCGATTTAACTTACCAACTGTAAGATTGGAAGTTGAGAAGCAGTTCGCGGTGTTTAGGGCTGTGTCTGCTTTAAATTGACTTCTAGAATCATCGACTTCACCCATGTCTGACTATGTTTTTAAACACATATATAAAGAACACTGTATTGCAATTGATCATTGATAGATGTCGTATGCCAATAAGTTACTTTTACTTTTGAAGGGCTCGCTCTCTGTATGGACAGTGTAGGCCTATATATTTTGTAAATATTTTACTGTGCTAAGTTCATGAGTGAGAAGAATAAAGAGTTAAAGTCTTTTCGAGGGTCAGACAGCCCCACCATATAAACCAAAAGAAGCAATAAATCTAATGATGAGTTTTAATTAAAGGTGAGCACTGGTGACCTCTTGTGACCTTGCCGTAATATACATAGAGACTTGAAGTTTATAGCCTCCGGCCGATGCTACAGCGTGGCCGCACTATAAGTAGCCGCACGTCACCGCAATTGACCGCACGTGACCGCTAGTCTCCGCAATAATTGGCTGCGCTTGACCGCAAGTGGCCACAGTGTAAGCAAGTGGCCGCAAGTATCGGCAAGGGCCCATCTCCTGTTGTCATGGCAATCCTGGTTAAAACTCAAAGCTTGGTCTGTCTGAGAGGTGCAGGGGAACTATACCGGATATGGTAATCAGGGTAATTTATATTTTCAAAGATAGAATTTCCACAAGCAATGGCTCCTTAACATGTCGGCCACACTTTACATGGTGCAATTTTAGTTCAACGCATTGTCCAGGTATACCTGAATCCCTGTCTCTCTGACACTGCTGGGAATGAGTGGTGTCCAAAGCCCGGTGTCTATTTAATGCTTCTTTTTAGCACAGCTGCAGCCTGCCCAAAATTTAACTCTACAAAAAGTTGTTGAAAACTCCTCCACTACTGCAACATCAGAACATGCGCCAGTGGTGAACAATCAGTTTTCGCTCCTAATATTGAGCAGTTATTATCCACAAAGATTATTAACCCTAGCAATTAGAGCACGATGTTAATCGACATCGCGCTAAAGTCAAGGCCACGGCTACGTAATCGAATTAATGTGTTGGTTCTTGCCTGCTACCACCAACGAAAATCGTTATCTGGCCCTCGGGCGTGATGGTAACGATTTGCCGCTTTATAGATGGTATCATTGCTTGAAACCTAAATGTAACTCAACAATATGACGAGTACGCTCTATGATGGTAGCGTACTGCAATCCTAAACTGCGGTGTGGTATGAAGCTCTAGTTTTAACGTGGAAGCATGGTTTCCTCAAACTGATTATCATACACAGCATAACTCTGTGAAACCGCTAAAAATATAATTTAGTATTTTTTACCTTTACACCAACTTGAGCTTTTGAAATTGTAGGTAACTTAAACATGCTCTAGAATGATTGGTAATTCTTCAGAATCCTGGAAGCCTGACGACAAAGAGTTGAAAATAGTTTTTTTCTTTCACACCATCTTCCGTCTTGGGAAAGCTATACCTATTCTGATTATATTTCACCTACAGGATGACTGAACTCGTCATCGTTCGTGTGTTATCTGGACCCGCTGCAAACCTGGTGATATTCCTTTTATGAGGCTTATAGTAGCGGCAAGAGAGAGGAGTTGATTCACATTGATAAAATATATGAAAAAGTACAATCGCTCTACCTTTCAATTGGTATTCTTTAATTGAACAAACCCCTGGTATGTAACCTAGGTTTTTTTTTGTCTCATTCTCACTTTATCATGTGCTCATTTCTAATCATGGAACTAAATCAGTGTTACATTATCTATTAGCTTATGAAGCCTGCGAATTTATGAATCAAAATTTGGGAATGTTCCCTCACCGGTGTCTCTCTTAACCCTTCATTGAGCCGAAGGTCTTATATGACCCGTATCTTTATAGAAGTGTTGTTGGTGCAGAAGACAAATGAATAGCGACTTCATCTTACGTTTCCAATAAGAATAACACTACGAGTGAGCATCGCATACGATAAACAATGCCGTGAAATGGTAAAAGGCTTATTTCGGGGTAGCGTGCAGTTCTTCACAACACTTTTGTGTCAGTGGTATGGAATGCTTTCCCGTACAAGAGGATTTGATGCTGGGTGTTTTTTTTCATCTGTAGCATATTGAGTCCTGAACTGGGTTCAAATATTACATTCATAACATGTTCCAAACTTAATTTGGCGCTCTTGATGATAATCCAGGAAAAATTCATCCTTCTTAGTTAGTTAAGCCCCTGCACCGCAGACTTACTAATTAAAACGCAGATACAACCCGTGATTATGGCAGTGAACAAACTCATCTTTTTAAATGTTGGCTCCCGCGTTAGAACCTATCCTTGGCTTACTGCATTGTTAAATGATTTAATTAACTGACGCTGGGCCCACAATGATGGTGACTAAAGCCCTGCATAATAGAGACGCTCCGTTGCATTTGTAAGGACAGATACACCGCATAGTCGACACCGCTGCGACGCATGAACATCTGTGTCCTTCCATTGGTCAGTGCACTTTATCACCCCTACTTAGCAACGATACTGGTTCACTTGAAGACTTCACAAATTGAGTTGAGTTCATCCATTCTAAGATGAGTTAAATACAATACAGCAGCAACGCTGATACTAATGTAATAATTATTCCTCTACGTCGTGCTCACAATGACAAAAAGCGCATACCGACATCTTTTCAGTTGGAAGGTTCGCTGTGCGAGCAGCACTGTTCTGCTATCACTTGAAGTACTCTTGCATGGACTTAGGCTCCATCAGAGACGTTTTAGCGGTACAGAAATTCAGTGCGTAAGCATATGGGAGCAAAAATTTCTTAATTATTGTACACTAGCTCTTGAGAAAGCCACTGAGATTTGGCTTGCTCTTCTTTACGTCCTCACAGTGATGAACAACGGCGCGTGGGTAGTCGGAAAGTATAAAAAGTGACGAATTCAATAATATTGGAATGATGCTATCTATGGAACGCGTTGTGGCTGGTGCTCTACCCATGTCAGCTGGCTGCAGCACTTCTGAAAAGATCTAAAATGAAATTGTTTTTTCAGGAAGCTCATCGATTCTTAAGCCACGCCGAAGACGCACGTCTGAAGCACTGGTGGCTGTACGTTTGCGTTTCGTACTTGTCGCAGCGTAATCGATAAGAGACTTGAGAACTTATGTTATGAAATAGTTAGAGCTGACAAATGTCAATATGTTTACATCCATGGTCTTCTTCTTGTCGTGGATTCATTCTTCTCTCATTGATATCTCCTCAGTGTCAACGTTTTGGATCTGGCAATAATTGCACGAAGCGCTTCTAAGAAGACCTTGCATACTGCAGAAAGAGAGCTACAGGAATGCATCGGTAAGAACATTTTTGCCTCATGTCAGTCAGATGAAGTACGAAGTGCGAAGACAACATTTGGAAATGTTAGCAACGCTGTTCACTCAAAGACACATCACACCTGTCATAGCAAAACTAAACCAAATCCAGATGCGCGTACGCTGAGAGAATCAACTTTGAATATCGATGGAAAGATTTTTAACTCGGTGTCTGCAAAGCTAGAGGCGGAGTTGGCTTTAATTGACGAATATGTTGAAGTGTTGATGGAGGCAGTAGGTCTTCTTGCCTATTTTTTTGGTTGATGTATTATGCGATAGCATCAGGACTGGCTCCGTACTTCACAGTTGAAGCGATTATTACGGGACAAGAAGGCCACTACCAATCATCAGGAAGTCAGTAGTTGATACGAGTGCTCCTTCTGTTACTGCTCGCCCAGCCTACGGATGATCTCAATAAAACTGTAAGCAGTAGAGGACCTCAGTTCATCGTGTGTTCCTTGTCAACCAACACAACTAAATAAATGTTAGGCTCTGTACCTATTGCTTTATGAAAGTTTCACATTTACAAAACAAAGATTTGGAGATGTTTTCTGAGTGGGTCTCCGTTAACCAAGGCGATCCGTTCTTAATGAGGTTGTTCCCAGCCCTACCGATGATAAAAGAAAGACAAGAATAGAATCAGAGTCAGCTACGACCACAAGTGTCATCTCGGAGGCTGGTGCCTATAAACCTAAAAAATATAAATTCAGCTTCGCCGGCACTTAAAGGTACTCGAATCCTAAACAACCACACTAGTGAGTTTATATCCTAAGATCTGTTCATATCTTTACTCACACATGCGCAACAGTTTCCCCTCCCGGAAACAGCTACCTGGTACGCCACAGCAGCACAGTAGGAAGGGCGACAATATAAAAGGTTTGACATGTTGAAAATCTTGGTTGAATATAGTTTATCTAATATCTAAAATACTTAGCAGTATCGCAGACTAGGCTCCACACGTCCTCTCGTTGCCCTTTTCAAGATCCAAGGTTCAAACAGCAGCTCGATCTCCTGCCGAAGTGTTTGTCCAACCGAGCTTTGAAGTTGTTGACAGATTCAGCCTGTACGAACGACCCAGGCCGGGAAATCGTTCCACGGTCGCACAATTCGGTTCAGGAAGAAGTCAGCCACGACACGTGTGCGGAACCACTTTTCAAGCAGCTTCAACCCAATAATCCGTGTCTTGTCGCCGGGGTTAAGCCTGAACAACTCTTCATTCCCGGGGCCATTAACTACATGTAAATAGGTACTTGTAAGTTTCGATAAGCTGTCCCCTGAGTCGTCGCCTCCCAATTGTAGTTGTCAAACCCAGTGCGGCGAATCTCTGCTCATGACTCGCGCTGCACAACCTAGGGATCAATTTATTTGGTGGCTCGGTGTTGAATTCTTTCCATTTTTACCCCCGCCAAGGAGGTTGTGTTTTCGTCGTGTTTGTTTGGCTGTCTGTCTCTTTGTCTGTCACCAAGATAACTAAAAAGTTACGAACCGATTTCGATGAAATTTACAGGGAGTGTAAGGTATGTTTGGAGGAATAGATGATTAACTTTTGGTAAAGATATGTCCATCAGTTTCTTTGTTTGTCTACGTCATTTTACTTGATGCCATAACCCAAAAAGTTATGAATGGATTTTGATGAAATTAACATGAGTTGTTACGTATATAACAAAGAGTGAATGACCAAATTTTGGTAATGGTCCGTTTGTTTTTTCGTTCGTTTGTCACTGTTTTTTATTTTATGCTTGTTAGCACAATAACTCAAAAAATAACAAATGGATCTTTATGAAATTTATAGGAGTTGTTAGTAATAGTAAAATACATAAATGATCAAATTTTGGTGCAGATATGTTGTTTTGTTTGTATGTTTGACTCATATTTGTCATAACGTTTGCTAACAGTATAACTCAAAAAGTTATGAACGGATCTTAAAAAAATTTGAACAAGCTGTTATTAGTATGAAAAGGCACAAATGCTTAGATTTTTGAGTTTATGCAAAAAAATGATGGTTTCAGAGCCAATTTGAATTTTTGCTACCGTTGCCTCACTTGGCGGAGGTATGCGCTCTCAGAGTGCTCTAGTCTTTATTTTGTTCTGGTGTGTCGCGGACCAAAATTGGACTACATATTCAAGGTGGGGCCTTAAAAGTGATTTGAACAAAGGAAATATTGCGTCTTTAGATTTAGTATCAGAATTTCGCTCAATCAGACCCTATACTTTATTTGCCTTCCTGCAAGATATCTCAATTTGACCGTCCCATTTGATTTCGTAACGGATTGTAATGCCTAGGTCGAGCTGTGACCCTACTTCCCTTATTTCCGTTCCATCAATAGTGTAGGTAGAGCATGGATTGTCATGTCCCAGATGTTACATCCCATCTGCCACACCTAAGTGCCGGTCACCAGGTGGTCAAGATAAGACTGTAGGGCACCCCGGTCCTCCTCCCGGTCAGCTCGACTATATATATACACCGTTTGGTGTCGTCCGCAGTTTGGTGCGCCCAGTAAGCCTTGTCCTCAGCCACTGTAGCTGGTTGCCGCCAATTCCGCAGGCTGCCACTTTTCGCAGGAGTCTCTCGTTACAGTATCATATCAAAGGCCTTTCTGAAATCCACTTACACCAGGCCAACGGTCTTTCAATCGTCGTGAAGCTTATAGACATACAGTAGCCGAAGAAATCCAGTGAGTTAGTCAGAGAGCTTCTAAAGCCATGCTGGGAGTCTAGTAGTTACATTATGATCTTCAAGGTAATCGACCTGTTTTATTTCTGATAAGTTGTTCCATTACCTTACATGTTACGGATGTTCAGCTAACTGGCCGGTAGTTTTGTGGTTGCTGCTGGTTCTCTTTTTAATGGATGGCCACTAGCCATGTTGGCCTCTTTGCATGCGCCAGGTACAATGCCTGTAGCCAGTGATAGGTTGAATACCTCGCACAATACCCCCACTCATTTCCGAGTGCAGCTCGTTTACCATCCAAGGATTGACTCCATCCGGGCCAACAAGTTTTGATGAGTCCAGTTGCTTAAGCTCTCGCTCAACTTCATACGGAAGGAAGACAACGTCGTCCAATCGAATCTCTTTCCTAACAGTTTTCTGTAGGGATATCACTATGAGTGAGCATCGCAAGCGTTAAACAGTGTAGTGAAGTGTTGAAAGGTCTATTTCACGCAAGCGTACAGCATTTTACAATATTTTTATGTCAAGCATATGCAATACATTCCCGTACTAAAGGATTTGCTGCAAGACATTTTATTCACCGTGTGTAGCATATTGGGCTCCATTTACGATTGAAAGAAGTTATTACATTAGTAATATTATGTTCCAACATAGTTTGGTGCTCCTGGTGGTGCTCATTGAGAGAAAAAATCTGACCCTGCCCGCTAGTTGCGCCCCTGCACTGCAGAATTACCAATTAAAACGTCGATCCAACCGTTGATTAAGTCGGTGAACAAACTCATTAATTGAAACGTTGGCTGCCGCATCAGATCCTCACTTAAGATTATTGCATTGTTAAATGATTTAATGATCTGACGCTATGTCCATAATAATGTTGATAAATGGCCTGCATAATAGAGACGTACCATGGCTCTTGTAAGTCTTGTTAAGAACAGAGTCGACACAGCCTGCGATGAGCGGACATCTGTGTCTCCATTGGGTTAGAGTACTTATTCCAACCACCCATATCTTGCAACCACACTGGTTCATTTGAAGACTTCAGAGCTTGAATTCTAGCATTCCAAAAGTGTTGGGTGTTAAATACAACAGAACAGCAACACTGATACTAACGTAATCATAATTTTGTCAACGTAGTGCTCGCCTGGACAAGAATCGCATATCGAAGTGTCTTAGTATGACCGTCCTCCGTATAAGCAGCAATGTTCTGTTAGCATTTGAAGTCCTCTTGCATGGACTTGGGCTCTATCAGAAGCGTTTGAGTAATACAGAAAATCGTAGCCAAAAAACTTGGCGACAGAAGTTTCAACACACTTGTTCACTTGGTCTCGTAAATGCCATTCATATTTGGCCCATATGCCCTATTCTTCTTTATGCCATCACATTGATCAACAACGGCACGTGGAAAGTTGGAACGTATAAAAACGATGCCTTTAATAATCTTGGGATGGTGTTATGGAACGTGTTATGGCTGGTGCTCTATCCTTCCCAAATGACTGCCGCACTTCTGAATAGATCCAAAATGAAATTGGTCATTCAAGAAGCTCATCGATTCCTAAGCCACACTGGAAAGATACGTATGAAGCACTGGTGGTTTTACTTTAGTGTTTTCGCAGTTGCCTCGGCATCAACGATGAGAAATTTGATAATTTATCTGCTGCAGCAGTTTCAGATGACAAATGTCGATATACTTTCGTGCATGGCCTACTCTCTATCCTGGATCCATTCTTATTTCATAGATATATTTGGAGTGTCAACGCTCTGGATCCTGGCAATGATTGCACGAAGCGCCTACAAGAAGACCTTGCATGATGCAGAAAGAGAGCTACAGGTGTGTACCGGTAAGAACGTTTGCATCTCATGCCCATCAAACGGAGTACACAGTCCGAGGTCAGCATTTGGAATTATTAGAGACGTGGCTCACTCAGAGATGCATCACACCTGCCCTAACGAAACTGAACCAAATCTAGATACACGTCCGCTAAGAGAGTCAACTGTTGAAATCGAAAGAAAGATCCTTGACTCGGTATCAGCCAAGCTAGAGGCGCAGTTGGCTTTCATCGACGAATACGTTGAAATATTGATGGAGGCAGTTGGATTATCTTCTCTAGTTTGGTTGATATATTTTGCGACAGCATCAGGACTGGCTCTGTATTTCACCGTTGACGAAATTATTACGGGACAACTAGACACCTATCAGCCATTGGTAGTTCAGTGGTCGATACGAGTGCTCCTTCTGTTCCTGCTCGCCCAACCTACGGATGATCTCAATAAAACAGTAAGTCAGTAATGGATAAAATATGAAACGTTACATAGTTTGCAGTCCAATTTTGCCAACATTAACTAACCCCATTGCGGTGTTATATCTTCCAAAGAGTAAGGAATAGAGACAAGCGTTGCTTTTTCGTCAGGTATCATGCTCTTGAGGCCCTTGTGGCATGTGATAAACATTGAAGTAATGGGTTGAAAAGTATACATCAGGCTAGCGGATAGTACTACGTACACCACATTTGTGTATGGAACTGATGCAAACGCAGTATAGAGATGTGGTTATAAGGTAGCAGTAAATTTTGTCTTCAAGTACAGCGTTGAGGTCTCGATGGAGTTGAAAATACCGTTTTTCATTCTCAGTAGAACTGCATGTTCGTAATTGTATTTGAGACTGAATTTTGCACTGTGAATGGTACTCATGCACAGAAAAAAGTCAGCCGAATTCATAGCTACGCCATTGTTTTGTAAAATGATCAATTACTAGGGTTGATGCATGCAGTCGGGGACAAACTCTGTTAACAAACTCATTTCTTAAAACGTTAGCGCCCGCAGAAGATCCTGAGTGCAACAGTTTGGTTGATGTATTTACATATGATGCAATATTGCTCTGTAACACGCGCTTTATTGACGTAACACTGGGTTCACATTGGTGTTGACAAAATGCTTGTGCAATAGGGACGTAACATGACTTATGTTGAGAAGAGATCACTCCGCATAGTGGACATCGCCTTCGATGGGTGAACATTGCTATCCTTCCATTAGGTCAGAGTACTATTTATGCTTACTGTCTTTCCTTAACAATAGTACTGGTGGATTTGAGGACTTCGCAAACTGAGCTCTAGCACTCCAAATGCGCTGAAGGCGAAATACGTTAAATCAGCAACACTAATCATAATGTAATAATCATTTCTGGATAAGACGTACATGTCGAAATTTCTTCAATTGGACAAGTCGCTGTATGAGCAGCGCTGTTCTGCTGGCATTTGAAGAACTCTTGTATCGACTTGAGTTTATCAGAGGCGTTTGAGTGATGCAGAAAATCGGCGCCGAAAAAACTTGCCCCAAAAATTTCTCCACTGCTGTTCACAAGGTCTTGTAAAAAGCCATTCAAAATACCCATATGCCCATTTCTTTTGACGTCATCACATTGATCAACAACGGCACTTGGGAACTTGAAAATATAAAAACGATGCATTTAATAATCTTGGAATGGTGCTGTGGAGCGTGTTATGGCTGGTGTTCTATCCTTGTTAAATGGCTGCACCACTTCTGAATAGTTAAAAAAAATTCGTCTTTCAGGAAGCTCATCTATTCTTAAACCACACGGGAAAGATACGTATGAAGCACTGGTGGTTTTACGTTTGAGTTTTCTCAGTTGCCGGAGCTGTGTCGATGATGGACTTGAGAACGCATCTTATACAACAGTTCAAGCTAACAAATGTCAACATGCTTTCATCAGTGAGCTTCTTATTAAAATGGATTCATTCTTATTTCACTGATATGTTTGCAGTGTCAACGGTTTGGATCCTCGCAATAATTGCACGAAGTGCTTACAAGAAAACTTTGCCTAATGCCGAAAGAAAGCTACAGGAGTGTATCGGCAGGAGCATTTAGGCCACATGCCAGTCAGACGGAGTCCTACGTGGGAAGCCAACATTTGGGAATGTTAGCAACGCTGTTCACTCAAAGATACATCACACCTGCCATAATGAAACTAAACCAAATCAAGATGCGTGTACTCTGAGAGAGTCCATTGCTGAAATCGATAATAACATTCCTGACTCGGTGTCTGCAAAGTTAAAGGCGGAGTTGGCTTTAGTCGACGAATATGTTGAACTGCTAAATGGAGGCAGTAGGTCCATCATTTCTAGTTTACTTAATATATGATGCGATAGCATCAGGACTTATTTTGTATTTCACCATTGATGCAACTGTTAGGGGTCATGAAGGCAACCAGGTGCCAGTAAGTTTTGGGCTGATATGAGTGCTTCTCCTGTTGAGCTGATCCAGCCAATGTATGGTATAAATAAAACCGTGCGCCGGTAAAGGAGGAGATCAGTGGAGCCCTATGGGGGCACTGATCCATGGGGTATGTTTCCTTCCTTTCTTTCTTTCTTCGGAGGGTGGCTGGTGTGCTCGCAGCCGCGCTTGCTTCCGTATTCCGTCGAATGTTGCAGCTGGGCTCTTTTCCGGAGTACTGGCGTGTTGCCCATGTGACACCGGTTCCGAAGGGCTCGGTTTCATCCCGTACCTCTGATTACAGACCCATCTCGATCACACCGGTTTTGTCGAAAGTTTATGAGAGGTTGGTAGCGTCGAGATTGGGTTGCTTTCTTGAAAAGCAGGGTGTCCTTCCCCCAACCCAGTATGGTTTTCGTAAAGGCTTGGGAACCTGTGATGCTCTGCTTCACATTTCTCATGTGTTGCAGTTGGCTCTTGATAGGGGTCATGTGGCAAGGTTGGTACAGCTTGACTTAAGTGCTGCATTTGATCGCGTGAATCAAATTGGGCTGCTCCATAAGCTGAGATTAATGGGTATTGGTGGTTCAGTTCTCGCGGTAATTAGTTAATTTTTATCTGACAGCCGTCAATGTGTAGTTGTTGATGGGAAGAGGAGTGAGTTTTTGGATATGGTTTCTGGTGTCCCACAGAATAGTGTTCTGGGGCCTTTGTTGTTCATCGTATATACGGCGGATCTGTTTCATCTTGTTAATAATTTACTTGTTGTTACGCTGATGATGTAACTTTGCTGGCTGTTTGCGATAAGCCTAGTGATAGATTAGAGGTTTCAGAATCTATTCAGCATGATTTGGAAATGATTGATTCCTTGTGTTCTAGGTGGGGGATGAGGCTAAATGCGGGCAAGACTAAGACCAT
>LQNS02278070.1:39279437-39292762 GCA_001587735.2 Parhyale hawaiensis
GCTGGGTGGTGTTGTGCCCTGTGATCTGGCCCATCGTTGCAGAGTTGGTGGGGTCTGTTTTTTGTATAAAATCTATAACTGCCCCAGTCATCCACTGTCTGAGTTTCTTCCGGATCCATTTGTTCGGGTGATGTATACTCGGCGGACTGGTGCTCTTCACGAGATTGCCTTGGAACCGTTACGATGCAGTACGGGCCAAAATTCCCCTTCGTTTTTTCAATCGTGTGTAGATGTTTGGAATGGTCTTGATGGCTCTGTCTTTACTAGTGCTGGTATTGGCAGCTTTAAACGATCTGTACACAGAGCTATTCTGTGATCTCGGATCTTTTTTTTTCTCATTCTTTTGTTTTCTCCACCCGCTGGGCTGGTTGCGTGGGGGTTTGTTAACCTCATGGAGTTTCTCCGTTCCTACGTCGCCAGTCTGGTGTGATTTAATAATAATAATAGAATAAAAGAAGTAGAAGGTAAACTTCCACACAGTAGACCATGTAAGCACACATTGTTAAATTAATCCAAAACCGAATTAATTAAGTTAATTTGACAGCATACAGCGCAGCTGCACTCTATAACACTTGTGTCTTCTGGATGCTGGTCGTGTCTAATTGTAGCTATTTCGATTTTAGCACTGAAGTACGGCAATTTTTCACTGCATGGTAGCTGCCCTTACCTACATTTTTCATTTATAAAGGTTTATTTGTGCTCGTTCCTGTATGGAGCTTTGAGCCAGTTAACAACATAAAGTAACTTCTTTATTAAGTTTTGTATTGATGAAATCCCAGGCTTGCGATGACTGAGCACACTTATTCAGCGTCAATAATCGAAGTCACTCCTGCAGGGACTTCTTAAATAAAAATAGAATAAAAAATTAGTTTCCTCAGCTCTGACAAAACATTCTTGAGTCTCATGCAAACATGCGTCCATTTTTCGCATATCTTCTGATAATATTTTGTGACGATTTGCTCTTCTATTTCAAATGCGTCTGTTCTGTTATAGTGAGAACCCAGAAAAATCTAGTAATGCCTAATGAATGTTGAGCTTATAATGAATTGTCTGTTTATTCCGGCAGCGGCAGTGGTGCGCTCGACGCTGGCAGAAATCGCTCTTGACTCTCCCGTTTTCAGGAAAGGTAAGTGTGAATTGGGACACAGCATGGAAGCGTTGGTAATAGCTCATAGAGGGCCGGGGTGTAAGTCCTGGTGTCTCTTTGGGAATGGGCCTTTTGATTCATCTACTGCCGCCTATCTAATCTAATCTAAAGTACATACTGGAAGTGAAGCCAGATATCGCCGAACAGTAGAAGCTTCATCGTTTGGCCTGTCAAGTGAGCTAAGCCAAGTCCACTCGAGTTGACTGGTCTCGAACTCCAGACAGAAGCGTTGGCCTCGCCGCTATGAATCATTTTACTAGAGTCAAAAGCAAGCCAAGTATGTACACTTGAAACTGCAAAAAACTCCCATTTGTAAAGCAAGATTAAATTTTCGCAATGCTGGACGAGTCAAATCATTAATGCTAAATATTGCTTCTGAATCGATGACGCTTTAAGTCTTCTCCAGAGGCAAATGATTAAGTGGTTATATTAAATATTTTCTATATTATGGGGGAGAGGCGCTTCAGATGGATTCCGAAAATTTCTGTAGTTGAGGTTCAAGCTCATTCGATTGGGATCCAAAGCCAAGCCTTTAAGGCTTCGCTTGTTGGAAAAATCCACGCAGCTGTGCTGGTTGCGAACCGTTGCATTGAGTTTTAAGCATCAACTTTCAATAGGCTACCCTTGAGGCCTCTAGAAACTCAATCTTACTCAGTTACATGGCGAATTCAGCCGCCTCAACGTAAGCGTTGCGTCCAACATCTGCAGCAAAGTGACGAAGTCGAAGCTGCTGCCTAAAATTTCGGTTCATTCAAGGCTTAATTTCGGCGCAAAGGCCTTCGGTGCTTTTCTTATGGGTTCCCAGCCCGCTCACATCCATCTTTTCTTCTTATTGAGATGCTTCATGCTTTTGTTCAGTTGTTTATCCTGTTTGTTGTTGCCATGCTTGATTACTTGTAGTATAATCCACACAGCGACACCGTAAATGGCTCTCCATCTCGCTTTAAAAGCTTGAGAAACTTTGTTGACCTCCTTCCAGTATTTCCTCTCTCTACGTCGTTGAAAGTCAGACAGGTTGGGAATCTGAAACGGAAGCTAAGAGTATCAAAATGTATCACCCACCTACCAAGGTAATAAAAATTAAAGTGAGGCAATAAAATGTTACCCAGTAATGACAAGTTTGCATTGTGCAGGCCATACGCACACTCGCTGTTCTGGAACGTCCGTTGGTGTTTTCTCTGGCATCCTTCATGCCACTCAGTCGCTCCAGCATCGGTTCGGTGAGAACTTTATTTTTTTGAAAGAAAACCAACATTAGGTGTCATCATAATTTCTCAGAAGCATACGATAGGATATAAGCAAGCAAGCTAGTCCGTCCCTTACAGTGAAGTTGTCACCGAGGAGTGTCAGGGTTGTACCCCTCCCAATATTCTGGGCTAAATCCACCCTTCAGTGTTTTCATGGGCTCTAATTCTCTGTGAGCGAGTTCCGCGTTTGCTCTGACGGTATAAGATGGGTCATGGGGTTGGGTAGGTTAGCTATAGGATCATCCTTCTTGTGATATTGGGAGCAGTGACCCCAAAGAGAATCTCAACTAGGCCTTCGGGACGTCTTTCCTTCGTACCCACGTTGCTCTCTTCTCTTTACAAATAAATACTGATGTTGCTGTAATCTGTTCTTCCTCTTCCGTCCCGACTGATTGTTCCTGTGCGTGCAATCCTGTGATATATCGACATATTATAATGTCCTTGTTGCTTCCTTCCAGGGATCGCGTCGATTACGGAAACGAGTGTATATAATTATACAGAAATACTTAGACTGTTTGCTCTACCTATCTGACGACTACGAGGTGACGTGCACTATGTGCCCTTTGCTGTGCGGTGGCGAGGCACAGATTGCAGTATTTTTTGTTCACTTGTACACAAAATCCATGACACAATACTGTTCTTTTCTCTCACATTGGTTTAAAGATCAGAGAGCATACCTCCACTTATTACCTCCACCAAGGAGGTTTTATTTTCGTCGGGTTTGTCTGTCTCTCTGTTATTCTGTCTGCCTGTCATCAAGACAACTAAAAAAATTATGAACCGATTTTGAGAAAATTTACAGGGATTGTTAGGTTTAGGAGGAACATGATTAACTTTTGGTGAAGATTCGTCCATCTTTTTGTTTGTTTGTTTGTCTGCCTCATTTTTTAAACGCCATAACTCAAAAAGTTATGGACTGCTTTTTATGAAATTTACAAGAGTAGTTAGGTATATCACGAAGAGTAATGACCAAAGTTGTTTAATAATCCGCTCGTTCGTTTGTCACTGTTTTTAATTTTATATATCTTAGCATAAAAACTAAAAAAATATTGAATGGATCTTTATAATATTTATAGGAATTTGTAGTAATATTAAAAGACATAAATGATTTAATTTTGGTGCAGATCGGTTTGTTCGTTTGTATGTTTGACTCATATTTGTCATAATGCTTGTTAGCAGTAGAATTCAGAAAGTTATGAACGGATCTTAGAAAAAAATTGCAGAAACTGTTAATGCCATCAAAAGATACAAATGATTTAATTTTAGAGTTGATACGAAGAATATCATGGTTTCAGAGCCAACTTGAATTTTTCGTTACAGTTGCTTTATTTGGCGGAGGTATGCGCTCTCAGAGTGCTCTTGTTACAGATGCATTCCCGTCGTTTTATTCGCATCAGTTTCGTCGGTCTAGGACTCTAAGTCATCCATCTTGAAAAATTCCATTGAGGTACCGACCATTACTGGAGCACCAATTCCTTTGTTTGTAGTGTATGCTACAGTGCATTCCACTGGGTTACCTTTATTTCGCCATGTACCTCCATATAAGGTTCGTTACTCAATGTGGGCCCATTTGGAAAAACAACTCAGTTCAGAGAGACTGATAATTCAGTTTGTACAACACACTGGACTAAAAAAATCTGCTACTCATACATCGCATAGATTCAGAAGAAATGGATATAAAGTTAGCTGTAAGTATACATTGAAATTTAAGAATACTCTTGATTTTGTGACGATAGCTATGAAACGGGTAAAGTGATTGATTGTAATGTGATTCATATTTTTTTTTATACGGGACTAAAGCTCTCTGAGGGCACATACCTCCGTCAAGCAAAGCACAGTAACGAAATATTATATATTGATTCTGAAACTATGTTTTTTTTACTTTGCATCAACACCACTCTCTAATCATTTGTGTCTTTTAATCATAATAACAACTTCTGTAATTTTCCTGAAGATGCTTTCATAACGTTTGGAGTTATGCTGGTATCAAACCTTTTGACAATCATTAGTCAAACGCAGAAACAGACCAACCGCTCATGGCCAAAATTTAATCATATATGTTCTTTAACATTACTAAGAATTCCGATAAATTTTAAAAAGAATCGTCAATAACCTTGTTAGTTATTTTGCTAACAGGAATAGAATAAAACATAGAGACAAATGAACGACTGAACAAACAAGTAGATCACCAAAATTTGGGCATTTACACTTCGTATGATACCTTAAAATTCATTTAAATTTCATAAAAATCCGTCCGTAACTTTCTGAGTCATGACGCTAGAAGAATAGTAGACAAACAAATAGAAGGACGGGTCTTCACCAAAAGTTAAGGCATTTGTTCCTCCTAAAATACCTAACAATCCTCGTAAATTTCGTAAAAATCCTTCCATTACTTTTTTTGAGTTATCTTGGTAACCTACTTGTAAACAGCCAAGTGAACAGACAGACAAACAAACAAACTAACTCGAAGAAAACATAACCTCATTGGCGCAGGAAAATATAAGCGATATTGGGTATGGAATCTAAAGAGATGGAGAGGTACGTTGATTTCTTTGCTCAGGTTTCCGCTCGAGTCGCAAAAAATGGGCTATGGGGATAGATTAGTTCAGCTCACCTGTTCTATGGATACGACGAGCAGCGAGCTCAGTACAACCCTGCAGGTTACTTTAGCCTGAGCTAAGCCTTCGGGAGGACTTAAATTTGAGCTCACTTTGCTTTTTTCTGCCTTTATACTTCTACTGCTGTTCGTTTCCTCTGTTCTTCCTTTTTTCACATACTTTCTGTACCCATGCCTGCTGATCTTATGTGGAAACATCCTTGTGCATGGGTTTCACGTTTATATCGGCGTATTGTGTGTCCCTTCTTTTTTCTTCTGTGATATCATAATCATTGTAGAAACGGATCCTTAAACTACTCAATGTAATAATAATTATCTCGAAATGTGATTTCTCCGAAGTCTTCTTCGTCCGTTCCACAGATAAGTCCTTTCATGATATGTATCGTCGGTAACCAATAGTTTGTATGTTTCTTGCTGCAACCAGCTTGAGTTTCGATATGCTGTACAACAAAGCAGTCGGACTGGGCGATGAGTTGAAGACTACACAGTAAATTTCCATTTCTAGGTGATCCAACCAGTTGTTTCCTCGAAATACGGAGTCATGCTCGGAAATAAACTAAATGGCAATATAACCACTCGTCTGAACGCTGATCTTCAATCGCATACTAGAGTAGAAACTCGACCTGTTGGGTGACCTGCAGTATCAATTAGTTCAATTATTTTCACCCTCTTTCAGGTAGCAATCGCAGCCTTAAGATGTTTCGTTGACTAAGACTATGCAGATGTTCTTACGAACGTTTTCAATCACAGAACCTATTAATTAAACTAGAGCACTCTGAGAGCTCATACCTCCGCCAAGCGAGGCAACGTTAGCAAAAAATTCAAATTGGCTCTGAAACCATAATTTTCTTTGTAAAAGCTAAAAAATCTAATATTTGTGGCTTTTGATAGTAATAACAGCTTGTGCAATTTTCTCGAAGATCCGTTCATAACTTTTTGAGTTATACTGCTAACAAACGTTAAGACAAACATGAGTCAAACATAAAAACGAACAAGCCGATCTGCACCAGAATTTAATCATTTATGTCTTTTTACGTTATTAATAACCACTATAAATTTCATAAATATCAATTCATCATTTTTTGAGTTATTGTGCTAACAAGTATAAATTTAAAAACAGTAACAAACGAACGAACGAACAAACAAACTGATTATTGCCTAACAACTCATGTTAATTTCATAATCTTCCATCCATAACTTTTTGAGTTATGGCATTGAGAAAAATGAGGCAGCCATACAAACAAACAAACAGATGGACATATCTTCACCAAGAGTTAATCATCTGTTCCTCCTAACATACCTAACAATCCCTGTAAATTTCTTCCAAATCGGTTCAGAACTTTTTGAGTTATCTTGGTGACAGACATAGAGACAAACAGAAAGACAGATAGACAAACAAACAGACCGACAGACTAACAGACAGACCGACAGACAAACACGACGAAAACATAACCTCCTTGGCGGAGGTAATCAGTGTTTAGCAACCTCTGCTATGCCCGGCACCCCACGGAAACTTACCATGTGTTTTACACCTCTTCGAAACTTAAAACTCGTATGATAAAGAATGAAATTATACTACATTTGTACGGTGCAGCGGTTGGGAACTCTGCATTAAACGAAGGCTGAAAAGACTCAGATTTTGCTCTTTTTAAGAATATCGGTCTTAACGCAAAGTACTTAACACTTCCATTAGAGGGAAGGCAGCATAACTGGTTATGACTGGTGGTTATGATTTTGACAACGAAATGTCCAAGTGTGCAATGTCCATATATTGTTGCTATTCCTAAGTTGCAGTTATTGTTATTATTAGGGTTAAATATGATATTTTTGCTTTATTAGTTGTGGAGGGCACTCTTGGTGAGTGGCTTAGACCTCCTTTCATGCGGTTCACGTTCACCCTGGATGTTGTTCGGATAAGTAGGCTGAGGGTCAGGGCGCATTTTGGTTGTTGAAAACTTTATAGAAGAGGCGCGCTGCTTGATTTTACGATTATTTCTTCACACACAATCATACCCACACGTTTTTTTATATTTAGTTAGCTGATATTTAGCAGCTATTTCTAATCCCACTATGTATCTACTTGTAGTTCCCTCAGTTGTCCTTCTCATTTTTCGACGGACAGAGGAAACGGTAACGCCGATTTTTAGACTCACCTTATCTTATTCCACCTTGCTCAAACTGTGCTACTTAGATAGAAGGGTCTTGTCTCCTGCATACATGCTGCAGAAAGAAAAACATTCTCAGCCAAATTGCACAACCCGAGTAAGATAAGACTAATGCTAACAGCAGGTCCTGTATCAGTGGCAACGCCCGTGTAATAAATGAATGCCTCCAGGTGCTCTGTCTGGCCGCCTCCTATGTAGTGGTCGCCCTGCAGTTCCGTCTCGCAGCAGGGCCTGAGAAGCAAGGCAACGCCGACCAACAGAAAAACAGTAATATCTGATCATTCAATGGGTTGATATTCCGGGTGCTTCGCACAAAACAGGTGTTATACAAGACTAACGTCAGCGGCTCAAGTCCTTGGTAGTTCTGCTATTGCCTTCCAGTATGTTATTGGCGTACAATATGAAAAAGTTACAGTGTCAATCCATAATACCCATTTGCATTTTGTCGAAAAATTACTGCCCTTCCAAAATGCAGGCACTTCTACCCATGCAATTTGGCATCACTGATTTTGCAGCTGAAACAATTCTTGCTTGCATTTTAGTGAGCAAGACGGCTATAATTGCTCAGCCATCAGTCATGGGATAGGCCACAAAAGGAAAAATTCAGAGGATAGGAAATCTTTACATCCAGCTGTTACCTCTCAAAGAAAACTGGTTGCTAGTTTTGGTGAATTATCTAGAATCTAAATGTTGAAACCGAAAGACAAAGATCCTCTCTTAAACCTCTTGTAAATTACGATCAGGCATTGAGTCCACTGCAAATCCTGTATCAGTTGTTTCATGCAATCAACTTTCCATAAATTACAGCGCTTGTGAAATTTCATGAGACTACCCAGTTTTGGGTACACATGAGAGCTGGAAGAGCATTACAGATCCTCAACCCCCCCCCCCCCGTGGGAGTAGGGAATTTTATCGAGCGATAAATTCATCTCTTGGTAAATGTATTCATAGGTAAGTGCAAGGCCTGGTATATTCATCGCCTAGTAAATTCTATTGAAAAACTCGAGTGTTGATTAGTACCAAAAGCATTTATGAACTAACGCAACATTTATTAAAAGTAGAATCGAATTGTTTATGGAGTTTGAAGTTGCGAGGTCCGCATATGTTCGCAACAAGTCGTCGGCAGACAGAGGGTAGCTGGAAGTAGCACACCGACGACGGCCCACGGAACGATCTTGACAATAGCAGTGACCTGCAAGATTGAGCTTCATAAGAAGACATGCATAACTAAGTTAGGCGTGTGCAAGGTCCCAACCGTTCACATTTTTCTTATGGCATTACTTTTGAGGGGCATATTAAAAGACCTTTCAATAAGAAACTTAATAACCCATAGGCACAAATTAAATAACTCTAAATGTAGAGTATTGTTGAAGTTGATAATTACAGCATTGCAAAGCCCAGAGTAAAATATAAATTATTTAGATTCTCAATCTGATGCCAATTTTTAGATTGCCCTTGAGTATGAGAATCCTACGAAAAGGGCCACAAAACGGAATATTTGTCGGGGGGAAAAACTTCAAAGGTTAAACTATGCAAAGCTCAGGGCATGCTTTAATTTCATAGATCTTAAATTTAGAGAGGATCGCTAATAACCATGGAGCACACTAGCCCTGCAAAGAGGGGCAAAAAACTGATCCTACCTCGAGGAGGAAAAGAAGCTGCGAGAGTTAAACCACGCAAAGCCCCAGGTCCAAATATTACTAAATGCATTTAACTTGAAGATAACCATAAGGCATAAAAATCCTACGAAGATGGGCAGAAAACTGGCCATACCTAGAAAGAAAAAAAGCTGCGAGAGTTACTATTCATTACCAAATACACCTAGCTGGAAGAGAACTCATGACCATAGGGCATAAAGCCTGAAGTCTGATTTCATCAGTTAAAACACACAACCCTGAGGCATAAAAATCAACCCTTTGACTAGGACCAAACATGGGCTGCTTTACTTAAACTATACGAAACCCCTGCAGGTCTAATTTAAATTTGACCACAATTCAATCCAGCGCCAAGAGCCAAACAAGGCTGACGTAGTCGAGCTTATGCAGAGCCCAAAGCTGCGAGTATAACCGAATTAATATTTTAATTTTAGTTTATGTTGTTATTTTAGAGCCTGAAATTAATCTGAGTCATTTGACTTTTGGATATATATGATTTACCGTAATAAATTAGATTTACCTTAAATGGTGCAAAGAGAGAGATAGTTTAATGTTATAATTTCACCAACCAATAGTAATGAAATTTGGTAAGAGAGCATTCGTAATTTAGTATGGTCACCGTATAATTTATTTAATGGGTCTAAGAACTGGAATTTTTCTAGTAAGAACAGCATTGAGGATCGTGCAAGACGCCGAGGCGTCTACCCATCAGTGCAACTCACCTCACGCATAATTCCATGTGAAGTCCAAATGTCGGCACGACTGACCAGATGATCCAGCAGCTGCATAGGGCCCAAAGATGATCCCAATGTTGAGACAATCTTGAAGCGCAGAGGCCAGGACCGTGGGCTCCGCTGCCAGGCACCGATATAGTCTCGCCGCCCTCCAGGATGTCGACGACGACGTCAGCCAGTCAAAAAGCCCCCCATCCATGGGCTGTCGCCCATGCCACTTAGTTACTATAATACACTTCAGGTGCTGATGAAATAAAACCAGATAAAAGACAGCTGGCTAATGAGGCGACGCCGTGCTGTGAGCAGGTGTCTGTGAGAGGGTTGGTGCGTGTCTGCCGCTGCATAGCAACGTCAGCCTGAGGTTACGTTTCGGCGACCTCATTGCGTGTATAATCTAAGTTGTCCAGAGCCCCACATGATAGGGGCGCCACCTGCAACGATCCTCACAAAAAAATTACATCCCGTTAAAATACGAACAGCTGTCAATATTAACATTTTATTATCTACAAGACTCAGCGACTGCAGAAAATTGATTTATTCTACTAATTCATCGCCTGGTATATTCACTGCATGGTAAATTCATCACTTAACAAATACCAAACACAATGCTACGCAATTTGATCGTGGTGACTTCTACATTGTACATTGCACAATTTCACTTTGGGTTACGTTTGATGTACCGTTCTTTAATTAAAATGTATCGCATTCCTCTTAAACATTCGAAATGCTAAGAGAGCTTATAAAATTTATGTTAAAGAAAGATTGTGAGTTCAAAAGTGTAACAACGATTATTAAATGTATAGCAGTGCAAAGTAAATTAAATGTCTATCCTCCAGGAACGTATATTCTTAAGACATGCATTACAAGTTTATACCTCAGTTGAAGTGCACCTACATACGACACGAGCTTCAGGAGAGGAAGAACCACTGAGCAAGTAGCACGTCTAGAAAAGCTGGGGACCCCAAGTTTGTGGCACCGTACAAACGGATGGAAAATCTGTGTCCCAAGAAGCAATCATTTGTCCCAGTTGTAATCGCTTAACTCGTAACCGATAGAAATGCTACTCGTGACAAGGTATTACGTTCTTGAATTTGACATTGCCGTGAAAATAAAAAAAGTTGTCGTACACTGCTGTACCTGTTATAGTGAGGGTCGTATAGAATAGATTAATGCCAGATGAATACCGAACGCACAGCAGCCAACACAGCGGTCCGAAGGATCGTGCCGAGAAATCTTGGCCGTTGGCAGATACTTGTCTTGCTTCCTTTGTTTTAAATTAGTGAAGAAATTAATAGTGAATTGAAGCCGAGTGCCTCTATTTTCCTAAGCTAGTAAAGCGACTCTAGCTGTGCAGCCTCTCTTACAACTGTTTATCGCAAATTATTTAATTAAATACATACTGAGTAAAGCTAGTTAATCCTTTGATACCTAATGTGTGAAATTTCACACTGTAATGTATGGGTAATTACAGTTTCATCACTGAAGACTTCGGTGCCAGTATTGCAGCCTCTGTTATAACTTGTAAATTTATGGAGGATCACCCAATACGCGCGTGAAAAGTGATTAGTTCATTGATTGTCATTTGATAGTCATTAGAGGTGATTCTCTGATGATATTGTCTACAGGTAATAACGTTATTCTGCCGGTGTGAGATATCATACTGTCACAGTTTTTCATTAGGAAGCTTAAGGTCTATAAAGGATTCATGTGTTTCATACTAGTTGTAAGTATCAATGTATCTATATAAATGTGGTCACGCGGTAGACAAATACTTCTAGATTTATATAACTATTATTATTATGCCAGCATCTGATACTCCCTCGGGAAGCAAACAGGCTTGGTTTCATTAGGTATTTTATGTTCGTCCATTCTATGTGAGTACGGGCTTCACTGCCATGAGTGACCTCCAAAAGTTACCATAGTCAGATGGCATTTGGGACATTTTTATTTCGTGCCCACATTGCTTCTAATCATTTACGGTCTATGTGCTGTTCTTCCTATTCTTTCCCTATCTAACCGTTTTCTTGCCCAGAGTCCTGGCCTGGGTCCTCTTTATTTCTATTCATTTTTCTTAATTTGAAGCACCGAGTCATGCCAACCAGGTTAGTTTCAGTCTTAGCACCCTTATAAGGAACAAAATTGATAGAATATATATGTTTCGTCAGATCAGCGTTGTCTGGAAAACATGTAATGCATGACGTACACTGTTTTCTATTGTGGGTTCAACAGGTGTATTAGCTAGGTTTCTTCTTAGCACTTATAATAGCTAAATATTCAAACTACGAAGGTCTTTGGCGCTTTCTGTGTCCATTGCACTTGAGACACTGTGCACGAGCTTCCAAAAAATCAATTCCCTGTTGGGCATCTGGAAACAGTAGCCACCGCTGTAAGCTCTTTTATGGTACTGCATGGAGCATTAACAGCAGGAAATCCATTAAGTTAGCATAGAGTTTGACTGAGTTGCCTCCAGCGTGTCGTTGGCTCTTGCTGCCAGTGTCCTTGCACCAGATGTACGATAAGATGCGTGATGACAACTGTATGATTGTGTATGTAGCAGCTCGAGAACCCTTCTTCGCTTTATTACGCCTTATTTTTTGAAATATGTAAATAAGTCTACGGATATTACTAAGTAAATTTAATTTACTATGAATCACAATGGAAAAAATAATAATTATTAGATTGAATACTATTTATTCACGTACTACGGTTAAGGCACTGAAGTACCATGAAAAATTAGACTCCGCTTAGGAAGACAATCGCTTAAAAATGAGTGGATGAGAACCAAACCCAAACATATATTTTCCTTAGGCGGTCACTTCACTCTCTACGTAGAAAAAAAATTGCTCTAAGCGACATGCAGTTTTCAAGCTTATTGCAGCATTGAAAATGCCGTAAATGATCATGTAAATCATCTGAAAGTAGCATCATGTTGGCGCATACGCAGCACACTTCCAACAAAGTCGTAACTAGCTTCTATATTTTTTTAAATTATAGCCATTCAGCGCGATAATGCATCTTGGCAGATTTCAACTTAACAGGCGGCATGAGATAATTTTAGGTCTTGGATGCATCTGGTGAAAAGCTACTTGAGTTAAATGTTAAATGGGTCTATTTTTCATCTATTCTATCTTGAAAAACTATGTGAAAATGAGTAAAACTACACTTCCTATTGCATTTTTCTGGATATTATTAAGAGAATTTATAATCCTATTATGTTAGGAACGGAAGAATTGAAACAGTTTCACTTTTATTTGGGGCAAACACCATTTATCAGAAAACTCCAGGTCTTCTGCTAGTAGTGATGCTCAAAAGCAATAGGGTAGAATAGTACTGCGCCTACATTTGACGCAGTTTTCTCAGTTTTGTGTTGTTCGTACGCTATGTGGCCTAAAGATGTCGCGCTCTTCATTTCTGCTTACTCTTTATTTTTTGGAATAATTTTATGTTAAAAATTATTTAATTCAGTACAACTGTTTATGGTGACATTCCGGTAGTGATTATCATGTAGTACAGAACGGTTTTGAGTGCATATAAAACTTTCCATTTTCTTTTAGATCGAAGAAATGAAGACTAGAATAAATAGCCTGTTATCTAATCTAATAATACTAAGAATAACCTTCGTGTGTTTATAAATATATATATAATAAATATATATATATATATATATATATATATATATATATATATATATATATATATATATATATATATATATATATATATATATATATATATATATATATATATATATATATATATA
>LQNS02278070.1:39305582-39319888 GCA_001587735.2 Parhyale hawaiensis
AAGTTTAAACGTCTGGTCTTGCTTTTGAGCTTGGCAGGTGAACCTTTGCATTCCTGTAAATCGCCGATTGCGCCCATTGCTTCACATACGTATGTTGTGCATAAGCAGTACCAAATGAGTCGCACTATTTGACTTCCGTTTGCTTTGTTTTGGACTTCCTTCTTCGATTCTAAAGCGATTTGTAAATGGATTAGACTATATTAGTGTCCATGCATAGGAAATTACAGTATTGAACCCCAAATGTTCGCAATTATACTAGGCCTGATATACCAACCTCTGTAGCTATCTTACCATCTATAATGTAATTCTGCTTGAGGCTCCATCTGTACGTCCGTCAATGTGTCTGCACGTTACGTTTTTCGGTATTAGATAAGGAAAAATTAAAATATCAAGAAGTTCTCATTTTCGATGGAAAGAAGTTCAATCAAAGTTGTCTTCTTTTCTTCTCCTTCTTGAAAATTTTTCTCTCAGTTTCGAAGCAAAGACATAAAGATCAGTTCACCCATATCATATCCGCTTTCACTTTTTTCACTTTGCTGGTGACGGATGGCATTATTAATAAGGCCAGATGCATAGTCAGAATATACGGTGCGGAAGAACAGAGCGGGTAGTGTCGAACATCTCGATTCTAAAATATATATTGAAGTAACTGCGATGCCTAAGGAAATACAATGGCATCATCAGTATAGCGGGTTACGCTGCTGCGACTGATGAAACTGGCCGAGTTTGTTGTTGTATAGCTATAGCATCAAACAGTGCAGAAGAAAGCTGAGCTACTGATCAATATCATCAGGCCCCGCGATAATGTGAAAAAATTGGATACGCATTATGAAGGACAAAGTTATCTGTAAACTGTGGGAAACAGAGTTTAGAAAAGGTGGGCAAATACATAGGAGAACAATGCAAGAAGTATCGTCCTATGTCTATGTTTTTATCACAATGCAATTGCAAATTCGTTGCTGACAGAACAAATGCGTGATGCACAGGTGATATCAGAGTACTAGGAATAGTTAGACGAGGGGTAGGGTAGACAGATTGAGTAACGATAGACAGGGTTAAGCTGTGGGTGTAAGGTAGACGCATTGAGTAACGATAGACAGGGTTAAGCTGTGGGTGTAAGGTAGACGCATTGAGTAACGATAGATAGTGTTAAGCGGGGGATATTAGTTCAGACGTGGTGGGCAAAGGTAGAATAGCTACCTTATATTAAACTAAGGCAAGTGAAACCAGTAATTAACCGTGTAATTTTCTGGATCACGCTAGTTGTACTAAATTTCTGTCACATTTTGCAGTTGATTTCCCAACTGTTTGGCAACCGAAAAAAATGAGGCCCACGCTCATTAGTTGGCGCCATTGGATGTCCAGGCGCCCTAACTATATAATAATACGCAGTTTGTTGATTGATTGGTTACTGCCTTGCTTGGTCCCTACGTCCCAATCTGAAGGATAAGCTAAAAGACAATCTATTTGCGTATTGCAAATAGGGTGAGAGAAGAGAATATTCGTCGCATATGAGCAGCAGATAAGTTCCTTGCCAATGGTGGAGATGTCAAGATTTTTCAAAACCCACTCCACCTAAATAGGTCGCTGTACTCCTTGAAATGTTTCGCTTGAGATTGGGAAATGAAAGACTATTCTTCTTCAATGGCCTGTTGCGCCGATGTTTCACTTATTGTATACATGAGCAGGGTGTGTTTTTGAGCAGCGCCAAATGCGTCACTCTATTCGGTTTCTGTTTGTGTAATTCTAATAAATTCTCCCTAGTCTTCACAAGAGATGATGCTATGCGCGCCGAGTAGACCCCAGAACTTGAACTTCAGATTTTCACTCCTTCATTGGCCTGATAAATCAATCTCTATGGCTGGAATGCCATTGCCATTTTTATGTAATTGTTTTTACCTTGTTGTTTGACACCCAACAGGAATGCGGCCAAAGTGGCCATCAGTTGGACGGTCGGGCACTTTTGTCACCGTTTATTGCGATAAAGTAAACTTGAGAGTATGAATATTAGCATAGTGCGGCTATTCCTTTATTCAGCTCTTCGCGCCATCTGCAGTTCGTACACAAGATAGCGAAGTGAAAATTTTCTACGGATGACGTCTGTATGAAAGCAATGATTTTCAAATTCGTGCTTTTCTGCGTCACTCCGAAAAAAATTCTTTAAATGAGGACAAACATTTGAAACCGAGATTTTGCAGCGCTGACTTCCCTCTTGATTCCTTCGCTTTCTTTCTTGAGCTCGTCATTTTCTCGTCAAGACTTGAGGCAACATTACTGATGCTGGAGGGCAAAAGGGATTCTATCAGCATAGACCAACCTGCACAGACGCTTTTACCTAACAACTTAGTACTCTTGAATGCACTCACTCTAGTCTGCGGATTGAAACTCTATGGGCGAGTTTTTGCGAAAGAAATACTAAGTGAATTTTGTTTAACCTGTTCTGAAGTTTACATGTTGTCTCGCATAAAATTTTGTCTACATAGCATCATTTTTTGCAGCTTCATCACAAGTAGACTTTCTGTAATAGGTAGTCTAAATTTAATGACATGACCAGGCTAGAGCACGCTGACAGCGCATACCTCAGCCAAGGAAGAAAACGGTAACGAAAAATGTAAATTAATTCTAAAACCATGATTTTCTTTGTATCAACACCAAAATCTTATCATTTGTGCCTTTTATCAGTATAACAGTTTCAGTAACCTTCTTGAAGATCCGTTCATAAGTTTTTGGGTTATACTGCTAACAAATATTCTGATAAACATTTACATTAGATTAGATAGGCGGCAGTAGACGAACCAAGAGGCCCATTCCCAAAGAGACACCGGAACTTACAAGAGGTGAAAAAATGGAAGACGAAAGAAGAAGAAAGGAAAAAGAAGGGGGAGAAGAATCTCAGCCAAAGCGATGATCATCAATGCACGCAAGCATGACCGATAGCCGCTGATATACGGAGCTTAAAAATATAGATGGAGGGGGAGTGAGAAGAAGCCTGCTTCAGATAGCCTGGGAAGCTTTGGCGGTTAAGTGCTTGCGACTCGTGGAGGAGGAGTTCTTAGCTCTGGAGGATGTCTTTCCCAATGTATGTCAAGACGATTTTCCAACGAGTTGACCGACTCCGCACCAACAACGTCGGAAGGGAGTCTATTTCAAATGCTGACTATGAAATAGGGAAAGAATGCTAACTTAAGGTTGTTCTTCGAGCTTTATGCTTGTTTTAGCTCTCCCGGGGGGAGGTATACCCCTTAGTGTGTGAGATGCTTTGTATGCATTTTTTTATATTGTTTGTAGCTCCTTGCTGTCACTGACAATAAGTAATGTTTAGGACCCATGCTGGGATAGTGATCGCGTCGCAAGGGACATGTATAAGTGCCGAATAAAAATTTCCGTAGGACGTGAGATTCATAATAGGCGTGAGATTGCAATGGGAAAAGTGTGGATTACAAGAGAATGGATCTGAGGGTGTGTGATAGATGGATGGCTGCTAGTTGGATACAACTCAAAATTCAGACTTAGATGGGGTTAGTTAAGTGGGCTTAAAACAATGTGGTTTCGATAAGTGGGCTCAAAACAAACAAACAAACAAAAAAAATCTAACGATTCTTTTTTTCGGTGAAAGGGGGGTAATTGCTAGGAAACAATGTGCACGAGCTGAATATATATATATATATATATATAAATTTTAGTTAGTACTCACGGAAACATTACAAGAAACTCATTGAAACGTTACAAACAAAGATATGTCACAGAGGTTCAGACTTCATTGCACCCCATATTGCTTGGCCTCCGTCAGGCAACAGTATGCGCTGCCATAGTAGATACGTAATAGATCACTATGGTGTAAACCGACTTATAGATTCATTCGTCCATCGTATACTGTATGTTCTTTCTTGTACGCATCTTTAGTTACTCCTTTGTTTTGGTTCCGCCACGTCACCGCTCGCAGTTATCACTTCTTCGTCAAAGTCGCGCCACTCATAGAGGGGAATGAAACGGTTGCCGTGTCTGCTGTTTCCGTGCGTGTTGACTTGCCTGTACTTTCTTTTTTTTTAAAGTCGGACCCCCATACCCCCATGCTACGCTCGAACGCTCAAGTTAATGAGCGCACGTTCCTCTCGCACGTCGTTCATGCTAACGTGTCTATGTTACCGACAGGGCCTGAACGGATAATTTTTATTTAATAAGTTAATGGAGTTTTCAATCCTGACTTTTAGACTCACCGTGCATTTCCTGGTCATGACTCTCAGACTGTTGGTCTAATCAGAACCAAAAATGTTAATTTAAGAACGTGAGAAAGTGGTTAAGAAGTTGCCAAGATGTAAAGTAAAAGAAAGCAGCTAATAAGGTCACTAAGTCGCTAAATCGAAAATTTGGCCGCTAAGCAGCTCAAGACGTAGCTAAATTTAGAGACTCCCTGGCTGCGGCCCGCGCGGAGGAGAGCAGATATCTCCTTCTTTTACTTCTATTGTGGCATACCTGCATCTCACTAGCCGTTCCCTGGAAAGAATCAATTTCCAGTTAGCGTCAAGGAGAATAAGGTTTTCTTCTTAAGCTGAACAGAAATATGTAAAATTAGTTTAACACGACATTGCAAAGTTCGACATTTATTAAGTAAAAGACGTATTGGACTAAGAATTTATTTCTTTGTCTCTAGTTCCTCATTCGAAGAGCACATCGCCATTCAATGAGAGGATGAACAGAGGACGTACAAGAGACAAATCCCCATTCATCTCCTCAATAATAAATAGCATTAAAAGTATAACAACTGCACTGCACCTATATGGAGCTTTTACTTCTCGAAAAAAAAAAATGACAAACAAATAATGAAAATCATATGGAGTTTGAGGTTTCTTTCTCGTCACTTTTTTATGAGAAAACAGCCGCATGGTAGGAGACGTAAGGCTATTAACATCGCTGACTTCATCAAATCCTTGTACGTCATCGCTGTCGCCCGGCCGCTGCTAGTGCAGCCGAACAAGATGACGTGATATTTCGTTATTGTGCATTAACTTGGTGCACTTTTACGATTAGCTGTCCTACTCTTCCCAAACAATCGTATTATCATTGAGTGTGCTGGGACATTCCATTCATAGCATTATCCTGTGAAGTCACCCCATGCAGACCATCGGGTATTAGAGTATTATTTTTAGTTATAAAATTCTTTAATAAGGTAATATTATGATTTGCAAAATATTGATATAAATGAAAAACAATGGTCAAAGGTCTGTGGATATATTTTTGTGTCAAATATTTTATCTTAAAAAATTGCAAATTTAGCATAAATATGCCAATATATATGACTTTTTTGATAATGTATATAATACACAAATTCTTTAGCTACTTAAAGTTACTTTACTTAAAGTTACATTTGGTACGTATTAGGGCATCAACCACACAATAGATATCACCTCTATAGTTGCCCAAGGCCATGATATTTTTACTTCTCTTTGCAATAAAAAGTAGATGACCGTCCCTACAAAAAGCTTCTTTGATTTACTCTGCGTCAGTCACGAGTTTCGCTTCAAAGTTTCGTGAATCACCCGTAAGCAGGAACAACCGTCACTCGCAAGTCTTCGGGATGTCAAACGCCCGTACGTGACTAATGCAGGGATAATAGATTAGATTATACTAGCGGGACCCGTGGAAATTCCACGGTTTATGAATGTTTTTACTTTTTAAAACGTGCCAGACCTAAGCCACGCTAATGCAATTTAAATCAATTTTAGCCTAATGCAGTTCTTCAAACGGAAGCCACATCGTCTAAGTAACGCCAATCACTCAGCCCTGACTAACTCTAACTCAACAACGTCCGTCTACCTAATACATCGTCTAAGCTAACCCCAGTCATACATCCAATGCTCCATATGAGGCTTGGAACATGTCGTACCACCTATTCCCCAGAGCTACCTAACAAACTGCATCTAGCTTAACGGTTGTCCTCTAACCCACCGCACCTTCTTTAACCTAACTATCCCATCTAACCTAGCGACGTTATTCAGCACCTCACCCAACAAAACGCAGCACTGCAAACGTAACTTACCATATCTGGCGCAACTCACTTCATCTGATACATATAAAGCCACCCATCTAACTCAAAGCACCTCATCTAACCCAGTGCACCTTATTTACCCCAACACACATCATCTAACTCAACACTCGCCATCTAAAACTGCTCTAACCTAGAGCTCCTCATCCTACTTGACACTCTTTACATAACCAAATGCTCACTAACTAAACTAAAGCTCCTCATCCAACATAACACCCCTCGTTTAAGCTATCGCTTTGCAGCTCACTTAACGCACCTTTTTCAACCGAACGCACCTCTCAGCACTCGCCACTCCATCCAACTTAACGCGCCTCGTCCAACTTAACGCTTCTGATCTAACCTTACGCTCATCATATAACCTAACGCTCCTTAATAAACATAACGCTGCTTATCAAATATAACGCTCGTTGTTTAATCTATTGCTCCTTAGCCAATCTAACTCTCCTCGTACATTGCAACGCTCCCTATTTAAAAGTTAACGCTCCTCGTTCAATAAAACGCTTCTCACCCAACCTAACGTACCCAGTGAAACTAACACTCATCATTCAACATAACGCTCTTCATTCATCCTAAGGCTTCTCAATTGATCTAACGCTGTTCATCCGACCTGAGCTCCTCATCCAACCCAACGGCCTTCCGCCAACGAATCACTCGTCATCTAGCGCTGCTCCTCCTCCGCCCTCCATTGAAACAGACGCTCTTTACCCAGCTTACTAACGCTTCTTATGTAACATAACACCCCTCATGTAACCTAATACATTTCATCTAACATTTATCGTCCCATCAAGATGCTTCTCATTTGACTTAACGCTCGTCACCCAACCAAACATTCCTCCTCACCCTCACGCTTTTCGTTGAACTAACTGTATGCACTATTCTAATCTAATACTCACAGCTCACACGCCAGTGTAACACAACTCGGTCTAACTCAACGTTCCTCAGCTAACTTTACGTTCTTCATCTAATTTAACCCAGCGCTTGTCAACTAACCTAACGCACTTAACGTGCGTACCTTCTATTCACACTCCTTTCACTTGCTGTAGCTCACCTTTAATGACTAAGTTTCTTAGATCTGAGCATACTTTCAATGTCTTTTAAATTTTCTCATCACTCTACATAGCTTTTTAGTTCGTTCGCTCGTTCGATCACGAGAGCCACTCCGATACCTCGGTAGTCACATGTTACGCTTGACGCTAGCGGCAATAAATGCAAGTGAATTTCTCGAACGCGCCGCTCGGTTCTCATCCTCGCCGAGTCGCTATGCTCCGCTGCAGTGTGAACACATAAGGGTTTTTTCATTCAAAAATACATCAATATTAATGACGCTACTCACCGCTCTCGCCACGCTGCGCAGCGCCGGTTGTAGTGTGAACACACCCTAACACTTCTCATTCAACCTACCATTCATCAAAACAAATCTCATTCGACCTAAGGCTCCATATCCAACCCAACGCACCTCCTACAACAAATCATTCGTCTTCGAATACTGCTCTTAACACCATGATTCTCGCTGAAACCAATGGTTTTCGCACAGCCTAACGCTTTTTATCCAACGTAACACTCCTCATGTAACCTAATATACTTCTTGTAATCTAACGATCATCATCCAACATAACGCTTCTCATTCGACCTAACGCTCGCCACCTAACCTAACATCCCTCCTCTAACCTCACGCTGCTCATCGAACTAACGTTCTTCATCAAATCTAACGCTCGTAGCTCACACTATAACTTTGCACAACTCTGTCTAACTCAACCCTCCTCAGCTAACTTTATATTCTTCACTAAAGTCAACGCTTGTCAATTAACCTAAAGCATTTAAGGTACGTACCTTCTATTCTCATTCCTTTCAATCGTAGCAGCTCACCTTTCAGGATTGCGTATCTCAAACCTGCGGTTACTTTCAATGTCTCATGAATTTCCTCTTCTCTCTTCATAACCTTCTTCACTCTCACTCATTCGACCGCGAGAGCCACTGAAATTCTTCGGTAGTCACTTGTTACCTTCGGCAAGGAGGTTTTGTTTTGGTCGGAGTTTGTCTATCTATCACCAAGAAAACTAAAAAGAGGGTTGGACGATCCTTATGAAATTTACAATATATGTTTGGCATGTCAAGAGAAAGAGATGATTAAGATCCGCCCGTCTGCATTTTTTTTTCTTGGTAACATGACTCCAATATTTGCGAACAAATCTTCATGAAAGTTGTAGTAATTTGTTTTCGAATATTACAAGGAGCACCAGGCCGAATTATTCTGATCTGTCAGTCCTTGTTTTTGTCTCGATGCTTGTTTTTACCTCTATCACAAAATAACTTGAACAGCTGCGTACGGATCTTCATTAACAAGATTTGTTAAAAATATTAGAAGGTAAAAAGGGCTGAATTTTGGTGATGATTAGTTTATTCGTATCTGTGTTTGATTTTATGTTTTAGTAATTGGTAGAGCTTTACTAAAAAATTATCAATAGATTTGCAAGAAATTTACAGGAAGTGTCATTAATGTTAACCCTATCCGTTACCAATCTTTTACAGCCGCTTGAGCGTCAAGACGGTACAAATTTGTACCGCCCACTAAAAATGCTTATAACTTTATCAATATCTGAGTTTTTTCTTCATAGTGTCAAAAAACATTTATTCGACTATTCTTTCGCCTATTTAATTTAAAAAAATAAATCCTCAGAGTGGATTTAAAGTCAATTAAATTCAAATATAAGAAAATATCTCTGTACAGTACAGAGTGAATATTCAGGCAGCACATCGGCCGCAATTTTCATACTTTCACAAGCTGCACGTGCAATCGCTTCTATTTTTCATTTCTAGCCTTTTTGCTGTCGTTTAGTGATAATTTTGGAAGATTTTTTTGTATAAAAAGAAAATTTACTCGGAAATTTTATCATAAAATTTTCTGAAATATATACATTTATCTATATTTTTGGCTGTAATGTGCGGGTATATTAGAATTTAATTGACAGTCATGATCAATCAGGAAAAGTCACTGAATTGTGGGCGCTGAATATAACTGGGAGCAGAACTGTGAACAATAAACGGTAGGGCGGTACAATTTTGTACCGTCTAGTAGCAGATAGGGTTAAGAGCCACAAATGACCAAATTTTCGTAATGACCAAAATGAAATACTGGTTTCAGGACCAACTTGAATTATTCATTTACGTTATAATGCTTGGCGGAAGGTATCTGCGCTCAGAGTCTGCTATTTGTTATTGTTTATGTTTGCGTTAAATAGGCAGTAAATGCCAACGCACACACCTGACCAATTTCGCAGTATATGGCTTTGTTAAACTCTATGGGTTCTCTCTCACTTGCCATTTTTACTCTACTTTTCCTTGATATTGCTGTCTCATTTTCTAATTTCTTTGTATGTGGGCAGCTAATAACTAACAATTGCATAGTCAGGCATTTCATTAGTATTTTCACAGGAAAATTTGTACGGTTTCTTTCAATTATACGTCCGTAGACAAGATACAGGCAGCTACTGTAAATATAGCTCAGACCGTTTAAAAACAGGATGATTTTGTACGACGAAGTTTGAAGACCTGAAAGAGCGCTACAAGGAGCTGGCGCTTGCGGAAATTCAGGAAAATAAAAACACCGTTCTTCATTGATACTCCAGACCGTGTCATGCCTGCCAACCACGGTGTTAAGAAGTGTGAAACAAGTTCATCGTCCGACAGCAAATCAAACTACGACCTGCGAGCAAAAGCAGCTTAATAAAAAGGAAGCTTGGCTACAGTTCTTCCCTATTGAAATGGCGTCGAAAATGCCGCAATTATCTCCTATCTAATTGTGAAAGAGTAACGGTCATATTAACTAACTAAGGAAGAAGGAAGGAACGGAGGGAGGAACAAGCGCAATTATAATGTGACTAGTGGACCCGTGCGTGAAAAATTCACGCAATAACCTATACGTTTTCCTAATGCCTCTAGGCACGTGCGGAATCTCCTCTTCTCTTATTTGCTTCTTAATTTTCTTCTTTACTTCATTGATCCTTAGTCGTGCTGTCATCCTTAGGTCTTCTATATAGACACGCAGAAATAACATCTTGCATAAAACACTCCAACAAACCAAAAACAAAATAGCAGCTTATATAGGTACAATGTGTTCGCTTCCTAGCAAAGATACCGTTGATACCGTCTTTCCACCTCAAATATCTGTTTCATTTGAGGTGCTCAAATTTTGACCTATGAAGAGAAAACTACTTCGTCAGAGGAAAACAGTAAGCTATACCTTTTCACTTCAAATTAAAACAAGTCAAGTTTAGATTGAAATAAGTCAAATTAAATTAAAATAGGTCAATTTCAAATTAAAATAAGTCAATTTCAAATTGAAATTAGTAAATTTCAAATTAAAATAAATCAATTTCAAATTAAAATGAATCAATTTCAAATTAAAATAAATCAATTTCAAACTAAAATGAGTCAAGTTCAAATTAAAACATTGAAACTAACTATGGTTAAGTAGTGCTAAGGAGGCTTACCGAGGGTTAATCAAGGTAAACGAGGATTATCGAGGATTAACGAGGGTAATGAGGGTAAAATAGGGTAACCGAGGGTTAACTATTGTAACTATATAGGTTTATCGAGGTTGAAATAGGATTATCGAAGAGTAACGAAGGGTGATGAGGGTTCAGTAGGGTTAATGAGAGTTACCGAGGGTTAACTAGGCTTAATGAGGGTTATATAGACTTAATGACGGTTAGCTGGGGTTAACGAGGGTTATTGAGAGTTAACTTGGGTTAACCATGGTTAATCACGGTTAACGAGGGTTAACTCGGGTTAACGATGTTAATTCGAGTTAACCGGGTTAACTAGGGTTAACTGTATAGGTAACTTGGATTAAATTTGGTTATCTTGGCATAGGTTGGGTTATCTTGGGTTAACTTGTCTTAACATGGGTTAACTTGGTTAAACTAGGTTAACTTGGGTTAAAATGGGCTAACTTGGGTTAAACTGGGTTAACTTGCTAACTTGGATTAAACTGGGTTAACTTGGGTTAAATTACGTGAAATTGGGTTAAACTGGATTAACTTGGTAAAATTGGATTGTTTACGGTTATCTTAAGTTAATTTGGGTTAAAATGGGTTAACTTGGGTAATCTAGGGTTTTCTTGGGTAAACTTGGGGTAAGTTGGGTTAACTTGGTTTAATTTGGGTTAACGTGGGTTAACTTGGCCAAATTGGGTTACCTTAGGTTAAATTTGGTTAACTTGGGTTAAATTGGGTTAACTTGAGCTAAACTGTGTTAACTTGGCCAACATGGGCTAACTTGTGTTAAATTGGGTTAACTATCGTTTTACTGGATTAACTTGGCTTAACTTAGGTTAAATGGATTAAAATGGGTTAATTTTGTTTAATTGGGTTATCTTGGGTTAAAATGGGTTTAGTAGAGTTATCTTGGGTAATCTCAAGTTAAGTTGGGTTATCTTGAGTTAACTGGGTTTACTTGGGTTAAAAAGGCAAAATTGGTTTAACTTGGTATAATTGGGTTATCTTTGGTTAACTTTGGTCACCTTAGGTTAACTTGGGTTAAAATGGGTTAAATAGGGTAAACTTGGATTTACATCAGTTTACTTCAGTTAACTGAATTTAACTTGGGTTAACTTGGGCTAAATAAGGTTAAACTGGGTTAACTTGGTAAAATTGGGTTATCTACGGTTATCTTAAGTTAATTTGTGTTAAAATGGGTTAAGTTCGGTTAACTTGGGTTATCTAGGATTTTCTTAGGTTAACTTGGGTTAAAATAGGTTACACTGGGTAAACTTGGGTTAACGGGGGATAACTTGGGGTAACTTGGCAAAATTGGGTTATCTACGGGTATCATAAGTGGATTTAGGTTGAAATGGGTTGTTGGGTTAACCTCGGCCATCTAGGATTTTCTAAGGTTAACTTGGGTTAAAATGGGTTAAATTGGGTGAACTTGGGTTAACTTGGGTTTACTTGCGTTTACTTGGGCTAACTTGGTTTAACTTGGGTTAACGTGGGATAACTTGGCTAAATTGGGTTAACTTGTGTTAAGTACTGTTAACATGGGTTTACTTGGGTAAGTTGTGTTAACTTAGATTATCTTGGGCTATCTTACGTTAATTTGATTTAACCTATTTTAACATGAGTTACCATGGGTTAACTTGCGTTAACTTTGGTTAACCTTAGTCAACTTGGGTTTAATTGGGTTGACTTAGGTAACCCAATTTAATAAATTTTAACTAAAAAAAAACAATTTAACACATGTTAACCAAATTTTACCAAGTTGACTAAATTCAAAACAAATTAACCTAGCAACACCCTGGTTAACCCAACTTGACCCATTTTAACCCAAGATAACCCAATTTTACTAATTTAACCTAAGGTACCCCAATTTAACAGAAGTTAACCCAATTTAACTCAAGTTAGCCAAGTTATTCCTAGTTAACCTAATTTTACTCATTTTTACCCAAAATAACCCAACTTAATTTAATATAACCCAACTTAACCCAATATAACCGTACTTAACCCAAGTTAACCTTTAGATAACCCAAATTAACCCAAGATAACCCGATTATACCAAGTTAACCGAACTTAATTCATTTTAACCTAAGCTAATCCTATTTAACCCATGTTAACCTAATACAACTGTAATAGTAGCAAGTACCATTCCTCTAATCCACGGCGCACCTACCATGTCACCGGCGTTCCCAGCTACACAAAGAGAAACCTCCCCCCCCCCTCCAATGTCGCCCACCTACCCCATCTGGCCCTATGTCCAAGCATCCTATGAGACCACGCTCGGTTGCCAGCGTATGCTAGAACTCTGATTGTATAATGTTGATTAAAGTTATGTAAGGGGACCTGACTATTTCAAATGTTAAATGTCCCTTAATTTCTTATATGTACCAAACCCATTAGCTCAATGTAGAAAATTGTAATCCAATATAAAGTAACAAAATAGAAAGCCGAGACTTCCATTGTTTGATGCGGGCTCGTAACCAAGACGCTCGGCTGCGGGGTTGGTGGAGCACCGCTAGGCAGAGCTGTGTCTGACTGCGCACTGTACAGACGTATATTTCTGTAGGGCGCGTTTAAGGCAGACTTTTGGTCTGACCTGCTGAGGCACCACCCGTCCAAGTTGAGTATAACCAAGTGGTAAACTTTTATTGTTTGTGTGGACTAGTAGGGATCCTTTTTTTGTCCCTCTTTGTGAAGATGTCAGGTTTTGCCCCGCTAGGATAGTATTATTTGTGTCACCCTAATTAGTGCGTGTTCCCCGGTAGAGAATAAAACCCCTTAGAATTTCATTAATGTTTCCATTTATCCCTGTGATTATTATCAATCTAAGATTGGCCACGCTATCCCACCGTGAGATTTTGGTAAAGAAAATGCTGTCAAACTGTAGGGTTTAGTTCCTCAAAAGGTTCGTAAATAATTCTCTCAAAAAGAGGAAATACAAATTCTCTCTAGCTTTACAAAATTCCACCTTTTCGGCCCTTTTCTTAGAAAATCATGACATAGTAGATTAAAATGATGACAGCGGTAAAGGGATTTTAGCTGTATGGTAAACAACATATTATATGTTCGAGCTACAGAGCCAGCGCCCAAGACACGTGAGCCCTGCAGTTTCTCGTTCAGCCGTTAGATAGCTCTTTGTTCCGTCCCAGTACCCTACCCCCTTTCCCCCTTTCACCACTCGCTCAGTCTCCCCACACTCATCACCCCCGCTCAGCCTCTCCCCGCAACCCCATACTCCTCTCTTGGTTGTACTGGTCCAGTCCTTTTTACCTCCACCCCTATCCACCATCTCGCCAAAGCGAAGCCGCCGCAATCTTTGTATGCCAGCCCGAGACACATTGATAGAATCGAATAAGTAGTGGAGACCGTCTAAGTCCTATTGATGTATTAGTATAATCTGATTATTAGGCTGTATATATACATATTGTCTTGTAAGTGTATTTTACCTGTTTGTTTTGTACGTGTAACTCGACGGTAATTATCACAAGGGGCTGTGACAAGTCTTAGAAATCCACTGTCGATTTCTACATGCGTGTGTAGTGGAATGTCATGGCTTCACCCATAGTGTTTGAAAAAAAACTGTTATTATTGAAGTAAAGTAAAGCTTAGATCAGTACGGTAACTGTAGTCATGTGACGCCGTCCGTGCACCATTCCGTGATCAGGTGATCATATCCGGTCACACCTTTTCCTGTCACACCTGTCTGTCGAGCCTTCAGCTATAAAAGGGTTGACCCGCTTCCCGGGGCAGCTCACAGCTCCGTCGTATAC
>LQNS02278070.1:39330609-39356635 GCA_001587735.2 Parhyale hawaiensis
TCCTACTATCGTGGATTCATTCTTATTTCATTGATATCTCCACAGTGTCAACGCTTTGGATCTTTGCGATGGTCGCGCGAAGTGCTTACAAGAAGACCTTGACAAATGCTCAAAGAGAGTTGCAGAGGTGTGTCGGCAAAAACATTTATGCCACATGCCCAACAGACGAAGAAAAAGACGCAAAGACATCATTTGGAAATGTTAGCAACGCTGTTCGCTCAAAGACACATCACACCTGCCCCAACGAAGCTAAACCAAGTCTAGATGTGCGTACGCTAAGGGAGCGAGTTGTTGATATGGAATGCAAGATTGTTGACTCTGTATCAGCAAAGCTCGAGGCGGAGTTGGCCTTAATTGATGAATTTGTTGGAGTGTTGATGCAGGGAGTAGGTCTATCGTCACTAGTTTGGATGATGTATGATGCGATAGCTTCAGGACTTATTTTATATTTTACCGTTGATGCGACCATTACGGGTAAAGACTACCAAGTATCGCGGATATTTGGAGTTGTACGAGTACTTCTTCTGTTCCTGCTTGCTCAGCCAACGGATGATCTCAACAAAACCGTAAGTTAGTATTAGACGAGTTAGAATAAAGGAGGAAGTTAGTAGAGAATTTACTGCTAGCACAGGAAGCTGTGGCGCTCTACAATAATAAAGTTAGTCTTTTATTACCGTACAGTAAACCATTAAATATCGTAGTCAAATAAACACCTAGCTCAATGACAACATACGTATAGCGCTGCTGCGTTGCATATTACATTGGTATATATATTTTCTGGATGCTAGTCGTTCCTTTAACTGTTGATACTTTAATTTTGGAAATTACTTGAGCTAGGTTTTCAATGCATGCTAATTACTGTTGTACCGCTTACGTTAATTTCTAAAGGCCTTTCTTTTCTGCCATGCAGTTTCCGCATGATGGGCTAAGTCGCCGAACTTGAAGCGACTCACTGAATTTATTAATATTCAACTTCTGTCTTAACATTATCAAGATCACAGGTTTATGCTGAGTAAACTTATGCGGAGTCAAAGAAGTTACTTCTGCATGGACTTCATAAATTCCATTAGTTATAGTCAGAGCTTAATATTCGCTGTATCGTGCAAACTACTTTCGTTTATTTCACGCCTGATAATTGATAATAATTCGTGCTAGTGATAATTACTTGGGGCGATCTTGCTCTACTCTCCTGATCTGCTCTTCTCCTGGACACGTGTTCAGGAGATCATTTCACTCTGCGTACTACAGACTCGTCCCTGCATTACACATAATTTATACCCACAAACGTAGCAATGTTTAATGGAAACTTAGCGGTAATTGCAATAATTTCTCTGTATATTCCGGCAGCGACAGTGGTGTGCTCGTCGCTGGCAGAAGACGCTTTTGACTCTACCGCTTTCACGAAGGGTAAGTGTGCACTCGGAGAGATTGTTGAAGTTCGAAGGTGCTGGAGATGAAGTCAGATATCGAGGAGCTTCATCGATTGACTCAGAAAAAATAGAGCTTATCGAAACGCACTTGATTTGACCCAAACGTGAGATTAGTGCGTTGGGCCAGCCATTGTGAATCGTATTGCAAGCGTAAACTCCAAGACAAATACGTACGCTTGAGACTAAGAAGAACTCCACATTACAAAGCAAGATTAAGTTTAGGGAAGTTTTAAAGGTAATCAGTAGAGCCCGGAAATTGCTTGAAATAAATGCTGAAAACTTATTTTGCTTAAGCTGCTTAAAAATTGGTAAAATTTTCTATCACTGAAAATGCTTGCAAGCACCATCCAAATTTTTGCCAGCTCGTGAAAATTGTTGTTGGTGCTTTAAAATTTTTGTTAGTGCTTGAGAATTATTGTTAGTGCCTAAAAATGTTTGCCAGCGCTTAAGTTGTTCCGTCAATTAGCCTACATTAAAATTGCTCGGAGACCTTTTCTAGTTTACGGAGTTTTCGTGTACCTGCCTAATTATTGTGCGCAACAAGCCAACAACAACTAGTGGAATCACGGTTCGTCCAATTTTTACTAACGATCACGGTTGATTGCTATCAGAATCACGTCAAAAAGTGGTCACAAAAACGCACGGATTATGCAGAATCAGGCGAAATGATCCGCAATGAGGTTAAAAAAAGACGCCTCTAGATATGCACTTTACGATGCTCTGTAGCACAACTCTGAAAAAAAAAAAGATGGTGTGACTTCTGTAGCTTTTCACACGAAAAGTCTCATTTTCTCAACAAATTTACAAACTTTTTCATGCTAGCCTATGTCGACTGAGTTTGTTTTAGGACTGAAATTCACTTACAATTTCCAACTGTATTTTGCAGCTGTTGCTCACCTTGAAAATAGCTATAAATGTTCTGTTCATTACGTTACTGAAACTTTCAATAACTATATAATTGAGGCAAATTTGTAGGCTTACTGCCGGAAAAAGGTTAATTCCATGATGGGTGTTACCTTTTGTTACCTAGAGTGGAAGGCCGAAGGTCTATGCCCCGAATAATGCCCGCTTGGTGTTGTTTTTCGTGTGGACATAGCTCCAAAAATGACTTAAACTCGTCAACATAAGGGCTTATTTTGGATATTATGCGTGCTCATTTTTACTGCTTAAAGCGCTCAAGTCGTTGCTTAATGTCCGGGCTCTAGTAATCAGTAGGTAGTGACACCTAAGGTCCTGCTCAACAAGGCGAAGCAAGGTTAATTACAAAAGCTACGTTTTTCGGCTCAGTCGATGACGACCTTAGTTTTCTCCAAAGATGCAGGATGATCCAAAGGATCATCTAGTTCTACAGTATGTACTAACAAATACTGTGTTATGGGAATCCCACCTAAAGTTCAGTATCTAGAGTTAGGCCTCCGGTGCGGTTTTTTTCCATGGGTTTCGCTCACATTCCCTCTTTTGGTCTCATAGAGATACAGGGTGCTCCTGTTCATTTCTGTGTCCAGTTTACTGATGCCGTGTTTGGCTACCTACTCTATGTAGACTACACATCGATGCCGTACCTGGGCTTTCAGTCTTGCTTGAAAAACTTTCTTACCTACTCTCAGTATTTGCTTCCTTTTCGTCGTTAGAAAGTCAAGCAGTTTGGACATCTGAAACAGCCATTGAAAGCATCGCAATGCATCATTTACGTACAATGTAATAAAAATGACAGTAAGTCAAAAGAGCAGTAGTTCTTGACCTGGAGGCGCTCTCCCATGGGGAGGAGGCGTGAGTGGATTTCATAGGGGGGAAGGGGGGGGGGGCGAGCCTCCGCAGTAAATCCTGACTTACATTACTTACCTCCGCCAAGGAGGTTATCATTTGGTCGTGTTTTTCTATTTGTCTCTCACCAAGATAACTCAAAAAGTTATAAATGGATCTTTACGAAACTTACAGGGATTGTTCCAATGTTAACAGTAAGAGTTAAGGACGGACTTTCAAAAACTTTGCATGAGTTGTTAGATTTATTGCGAAGAGTAAATGACCAAATTTTTGTGATGATCTGTGTCGTTCGTTCGTCGCTGTGTTTGATTTTTGCTTGTTAGCACAATAACTAAAAAAGTTCCCCCGAATGGATCTTTATGAAATTTACTGGAGTTGTTAGTAACGTTGAAAGACAGATAATTAAATTTTGGTGCAGATTGGTTGGTCCCTGGTGTGTTTCACTTGTGCTTTTCATAATGTTTGTTAGCAGCATGACTTAGAAAGTTATGAACAGATCTTCAAGAAAATTTCTGAAGCTGCTAATACTGTGTCCGCAAAAACCAAGTTATTGCCTAATTCGCCGATAATTTTGTTTTCGTATTCCCCATATGAGAGGAACGAGGAAGATGGTATGACGTGTGTTGCTCCACCTCCGCGCCAGACACAAATCCTCGCTACAGAGTCCGTCTGTGATCTATCAGAGCTTGAGCAGAGTACACGTACGTTGCGCTTGTCTACGAGCTTTTACTTTCCTACCTTTTCACTTATTTTGCCGCCATACCAAAAACTGCCACGGTATCACAATGGGTCAGAAGAAGTTTACCATTGAAGAAAAAACTCGGGCCCTCACCCTAATCGAGCAGGGAGTGCTGATGAACCGTGTAGCTGTTGAACTGATTGTCAGCCGAGTGTTCCTCTTCAGACTTAAAATATCAGCTGCCACATCGCTGCCGGGCTCATACCGCCACGCAAAGTGAGATGTGGGTACAAAAGAAAGACAACAGCAAGGGCTTATAATGTGTTTGTGTAAGAGGTGAAGCTCGCTTTTGTCTTTTTCATGCGCCCACATCCCAGTTTGCGTGGCGGTATGGTCTCGGGCTAATTTTTTAAGCTTGAAGAGGGACACTCGGCTGGCATTCTGTTCGACAGCTATGCAGTTCAATAGCATTCCCTGCTTGATTAGAGTAAGGGCCAGAGTTTGTTCTTCAGTGGTAAGCTTCTTCCGACTCATTGTGATGCCGTGGTGGTTTTTGGTATGATGCCAAATAAATGAAAAAGTATCAAAGTAGAGGCCCTTGCTTGATTGGAGATACACACGTCATACCATCATCCCCTCTTCTCTCATATGACGGAGAATGCGAAAATAAATTTATTGGCGAATTATGCCATAACTTTGTTTTTGCGACGCAGGGGTAAACTTTTGTTTTTTCGACCACTGTACTATCAAAAACCACATATGATTAGATTTTGCCGTTGATACAAAGAAAATCATGGTTTCAGAGCCAAGTTGAATTTTCCTTTACCGCTGTCATGCTTGGCAGAAAGAAGTGTGAGCTCCCAGAGAGCTCTAGTTTGAACTTATTTGATACGTTTGGCCGAGTTTTGATACCACATTTATTTAAATGCACATAGGGCAGCTCACAGGAACAAATATATCCCTAAGGGGGCGTGGCAGTAAAAAAGTTAAGAACCACTGCAACAGAGAGCTACCCAGCTATGACAGGTTTGCGTTGTGCAGGCAAAGCGCACACTCGACGTTCTGGAGCGTCCGTTGGTGTTTTCTCTGGCATCCTTGATGACGCTCAGTCGCTCCAGCATTGGTTCGGTAAGAATTTAATTTGTTTATAGCGAAATTATTAGTATATGTTGTCTTTGTCTGTAAGAAATACCCGATTGGATATAGGCCCGGATGTTAAAATAGTTGGGTTAGATCGTATCATACAATGGAGCCCTCACCGTAGATTTATGTGTTGCACTCTTCACTATTTTCTCAGCCAAATCTGTGGTTAACAATGTAAAGATAACCGCACGCACAGCTCAGACTCCTCCAGCTGTGACGTCATCTGGAGACCCACCTCGCGTCGCCCACTACAACCTCTATTTACGATTTTAATTTTCTCATTTGGTAAAATACTCTTTCCTTTTCAAAACGCATAATCAATTCCATTAAACTGTTACAATGTATTACAAAAATCCTATATATATATATATATATATGGCCTGCTAGCACTGTAAGACAGTGGCCTGGAGTCTACGAAATGCATTGTTTCACCGTATATTTTAACGCAGGGTATGATAAACCAAAGTTACATTCGACAATTTTTTGAAAAGTGAAACAAATTTATAAATTTTCTAAAATTAGTTAGTAGTTCTTCCATAAATGTCTTAGCTGCCAAAGTTGGAGTCATACATAGCTCTATGCATCCACTCCAGGACAGAACAGGAAGAAATGGTGAAACATTTTCGGGAGAAATAAGCAAGTAAAGTCATTCTGTAAAGTTAAATTGGCTACCGTAAAGCAGTTCTCTTCCTATTTTTTATTATAAATGAGGGATACTGCGTTAAACTTCACGTCCGACCATGTAAGCTGTAGTCCTATGATGCTGTAGCTCACAGATAAAACTTTAGTGATCCTTGTTGGTGTAAAAATGTTAATATTGAAGTTAGAAATAATAAGAATAGAATAGATAGCAGCAGTAGACGGACCAACAGGCCCATTCACGGAGAGTTGCCACGACTTACGCTCCGGCCCTCGATCAGCTATCATCATTAATTTGGAATCATGAAGACTTCACGAACACATAAGTTATTGCAACGTAATGTTACCCTAGTTATACATAGGTGTTTAAATTAAGGTAAATTAGAAGAGTAAGCAGATACAACACGTTGCATCCACTTTATGTAGCCGTACAATAGTGTGCATATGCTAAGGCACATATATAATTGTCTGAATAGACTCGGATATAGCTCCAAAGGATAAAACGTTAATGTATTACCGCCTTCTGTCTGACTATAGGTAGAGACGGAGTCAATCTTTATCCATCCTGCACGCGAGCAGAGATGCAGCCAATTACTACGAAAACTTGTAAATCGATTATGTTTGATCATAAATTTGGGTCTCAAGCTAGGTACCTATCTATCTAAAGTTATCTCGCTGTCGCTTCTTCACTATTTTAAAGCAACAATTGCCTTATGTTCACATTATTTCCATAAATTCATGCACGAGAACGGCGCTGCCCGCGCTTGTAGTCTTCAGGTGGCGTTCCAGAGAGAAAGATGCGCGGAGAGTCGTAAGCTGGTGAAGCAAGTGGGCTGACTCTGTGTAGTTATACCATGGCCAAGTCCACCAGTCCATGTTTAATGCGCTCTAATAATTACTGAGCAATTACCACGTTCTACTTTGACAGCCCCTTTGGAGGGGGTTATAGGATGGGCCATAGATGGTTAGGGTAGTTAAAGATCCCCCACTGTATGTTATGGGGAGCAGCGATCCCAGGTTTACTCTGTAGGTTAAATTTGCCTTAGCCAGGCCTTCATGACATCGTTCCTTCATGTTCACTTGGATAAATTTTGCTTTGAAACTCGTACTGATGTTTATTTCCTCTGTTCCTCGTCTTCTTCCCGTTTGCTGTTCCTAAGCGCGTTCATCTTGTGTGAAAACACCTTTGTTAATATCGGCCTGCTGTATGACCCTTCTTTCTTTTTCTGCGATATCGGTGTTCAAGTGCAAACGGCGGTTTAAACTCCTCAGTAGAATCGTACTTAACGAGAAAAATTATTTTCCTGAAAACTTCTTCAACCTTGATAAATTTTTCCATCATCGTCGGTGACTAATATTTTGTGTGCTACTGCAATAGTTGGATAAAGTTTGGATTTGCTGTGAAAAAAAAAAAAAAATAAAAACATCAGATTGGCGATGGGATCAAGAATACTCAGTTAGCTTCCATTTCTAGGTGGTACTCTAATACTGAGCCAACTTGGCAATAAATCCATAACCCTAAATCAACGGGTTTCAACATGAATCTTCAATAATGTTCCAGACGCTCGACCTGCTGTGTCAGTTCTTCACCAATTCGTCCAACTTCTTTTAATCTCGTATTGAAAGCAATCATAGCCTTCACATGTATCGTTGAGTGATCATAACTGTATAAACGTTCTTGTGAATATAAGTTACGCATTTTAGAATCTCTTATAAGGAATTTAGAGCAGAGACTATAGTTATCTCCGCCAAGAAGATTATGTTTTCGTCGTGTTTGTCTGCCTGTTTGTTTGTTTGTCTGTGTATCACCAAGATAACTCAAAAAGTTATAATCTTGTTTGGACGAAATTTACAGGGATTATTAGGTACGTTAGGAGGAACAGATGATCAACTTTTGGTAAAGATATGTTCATCCGTTTGTTTGTTTGTCTGCCTTATTTTTCTCAATGCTATAACTAAAAAAGTTATGAATAGATTTTTATGAAATTAACATTAGTTGTTTGGTATATAACAAAGAGTAAATGACTAAATTTTGTAATCATCCGTTGGTTCGTTCGTTCTTCACTGTTTTTCATTTTATGCTTGTTTGCACAATAACTCAAAAAAATGATGAATGGATCTTAATGAAATTTATAGGAGTTGTTAGTAATGTCAAAAAACATAATGATTAAATTTTGGTGCAGATCGGTTCGTTCGTTTGCATGTTTGACTCACGTTTGTCATAACGTTTGTAAGCAGTATAACTCAAAAAGTTACGAACGGATATTCAAGAAAATTGTCCAAGCTGTCATTACTATCAAAAGGCACAAATGATTAGATTTTGGAGTTTATACAAATGAAATTATGGTTTCAGCTCCAATTTGAATTTTTTGCTACCGTTGCTCTCGCATGGCGGAGATATGCGCTCTCAGAGAGCTCTAGTTAAAAATAATATCATATTAAGACCTTTCGGAGACCTGCTCCATCATCAAGCTTGATCGTCTTAACTTTAAATTCCTTATTAATGTGCGATTAAAGCAAAAAAAGTACTTTCCCGAGAATCTCTTTTTATTCACAAGCTCAAACCTAGCCTGACCAGTAACGAGATTTCTTATCCTTTAAATAACTTCGGGCACCAGCGTTTGGGAACCCCTACAGTACACGAATGATGGGACGACTCAGATTTTGCTGTAACTAAGTGCATCAGTCTGAACGTGAAGCAGTAAACACATCCATTACTCGGAGAGAAACATAACCAGTCGCTGGTTGGGATTTCTCCATCATGATTTTGACGAAGAAAGAGCCCAAGCATGTATATTTTTGGAATATTCCGGTAGTTGCTGGGTTAAAAATTATTAAGACTATATCTATTATTGTTTATAGGACTAAAATTTATTGGCTATATTAGTTGGGGCCCATTCTAGGTGGGTGACCCACGGCTTGGGTTCCTTAATTGGGCCCTCTTTACCCAGCGCCTGTTCATCCTAATTATATTTACCTCCGCCAAGGAGGATATGTCTTCGTCGGGTTTGTCTATCTGTCTCTTTGGCTGTTATTCTGTCTGCCACCAAGAGAACTCAGAAAGTTATGAACGGATTTTGACAAAATTTACAAATATCGTTAGGTATGTTAGGAGGAGCAGATTCTTAATTTTTGGTGAAGATTCGTCCATCAGTTTGTTTGTTTGTCCACCTCATTTTTCTTAATGCCATTACTCAAAAGTTATAAACGGGTTTTTATTAAATTTACATGGGTTATTAGGTGTATCACGAATAGAAACTGACCAATTTTTTGTAATGATTTGTTTCTTCGTTTATTAGTTTGTCATTGTTTTTAATTTTATGCTTGTTAGAACAATAACCCAAAAAATTATGAATGGATCTTTGTGAAATTATAGTTATTTGTAATATTAAAAGACATAAGTGATTAAATTTTGGTGATGACAGGTTGGTCCGTTTGTGAGTTTGACCAATGTTTGTCAGAATGTTAACAGCATAATTAAAAAAAACATGAACGGATATACAAAAAATATACTGAGGCTGTTAACACTGTTGAAGGGCACAAATGATTAGATTTTGGTGTTGACTTAAAGAAAACCATGGTCTCAGAACCAATTTGAATGCTAAGTAACCGTTGTCTTGCTTGGTGGATGTATGCGCTCTCAGAGTACTCAAGTTATTATATTTTGTTTGTAAAGGACTGGGAGGTCAGGAAGCATTTTGTATGTTAACAAATTCTTCGGAAATATTGCCCGGCACCACTTTCAGATGGATTCAAGCGTCTACTTCCACACACAAACCTACGCACTCGTTTTCTTAACTTTAGTTACTTGATATTTAATAGCTATTTCTCTTCACACCACAGTACCTCCAGTTCCCTCAATGTCCCTCTCATTTTTCGACGGACAGAGGAAATGGCAGCGTCTCTTGTAAGCCACCGGTTCTACCCTATCCGAGACAAGCAGTGTTACTGTGGTAGAAGGGAGCGTTCTCTTGCATTAATGCAGCGGAGAGAAAACATTTATTGATAAATTGCACAACCCGAGTAAGATAAGACTAATGCTAACTGCAGGTCCTGTATCAGTGGCAACGCCCGTGTAATAAATGAATGTCCGCAGGTGCTGTGTCTGGCCGCCTCCTATGTGGTGGTCGCCCTGCAGTTCCGTCTGGCAGCAGGGCCTGAGAAGCAAGGCAACGCCGACCTGCAGGAAGTCAATTTTAACTGATCATTCAGTCAGTCGTCAGGGTGAGTTCACACGTCATTCATACCAACGCTTTCGCTCATCCACTTGTCCGAGTGTTACTGTGACCTAAGAACGGTGGAGATGTACACACTTTTCTAAGTTTTATTTCACTCCAAATTTGAATATATCTCCGTAACCTGTCTAGTAACTCTTTCGCAGAAACTGATTTAATGGTTAACATTTAAATTACTTTTTATAGCGTGTATAAAATTATGCTGACAATGACGCTATAAAACATTCAGATGTGTGAATGCGTTGATATGAATGACGTGAGAACTCGGCTTTATACACGTGCTTCGCACAAAACAGCTCCTGTAGAAGATGAACATCGGTGGGTTGAGTCCCTGGCAATTCTGCAAGTGCCATCCAGTAAATTATTGCCATATGTACACACACATAAAAAGCAAAATATCAAGCCATAGCACCCTTTTTTATCAAAAAGAAAAATTGCTGCAGTTCCAAATGCACACGACTCCACTCATGCTATTCAGCACAGTTGCGTCTGCAGCTGAAACAATTCTCACTTGCATTGCAGTGAGCAGAACAGCCATAAGGCAGAGTCCCATTCATCTGGCGGTCATGGAATACGCCAAAAGGTAGAGAGTGTAACAGGAGAACTCAATGTGGGACTAAAATAAAACTTGGCCTCTACCCAAACTTGGCGAATGACATCACACCGACATGTCGCATACTTGATTGTCGGACTTAAGGCATTCATAGGTTGGGCTTTTCATTCGAACTAGAGATATAAGCAATTTTTTATACTCATGGTGCGAGAAAAACCATTAGAACAGTTTTTGCTCACACTTTCTGTACTTAACGACAATCATTTTATCGTGTTTTGTGTATGGGTACAGCTCAAGTAGCTGGCAAATCAGGGGCCGGAGATTGAATGCTCCAAGTCGAAAAAATACGGAGATATGCCTATATATGTATTGTGAAGCTCCCTCTTAACTGAATATGAAGTGTTAATAGGGTTTTGACTTCAAAGAAGTTAAATTAGAGCGCCAACACAGCCCAGATCTTGCCATGGTGCTGTGAAAGTTTTCAGCAGCTTCCAATAATTTCATTAAGCGATAGGTTCATTGCCTGAAATATTCATTGCCTGGCTACTTTTTCACCCGATATATTCATCGTTTACTAAACTGATCGTCTGGTGAATAGGTCGCCTGGTATATTGATTGTCTGGTAAATTGACCATCTAGTAAATTAATCATCTGGTAATTTGATGGCGTGATAATTTCATCACTTGTTAAATACATAGCTAGATAACCTGATCATAGTGACTTCAACATTACACTATGCACATTTTGATTTTAGGCTTCGTTTGATACACCGTTGTTTAATTAAAATGTATATTGTATTTCACTCAGAAAATTTAAATTTCTAAGAGCACTTGAATATTTATGGTTCAAAAAAGGTTGCGAGTTCATATATTGCATATAAGTTTAACGTTTATCCTATTAAAACGTCTGTAAGCCTTACAGAATGAGTTTTTACTTTATACCCTGGTTGAAGTCTACTTGAATACGACACGGAGCTTCAAGATAAAAAGAACCAATGAACAGGTAGCATGTCTAGAAAAGCTGGGGATCCCAAATTTGTGGCACCGTACAAACGGATGGCAAGTCAGTGTCTCAAGTAGCAATCATTTGCCCAAGTTGTGACAGATTAATTCGTAACAGATAAAAAATCTACTTGTAACAAAGTATGAAATTCTTCAGATTAACGTTAGCGTGGAAGCAAAAAAAGAAAGGAATAAGTGTACAGTACGGTACTGTACTTGTTGTAATGAGGATTGTATTCAATAAATGAATGCCAGATGATACCGAACACACAGCAGCCAAAACAGTGTACCAAAGGGTCGTACTGAGTAATTTTGACCGTTTGCAGATACTTACCCCGTTAGCAGGCGCGTGGTCATCTTGCTCTAAACTAGTAAGCTACTGTAGCTGTGCAATTCCTCTTTCAGCGATGTATCCCTGATTGTTTAACTATATAGTGAACATAGCTCGTTAACCCTTTCATTCCTAATGCGTGAAATTTCACACTAACTAATCAGTAATTATAGTTTAATTATTGAAGACCTTGATGCTAATATTGCGGCCTCTCTTACAACTTGTAGGGAGGATCACCGAATACATTCATGAAAAGGGATTAGTGCAGCAGTTGTTATTTGGCAGTTGCGCATAAAGTGGTTCTGTGATGCTTTTCTCTAGAGAGCTAAGAACGCTGCTATGCCGATGTGAGATATAACATATAACATTAGAAAATTTGAGTTCTATAAAGGACTTGTCTAAATCATACTAGTCGCACTCATCACGTAATGTACGTAAATACGAAAACGCGGTAGACAAATATTTTATATGTGGATTAAAATGATTACTCCAGTTTATAATATGCCCTCGGGAAAGATAACAGGTTGGATCATCAATTTACATTAGGTATGTGCGTCCATTTTATGTTTGTTCGGGTTGCACTCCCATGCTAGATCTCCATAGGTTACTGTAGCTGCAGTAGGCATTCGGGACATTTTTATTTTGTGCCCTCATCGTTTCCCTCCTTTTTATTACTAACGGTCTATATGCTGTTTTTCCCTATCTTTCCCTACTTACCCGTAGTTCTAGCCTGGGTCCTCCTTTTTTTCTTTTTCCTCTTTGAAGAGCCGCGTCAATTCTAAAGGCACTGGGTTCACACGACATGCATATCAACGCGTTCACTCATCCACTCGTCCGAATGTGTCACTGTGCTCTAGAAATAGCAGAAAAGTGCACTATTTCCTGAGTTTTATTTCACTCCAAAATTTATGAAATATCCTTTACTTGCCTAGTAACGCTTGGTAAGGAGCCAATTTGACGGTGAACATTCTACTATCTTTTTGTAGACTACACGAAGTTGTGTGCACAACGACGCTATAAATTACTCGAACGAGTGGCTGACTGAACGCGTTGGCATGAATGACGTGTGAACGCAGCCTAAAGAGCCTCTGCCATATAAACAACAAACTTATTTCCCCAACAGGAACAGTAGTGTTCGGAAAGTTGTATCAGAAGTACACTGTTCCTTGCTTAAATGGTAATCAAGTATACTTCTTTTCTATTCAAATTTGATTAAGTTATGTGAAATGAGTAAAACTGCGCTTACTATTGCCCAAGCTTGTATACATTTAATAAACTTTATATATATATATATATAAGCCAATTTGGTTTGAAACGGAAAACTTAGAATGTTACTCCTCAATTCATGACAAAAGCTATTTTTCAACTCCAGGTCTTTTTCTTGTGGTGTTAATCCAATACAACTGGACGAAAAGTATTACGCCTATATTTGACACAGTTTTCCAATTTTGCATTGCTTATACAGTAGCTAAGTGATAAAAAAATGTCGTGCACTACAGTTTACCTGCTATTTATTTTTTGTATTATTTTATTTCAGAGTTCATTTATGTTAGTAAAACTACAGTATACTGTATGTGGTAACATTCTGGTAGCGTTTATTGTGTAGTAAAGACAGGCTTTGTGTGCATATAATAATTATATAGAAATCTGAATTTTCATTTACATTGGTAAAATGAAGACCCGCGGAAAAGACCAGTCGTCATTTGAAAAAGACGCGTCATTGGATTTTCTTAAAACGGAAAATCAACTCGAGATATCCTGTACAGTAACCGGTTAAAATATTAGATCGGTACAACGAATATTAGCACGCTGGAAACAAGATAACCAGTTCATCTTGTGGAAATTATGGCGGGTCTAATATCCTGGATAACAGAGGCGAGGCTCTTTACGGAGGTTTGTATTAAGAAATTGGCATTCAACAACCTATATGATTTCTAGCGAGTTTTGTGGAGGCCCCAAAAAAAAAATTTTTCTTGACGGACTTTGCCTTGGGAGTTGCAGAAAAGGTACTTAGGCACATGCAAATCCACCAAGAAGCCATTAGTGTCAGCAGCAAATCGAAAAAAGTTTATTTTCTCTAGAACTCCGAGATAGCATTGGTGAAAGTTGGGCTGAAGAGTCCATGGCGACAAACGCATGAAGCTATGGAACCATAGTTAAGTAAGCACAGTGACCGTGATTATTTTCATCGGTGGCTTTCTGAGTTATTTTTCAAAAGTTTGGCTTGGGTTGCAGATGGTACATGCATAATTAAAACCGGAAAAATATCACCTGGTTTCATCAGCCGTCTGAACTTCTTAAGCGAAGTACTAAGGTATTGGGACAATTCCCAAAAGATGCCTAACTTGTACTTGGCCGCCTGCTGCGTAGCGCTCAATGTGCACTGAGCTATAGACGCCACGACTTATTCACTGGCATCGTTCACCTTCCACAACCTTTCCAGCGTCTCTTCGGTTAGTATTTGATAAGCAATATTTACTCTAGCTGTTAATACCTGCTAATTCCAGGTGGTGAACACCATCTCTGTAATGAGTACACTATAAGGGCGATTTCACATTAACGACTTGTGCGCCGTTTAACCGTATCAGTCGTTCAGTGAAGAGGTTGTTGACAGGCTAGTTAGGTTTCACACTTGATAGTGGGTGTGAACGGTAAGCTGCTACTGTGTACAACGTTCTCTGAAGCATATTTGCAAAATAACCGTAAATTCAGAACCAAAATTTGTCCAATTATGATTGCATTTGTAGCAACTACTTACATTTTTAATTACCATATTGTTCAAGTTTCGCATTGTCTAAAAAAGAAGTTGAGTTGCACCCTATCGTCGACATGCGGTGTAACAGCAGTACGCGATAACTTGCAACTCCAGTGTGAAAGGTTCGGTCTATTTATGTTCTGCACGCACTCCAATAAAACAGTAGAACCCTATAAATCAGCAAAAAAAAAACTATGAATAAACCTTCTAATGCCAGTGAAGTTTTGCAAATAACTTGCTGCTATGGTTTATAAAACGAAAAACTTTATGTTTGGTGCGCTTCATAACATGAATGAGATAAATGATTTTGAAATTAGATTTGGATAGAAAATAATGAAAATTGCATATTTTCATGAGCAACTTCTGAAAAATGTCGTTTGGCCAACCTGTCCTAACATTCTATTATATTTGACGCTGTAGCACGTAACAGATCCATGCGTGCGCTATGTATGTTAAGTGTTTACCTAAGTTAAAAACCGTGACGTCATGGCTTGGGTGTGATACGTGTTTTAAAGTTTAAATTATATGCTATTAGAACATTTTCGTTGCTCTTTTTTCATTCTAGACGAAGTATTTACATATACAGAAAACAGTGTTTTATACTCAAATGATGCGCGTTGATTCTGTTCGGGAACACCTTCGTGCATGGGTTCCCCGTTCCTATCGACATGCTATATGTCCCTTGCTCTTTCCTCTGTGACATCGTTCCGCTCGGAAACGGAGGTTTAAACTTTCTGACTATAACTAACTAACTGTACCCAAATTATGCTTTAAAAGTAATTGATTTGGACGTATCATACAACAAAGCTCATCCGCAAGTTCGCGTAGACGGAGTCAAAAATATAACCTGCAGCATTCTGCGCTGCTCACTCTACTTCCGCCAGTCGTCAGAGTACAAGGAGGTTGAATGGAAGGAGGCTCTATTAAAGCTCCCTGTCAGAGTAGTGGCATCGTTTGTTGGCCGACGCGCTGCGAAGGCAACGAAAGTCGCTAGTGTGAATCAGCATTAAATGAATAATTTTGAAAGAAAGTTGGAGCAGAATAAAAATACCATGCATTTTAAACTCTGGAAAGAATTAATAACTAGAGCACTCTGAGAGCGCATACCTCCGCCAAGCGAGCTAACGTTAGCAAAAAATTCAAAATGGCTCTGAAACCATAATTTTCTTCGTATAAACTCCAAAATCTAATCATTTGTATCTTTTGATAGTAATAACAGCTTGTGCAATTTTCTTGAAGATCCGTTCGCAATTTTTTGAGTTATACTGCTAACAATCGTTATGACAAACATGAGTCAAATATACAAACAAACCCACCGATCTGCACCAAAATTTAATCATTCATGTCTTTTAACATTACTAACAACCCCTATAAATTTCATAAAGATCCATTCATTATTTTTTGAGTTATTGTGCTAACAAGCATAAAATTAAAAACAGTGACAAACGAACAAACGACACATTACCGAAATTTGGTCATTTACTCTTTGTTATAATCACAACAACTCATGTTAATTTCATCAAAATCCATTTATAACTTTTTGAGTTATGACACTGAGAAAAATGAGGCAGACAAACAAACAAACGGATAAACATATCTTCACCAAAATTTAATCATCTGTTCCTTCTAACATATCTAACAATCCCTGTAAATTTTGTCCAAATCGGTTCATAACTTTTTGAGTTATCTTGTGACAGAGAGACAGATAGACAAACACGACGAAAACATAACCTCCTTGGCCGAGGTAAAAATATATATATTCTAAGGCATAGGTTACACGACACTTGACTGTTCACTTCTTCAAGTAGAGCTCATAGAAAATTTATAAAACATTGATAATTTTTGTGCATTCAACATGGCAATCTCAAAAAAATCAGTACACTGTTCTTGGAGACGAAAGGAATGCACATATTCGAGAGAAGCACACATACATCAACATTGGATAATGGTAAATTGGAAAATTTGTTTTAACCAATTTCGTCATCCACAGTTGCTTTTAGCTACAATTTTGTGTCTCTTTCTGATAAGAAAATTTCTTGCATCTCCGAGAATAGTTTACTCTTTTGCGTAAGGTCGCTCTATTCATTGGAAAAGATTATATCGAAGTTTTTAATTAACTTGCCACTAGGCCTACTAGGGAACTTCAGTGGGTAATCAAGTGTGGTCTTTGTCTAGGGAATAATAAAAGCTGGACATTTCATAGGTAGGCCCGGCACCTCCCTGCACGGGTCCATAATCCTGTCGGGCGAACCTGCTAGTTATAGTCAAACCAGCGTGGGCAGTCCTTTAGGGGCGGGGCTGAATTGAACGCAGCAGTGCCAAATCTAATCGATTAACTAATGCACTTTGAGTATTCGACTATAAATTTAATTTTATCGATAGAGACAAGGTATACCACGCGCTTCAATGAGATTTAGGAAAGTTGCTTTGCGTTCTTAGCCACGCCCATCGGACTCCTTACGCTGGTTTGACTATAACACCAAATACAAAAAAAAATTAATGCTATTTACTTCAAGGCAAGCAACAGCTCTGCCAGCGATGCACCTCAACTACACCGTCTTGGAGTGGGTTAAATCTTTCAGTTTTCTGCGAGTGATAATTGATTATAAGTTGAGCTTTTCCTGCCACATTGATGCACTGTGCCTCAAACTTAGCAAAGCGAAGGGGGCAATTCATTTAGTTGCGAAATACCTATGTAAAAATTCCTTGTTATCATTTTATAACTCCATCTTGTATTCACACATTACCTATGCTATTATAATTTAGGGTGCGCATTCTTCTAATCGTACAGTTGAAATATGGATAATTATGAATGAGACATTACGGATTATTTTGAACGTAAAAAGAGATGCAAATAATATTCCAGTAATGTCTACTGAGATCATGTATCAACAACTAAAAATCTTGAAATACAATAATATTTATAACTATTTCTTGATCAAATTCCTTAGGAAAGCTTGTTATGCACTCGGACATATTCCTGAATGACTTTCAACCCTTAATTCCAGATGGTCATTATAATACAAGGAGCTCTCGATTTAACTTACCCACTGTAAGATTGGAAGTTGAGAAGCAGTTCGCGGTGTTTGGGGCTGTATCTCTGCTTTTAATCGACTTCCAGAATCATTGACTTTACCCATGTCTGACTATATTTTTAAACACAAACATAAAGAACATTGTATTGCAATTTATCATTAATAGATGTCGTATGCCCAATCAGTTAATTTTACTTTTGAAGGGCTTATTCTCTGTATGGAGAGTGTATATATGTTGTAAATATTTTACTGTGTTAATTTTGTGAGAGAGAAGAATAAAGAGTTAAGTCCTTTCGAGGGTCAGATAGCCGCACCATGTAAACCAAAAGAAGCAATAAATCTAAGGATGCGTTTTAATTAAAGGTGGGCACTGCATGGTGACCTCCTGTGATCCAGCCACAAATATACGTAATTAGGCTGGAAGTTTAGTCTCCGGCCGCTGCTACAGCGCGGCCGCACTAGAAGTGGCCGCCCGTCACCGCAAGTAACCGCAATTGGCCGCACGTGACCGCTAGTGACCGCAATAATTGGCCGCACTTAACCACAAGTGGCCACAGTGGTAGCAAGAGGCCGCAAGTGGCGGCAAGGGACCATCTCCTGTTATCATGGTAATCCTGGTTAAAACTCAAAGCTCGGTCTGTCTGAATGGCACAGCGGAACTGTACCGGATATGGTAATCAAGGTAAGTTACATTTTCAAAGATGTAAATTCCACAAGCAATAGCTCCTTAACGTGTCGGTGACACTTCCATGGTGCAATTATAGTTCAACGCGTTTTCCAGGTATACCTGAATGACTGTCACATTGTTGGGAATGAGTGGGGTCCAAAGCCCGGTGTCTACTAAATGCTTTTCCTTGGCACAGCTGCAGCCTGCTCAAAACTTAACTGTACAAAAAGTTGTTGAAAATCTCCTCCGCTACTGCAACATCAGATCATGCGCCAGTGGTGAACAATCCATTCTCGCTCCTAATATTGAGCAGTTATTATCCGCAAGGATTAATAACTCTAGCAATTAGAGCATGATGTTTATCGACATTCCGCTGAAGTTACGGCTACGTAATAGAATAAATGAGTTGATTCTTGCCTGCTACTCCCAACGAAAATTGTTATCTGGCCATCGGGCGTGAGGGTAACGATTTGCCGCTATATACAGTAGATGGTATCTTTGTTGAAAGCTGAATGTAACTCAACAATATGACGAGTACGCTCTCTGATGGTATCGTACTGCAATCCTAAACTGCGGTGTGGTATGAAGCTCTAGTTTTAACGTGGAAGCATGGTTTCCTCCAACTCATTATCGTTTTACGAATGCCACTACCAGTCATCAGGAAGTCAGTGGTTGATACGAGTGCTCCTCCTGTTACTGCTCGCCCAGTCTACGAATGATCTCAATAAAACTGTGAGTAGTAGAAGACCTCGCTTCATTATGTGTTCATTGTTAACCACACAAATAAATAAATGTTAGGTCCAGTACATATTAGTTTATGAAAGTTTCACATTTATGAAGCAGAGATTTGGAGATGTTTCCTGAGTGGGTCTCCGTTAACCCATGTGATCCGTTCTTAATGAGGTTGTTTCCCTAGCCCTACCGATGATGAAAAAAAGACAAGAGTAGAATCAGAGTCAGCTACGACCACAAGTGTCATGTCGGAGGCTGCTCCCTAAAAACCTAAAAAATAGAAATTCAGCTTTGCCGTCACTTAAAGGTAGTCAAATCCTAAACAACTACACTAGTCACTTATATCCTAAGATCTATTTATACATATACTCGCCCATTTGCAACAGCTTCCCCTCCCGGAAACAGCTACCAGGTACGTCCCGGGAGCACCGTAGGAAGGGCGATAATATAAAAGGTTCCCTCGTATGTTTTTGACATGTTGAAAATCTTGGTTGAACATAGTTTATGTAATATTTAAAATAATTAACAGTATCGTACACTAGGCTCCATACGTCCTCTCGTTGCCCTCTCTAAGATTCAAGGTCCCAATAGCAGCTTGATCTCCTGTCCAAGTGTTTGTCCAACTGAGCTTTGAAGCTGTTGACAGATTCAGCCTGTACGAAACTGTACGACCCAGGCCGGCAAATCGTTCCACGGTCGCACTATTCGGTTCGGGAAGAAGTCAGCCACAACACGTGTGCGGAACCGCTTCCCAAGCAGCTTCAACCCAATAGTCCGTGTCTTGTCGCCAGGGTCAAGCCTGAACAACTCTTCATTCCCGGGGCCATTAACCACATGTAAATACATTTGGGTTTCGATAAGCTGTCCCCTGACTCGTCGCCTCTCAAGCGTAGTAGTCAATCCCAGTGCGTCGATTCTCTGCTCATAACTCACGTTGCGCAACCCTGGGATCAATTTAGTGGCTCGGTGTTGAATTCTTTCCATTTTCTTTATCTTGTTCTGGTGTGACGCAGACCAAAATTGGCCTACATATTCAAGTTGGGGCCTTGCAAGTGATTTGAATAGAGGAACTATTATGTCTTTAGATTTGGTATCAAAATTTCGCTCAATCATACCCAATACTTTATTTGCCTTCCTACAAAATTTCTCAATTTGACCGTCCCATTTGAGGTCGTTACTGATTGTAATGCCTAAGTCGCGCTGCGACCCTACTTCCTTCATTTCTGTTGCATACATAGTGTAGGTAGAGCAGAAATTGTCGTGTCCCAAATGTTAAATCTCATCTGCCACACCTCAGCACAGGTCACCAGGTGGTCAAGATAAGACTGTAAGGCACGCCGGTCCTCCTCCTGGTCAGCTCGACTACACAGTTTGGTGTCGTCCGCAAATTTTATAATGGGTCATAGGAGAGCCGAGTCCTTGTCATTAACGTAGATTAGGACCACAGGTACCTAGTACACTACCCCGTGGCATTCCAGATGTTACGGGACTCTCAGTTTGACGTTTCGCAACCAACTCAGACCTGCTGTCTGCGCCCAGTGAGCCATGTTCTCAGCCACTGTAGTTGGTTGCCGCCAATTCCGCAGGCTGCCACTTTTCGCAGGAGTCTCTCGATGCAGTATCTTATCAAAGGCCTTTTTGAAATCCACTTACACCAGGCCAACGGCCTTTCCATCGTCATGAAGCTTATAGACATACAGTAGCTGAAGAAATCCGATAAGTTAGTCAAACAGCTTCTGCGCAGTCTAAAGGCGTGCTGGGAGTCCAACAGTACTTTATGATCTTCAAGGTAATCGACCAGTTCATTTCTGATGAGTCGTTCCATTACCTTACACGTTCCGGATGTTCAGCTAACTGGTCGGTAGTTTTGGGGTTGCTGCTGGTTCCCTTTTTAATGGATGGCCACTAGCCATGTTTGCCTCTTTCCATGCGTCAGGTACAATGCCTGTAGCCAGTGAGAGGTTGAATACCTGTCACAATACCCCCACTCATTTCCGAGTGCAGCTCGCTTAACATCCAAGGATTGACTCCATCCGGGCCAACAGATCTTTATGGATCCAGTTGCTTGAGCTCGCGCTCAACTTCATGCGGGTGGAAGACAACATCGTCCGATCCAATCTCTTTCCTATCAGTTTTCTGTGGGAATATCACTATGAGAGAACATCGCAAGCGTTAAACAGTGTAGTGAAATGTTGAAAGGTCTATTTTACGCCAGCATACAGTATTTTACAATATTTTTATGTCAAGCATATGCAATACATTCCCGTACTAAAGGATTTGCCTCAAGGCATTTTTTTCACCGTGTGTAGCATATTGGGTTCCATATGCGATTGAAATAAGTTATTACATTTGTAACATTATGTTCCAATATAGTTTGATGGCTCTGGTGATACTCATTGAGAGAAAAAATACTTACCCCTGCCCGCCAGCTGTGCCCCTGCACTGCAGAATTACCAATTAAAACGTCGATCCAGCCGGTGATAAAGTCGGTGAACAAACTTATTTATTGAAACGTTGGCTGCCGCATCAGATCCTCACCTAAGATTATTGCATTGTTAAAGGATTTAATGATCTGACGCTATGTCCATAATAATGTTGATAACTGGCCTGCATAATAGAGACGCGCCATGGTTCTTGTTAAGAACAGAGTCGACACAGTCTGCTATGAGTGGACATCTGTGTCTTTCCATTGGGTCAGAGTACTTATTCCTACCACCCATATCTTGCAACCACACTGGTTCATTTGAAGACTTCAAAGCTTGAACTCAAGCATTGCAAAAGTATTGGGAGTTAAAGATATCAGAACAGGAACACTGATACTAATGTAATCATAATTTTGTCAACGCAGCTCTCTCCGTGACAAGAATCGCATATCAAAGTGCCATCAGCATGACCGTCCTCCGTATGAGCAGCAATGTTTTGTTAGCAGTTGAAGTCCTCTTGCATGGACTTGGGCTCTATCAGAGGCGTTTGAGCGATACAGAAATTCGGAGCCGAAAAACTTGGAGACAGAAGTTTCGACACAGTTGTTCACTTGTTCTCGTAAATGCCATTCATGTTTGGCCCATATGCCCTATTCTTCTTTATGTCATCACACTGATCAACAATGGCACGTGGGAAGTTGGAAAGTATAAAAACGATGCCTTTAATAATCTTGGGATGGTGCTATGGAACGCATTGTGGCTGGTGCTCTATCCTTGTCAAATGGCTGCAGCACTTCTAAATAGATCCAAAATGAAATTGGTCTTTCAAGAAGCTCATCGATTCCTAAGCCACACTGGAAAGATACGTATGAAGCACTGGTGGTTTTACTTTAGCGTTTTCGCAGTTGCCGCAGCATCATCGATGAGAAACTTGATAACTGATCTGCTGCAAGAGCTTGAGATGACAAAAGTCGATATACTTTCGTGCATAGCCTACTATCTATCCTGGATCCATTCTTATTTCATAGATATATTTGGAGTGTCAACGCTCTGGATCCTCGCAATGATTGCACGAAGCGCTTACAAGAAGACCTTGCATGATGCTGAAAGAGAGCTACAGGAGTGTACCGGTAAGAACGTTTGCATCGCATGCCAGTCAGACGGAGTACACAGTCCGAGGTCAGCATTTGGAATTATTAGCGACGTGGTTCACTCAGAGATGCATCACACTTGCCCTAACGAAACTGAACCAAATCTAGATACACGTCCGCTAAGAGAGTCAACTGTTGAAATCGAAAGAAAGATTCTTGACTCGGTGTCTGCCAAGCTAGAGGCGCAGTTGGCTTTCATCGACGAATACGTTGAAATATTGATGGAGGCAGTGGGATTATCTTCTCTAGTTTGGTTGATATATCTTGCGACAGCATCAGGACTGGCTCTGTATTTCACCGTTGATGAAATTATTACGGGACGACTCGACAACTATCAGCCATTGGTAGTTCAGTGGTTGATACTAGTGCTCCTTCTGTTCCTGCTCGCCCAACCTACGGATGATCTCAATAAAACAGTAAGTCAGTAATAGATAAAATATGAAACGTTACATAGAAAGCAGTCCAATTTTGCCAACATCAACTAACCCCATTGCGGTGTTATATGTTCCGAAGAGGAAAGAATAGAGACCAGGCGTTGCTTTTTCGTCAGGTATGATTCTCTTCAGGTCCTTATCGCATGTGATAAACATTGAAGTAATGGGCTGAAAAGCATACATCAGGCTAGCAGATTGCACTACATGCACCATATTTGTGTACCGAACTGATGCAAACGCAGTATAGAGGTGTGGCTATAAGGTAGCAATAAATTTTGTCTCCAAGTCCAGCGTATGAGGTCTCAATGAAGTTTAAAATACAATATTTCATTCACAGTAGATCTTCATTCTCGTAATTATATTTGAGACTGAAATTAGTTCTCTGAATTGTACTGATGCGGAGAAAAAAATCAGCCCAATTCATAGCTACGCCATTGTTTCGTAAAATGACCAATTATACTAAGGTCGATGCATTCAGTCGGTGACAAACTGTGTAAACAAACTTATTTCTTAAAACGTTAACGCTCGCAGTTTGGTTGATGTACATATGATGCAATATTGCTTTGTTACACGCGCTTTATTGACTTGACACTGGGTCTACACAGGGGTTAACAGAATGCTTGCGCAATAGGGATGTAACATGACTCTTGTTGAGGAGAGATCACTCCGCATAGTTGGCATCGCCTTCGATGGGTGAACATTACTATCCTTCAATTAGGTCAGAGCACTATTTATCCTTACTGCCTTTCTTTAGCAACAGTACTGGTGGATATGAAGACTTTGCAAAATGAGCTGTAGCACTCCAAACGCGCTGAAGGCGAAATGCGTTAAATCAGCAACACTAATCATAATGTAATGATAATTTCTGGACGTAGCGCTCACAATGACAAGACGTGCCTGTCGAAATCTCTTCAGTTGGATGAGTCGCTGTATGAGCAGCACTGTTCTCCTGGCATTGGAAGAACTCTTGCATGGACTTGCGGTTTATCAGAGGCGATTGAGTGATGCAGAAAATCGGCACCGAAAAAACTTGCCGCAAAAGTTTCCCCACTGTTGTTCACAAGGTCTTGTAAAAGCCATTCAAAACACCCATATGCCCATTTCTTTTTCACGTCATCACATAGATCAACAGCGGCACGTAGGAATTTGGAAAATATAGAAACGACGCTGTGTAACTTGTGGCTGGTGCATTATTCTTGTCAAATGTCTGCAGCACTTCTGAATAGTTCAAAAAATTTTGTTTTTCAGGAAGCTCACCGATTCTTAAACCATACGAAAAAGATACATATGAAGCACTGGTGGTTTTACGTTCGCGTTTTTGCAATTGCCGGAGCTGTGTCGATGATGGACTTGAGAACGTATATGATACAACAGTTCAAGCTAACAAATGTCAACATGCTCTCATCAGTGACCTTCTTATTACCATGGATTCATTCTTATTTCACTGATATATTTGCAGTGTCAACGGTCTGGATCCTCGCAATGATTGCACAAAGTGCTTACAAGAAGACTTTGCTTAGTGCTGAAAGCGAGCTACCGGCGTGTATCGGCACGAACATTTATGCCACATGCCAGTCAGACGGAGTCCTACGTGGGAAGCCAACATTTGGAAATGTTAGCAACGCTGTTCACTCTAGGATACATCACACCTGCCCTAACGAAACTAAACCAAATCAAGATGCGTGTACTCTGAGAGAGTCCATTGCTGAAATCGATAAAAACATTCGTGACTCGGTGTTTGCAAAGCTAGAGGCGAAGTTGGCTTTAGTCGACGAATATGTTGAACTGCTAAATGGAGGCGGTAGGTCCATCGTCTTCAGTTTGTTTAATGTATGATGCGATAGCATCAGGACTTGGTTTATATTTCACCGTTGATGCAACTATTACGGGTCAGGAAGACAACCAGGTGTCAATTATTTTTGGGCTGATACGAGTGCTTCTCCTGTTTAAGCTGGTCCAGCCAAATAAAACCGTGACTCGGTAATGGAGGAGATAGAGTAAAAGAGGTAGAAAGTAAAAAAAAAAAATTGTTAACAGCACCAGAAATTGCAGGTCTGTATAATCAAAAAGATAAGTCTGTAACTTCCGTACAGTAGACCATGTGAGCACACATTGTTAAATTAATCCCAAACTTAATTAATACAGTTAATTTGACAGCATACAGCCCAGTTGCACTCAACGACACTTGTGTCTTCTGTATGCTTGTCGTGTCTCTAATTGTTGCTATTTCGATTTTAGCACTGAACTACCGTAATTTTTCACTGTAGTTGCAGTCGTACCCGACATATTTTATTTCTAAAGGTTTATCTGTGCTCGTTTCTGTATGGAGCTTGGAGCCATGGAACAGCATAAAGTAACATATTTATTAGATTAGATAGGCGGCAGTAGACGAGCCAATAGGCCCATTCCCAAAGACACCGGAACTTACGCCCCGGCCCTCTATGAGCTATTGCCATTATGTTAGTAGGATATAGAGGACAGGAGAAAAGAGAAAAAAGGGGCGGGGGAGAGTCCCTGCCAAAGAGACCATCATGAATGCATGCAAGCACGATCAAGAGCCGCTGACATGCGGAGCTTAGACGCATCAAACTGTTTAGTTGGAGCGGGAGAGAGAAGACGACGGATTAAGGTGGCCTCGGAAGCTTTGGCCGTAAAGAGTTTAAGACTCCTGGAGGAGGAGTTCTTAGCTGCGGAGGATGTCTCTCCTAATATATGTCAAGGTGATTTTAAAACGCGTTAACTGACTTCGCACTAACAACATATAATGGGGCAGTTTAGCCCAAATATTCAAAAGGATTGTGCAATTTGTGATACAAGCACCAAATTTGGCATATATGTACATTAACATATTGCGAACATTTCTGGATATTGGGCCACTCAGATTTCTCTTTTTATGTCCGCCACATTGGATTTCAAAATGGCCGCCATTCGAAACCTTCATTTGCGATTATCTCTGGGTCTAATGCTGCTATTGACATCATTTTGGTGTCTAAATGTATGTTTTTAGGGTCAAGAAATCCAATGGAAGCAATCTGCATTGTGTATTTTTACCAA
>LQNS02278070.1:39371849-39386843 GCA_001587735.2 Parhyale hawaiensis
TGCTTGAGTTTTTGACCGTTGTTTCGCAAGCGATCATTGAGGTCTCTTTCAAAGAGCCTCGTTGTAGGTACATCGTTGAAGCCGTTCAAATACTTGAATGTTTCTATTAGTTGCCCCCTGAGACGGCTTTGCTCGAGGGAGATCAGACCCAGTTCTTTTAGGCGACATTCATATGACTTATTTCGCAGCTGAGGTATCAATTTCTTTGCTCTCCGTCGGAGTCTTTCCATTTTATCGATATCTTTACGCAGATGTGACGACCAGAATTTAACAGCAAATTTTAAGTATGGCCGCACTCACGCCTTGTATGTACCAGGGAATGATGATGTCCTTGGACTTGTATTCAAAATTTCTGATGATGAATTCCAGTACTCTGTTTGCCATTTTCACACTCTTGTCAACTTGCAGACAGTGTTGTAGTTTGTAAGTAACAGTGATTCCCAAATCACGTTGTTGTGTGACAGCAGCCAATTCCGTCTCGTTCATTTGCAATGGGGGTGATGGGTTCATCAGCCCTATGTGCATTACTGAGCATATGTCGACATTATAGCTCATCTGCCACGTTCTGCTCCATTCCATGAGGCGGTCAAGGTCTTGTTGGAGCTCGGCTCATTTCGTGACAGGATGACATACTTTAGTATCATCCGCAAATTTACTGATTTTACTACGGATGTTAAGATCGAGATCACTGATGTAAATTGAGAACAGAAGTGGGCCAAGTACGCTACCTATTAAGTTTTGTATTGGCGAGATCACAGGCTTGCGAGCACTGAGCACACTTATTCAGGGTCAATAATCGAAGTGACTTCTGCAGATACTTCATAAATAAAAATTGAATAAAAAATTAGTTTCCTCAGCTCTAGTCAAGCATATCTTTAGTCTCATGCAAACATACATCCATTTTTCGCACATCTTCTGATAATACTTTGTGGCAATCTTGCTCTACTTTTTCAAATGTGTCTGTTCTATTATAATGAGGACCCAGAAAAACCTAGTGAGGTTAAATGAAAATTTAGCTTACAATAAATTGTCTGTTTATTCCGGCAGCGGCAGTGGTGCGCTCGGCGCTGGCAGAAATCGCTCTTGACTCTCCCGTTTTCAGGAAGGGTAAGTGTCAATTGGGACAGACTCTGGAAGTACTTGAGTTCATACTGGAAGTGAAGCCAGATATCGCGGAACAGTGGAAGCTTCATCGTTTGGCCCGTCAAGTTGAGAAAAGCCAAGTCCACTTGACTTGACTGGTCTCGAACTCCAGACAGGAGCGTTGGCCTCGTCGCTATGAATCATTTTGCAAGAGTCAAAAGCAAGCAAGTATGTACACTTGAAATGGCAAAAAACTCCAGTATGTAAAGCAAGATTAAATTTTCGGAAGTTCCAAGGGCAATAAGTGAAGTTCTAACGCCTGGAGCCCTACTTAAGAAGGCCAAGTCAGGACATTCTTCCGAAATGCTGGACTAGTCTAATCACTAATTCTAAATTTTAAATATATTCCGTGTTATGGTGGAGTGGCGTTTCATATGGATTCCGAAGATTTCTGTAGCTAGGGTTCTGGCACGTTCGACTGGGCGCCAAAACTAAGCCTTCAAGACTTCGCTTGTTGGAAAATCCCCGCAGCTGTGCCGGTTGCGAACCGTTGCATTGAGTTTTAAGCATCAACTTTCAATAGGCTACCCTTGAGGCCTCTAGAAACTCAATCTTACTCTGTTAAATGGCAATTTCAACCGGCTCAACGTAAGCGTTGCGTCCAACATCTGCAGCAAAGTGATGAAGTCAAAGCTGCTGCCTCAAGTTTCGGTTAATTCAAGTCGTAATTTCACTGCAAAAGCCTTCGGTGCTTTTTTTTATGGGCTCCCAGTCCGCCCACATTCCATCTTTTATTCTTACTGAGATGCTTCCATGCTATTGTTCAGTTGTTTATCCAGTTTGTTGTTGCCATGCTTGATTACTTGTCGTATAATCCACACAGCGACACCGTACATGGCTTTCCATCTCGCTTGAAAAACTTGAGAAACTTTGTTGATCTGCTTCCAGTATTTCCTCTCTCTACGTCGTTCAAAGTCAAACAGGTTGGGAATCTGAAACGAAAACTGAGAATATCATAATGTATCACCCACCTACGAAGGTAATAAAAATTAAAGTGAGTCAATAAAATGTTACCCGGCTTGACAAGTTTGCATTGTGCAGGCCATGCGCACTCACGCTGTTCTGGAACGTCCGTTGGTGCTTTCTCTGGCATCCTTCATGCCACTCAGTCGCTCCAGCATCGGTTCGGTGAGGACTTTATTGGTTTAAAACAAAACCATCATTAGGTGTTATCATAGTTTGTCAGAAGCATACGATAGGATGTAAACAATCAAGCTAGTCCCTCCCCAACAGTGGAGCTTTCGTCGAGTAGTGTCAAGGATGCACCTCTCCTAATATTCTGGACTAAATCCCCTTCAGTGTTTTCATGGGCTCTGATTTTAGTGAGCGAGTGCCGCGTTTGCCTTTACGGCCCCTCAGGGGGCATAAGATGGGGCCATGGGTCACTGGGTTGGGTAGGTTAGCTATAGGTTCATCCTTCCTATGATATTGAGAGCAGTGACCCCAAAGGGAATCTCAATTAGGCCTTCGGGACGTCTTTCCTTCGTACCCACGCTGCTCTCTTCCCTTTCCAAATTCATACTGACGTTGCTGTAATCTGTTTTTCCTCTCACGTCCCGACTGATTGTTTCTGTGCGTGTAGTCCTGTGATGTATCGACATATTATAATGTCCTTGTTGCTCCCTTCCAGGGATCGCGTCGATTATGGAAATGTGTGTATATAATTATACAGTATACTTAAACTGTTTGCTCTACCTATCTGACGACTGCGCGGTGCCGTGCACTATGTGTCCTTCGCCGTGCTGTGACGAGGCAAAAACTACAGTATTTTTTGTTCATTTGTACACAAAATCCATGACACAAGACTATTCTTTTCTCTCACTTTGGTTTAAACATCACTCAGCACACCTCCACTTATTACCTCCGCCGAGGAGGTTATGTTTTCGTCGTGTTTGTCTGTCTCTCTGCCTGTCTGTTATTCTGTCTGCCTGCCATCAAGATAATTAAAAAAAAATTATGGACTGATTTTGACAAAATTTACAGGGATTGTTAGGTATGTTTGGAGTAACAGATGATTAACTTTTGGTGAAGATTTGTCCATCCGTTTGTTTATTTGTTTGTCTGCCTCATTTTTAAAATACCATAACTCAAAAAGTTATGGACTGCTCATTATGAAATTTACAAGAGTTCTTAGGTATATCACGAAGAGTAATGACCAAATTTGTTTAAAGATCCGTTCGTTCATTTGTCACTGTTTTTAATGTTAAATTTGTTAACACAATAACTCAAAAAATATTGAATGAATCTCTATAAAATTTATAGGAATTTGTAGTAATGTTAAAAAAGACATACATGATGAAACTTTGGCGCAGATCGGTTTGTTCGTTTGTATGTTTGACTCATGTTTGTCATAATACTTTTTAGCAGTAGACCTCAAAAGGTTATGAACGAATCTTAGAAAAAAAAATTGCAGAAACTGTTAATACTATCAAAAGGCACAAATGATTTGATTTTGGAGTTGATACGAAGAATATCATGGTTTCAGAGCCAATTTGAATTTTTCGTTACCGTTGCCTTATTTGACGGAGATATACACTCTCAGAGTATTCTTGTTACAGATGCATTCCGGTCTCTTTATTCGCGTCATTTTCGTTGCTCTAGGACTCTAAGTCATGTGTCTTGAAACATTCCATTGAGGCACCGACCATTACTGGAGCGCCGTGGCCTTTGTTCGCGGTGAATGCTGCAATGCATTCCATTGGGTTATTTTTCTCCACGTACCTCCATACAAGGTAAGTTGCTCAATATGGGCCCATTTGGATAGTTCAGTTTGTACAACACACTCAACTTGAAAAAATTTGCTACTCATACATCGCATAGATTCAGAAGACATAAACATAAAGTTAGCTGTAAGTATACAGAGAAATTTAAGAAACCTCTTGACTTTGGGAAGATAACTAGGAAACGGGTAAAGCGATTGATTCTAATGTGATCTACATTTTTTCATATAGGACTAAAGCACACTGAGGGCACATACCTTCGCCAAACAAAGCACAGTAACGAAACATTCTTATGGGTTCTGAAACTATGTTTTTTTTTTATTTTGTATCAAAACAAAACTCTACTCATTTGTGCCTTTTAATCATAATAACAATCTCCGGAATTTTCCTGAAGATGCTTTCATTACGTTTTGAGTTATGCTGGTATCAAACCTTCTGACTTTCATTAGTCAAACGCAGAAACGGACCAACTGCTCATGGCCAAAATTCAATCATATATGTTTTTTAACATTACTAAGAATTCCTGGAAATTTCATAAAGATTCGGCAAAAACTTTGTTAGTTACTTAGCTAACAGGAATAAAATCAAATATAGGGACAAATAAACGAATGAACAAATGGATCACGAAAATTTGGTCATTTACTCATCTTATGATACCTTACAATCCATAAAAATCCGTCCGTAACTTTCAGAGTTATGACGCTAAAGAAATAGCTGACAAACATATACAAGGATAGATCTTCACCAAAAGTTGTCATCTGTTCCTCTTAAAATACCTAACAATCCTCGTAAGTTTCGGAAAATACTTCCATAACTTTTTTTTTAACTTATCTTGGTAACATACATGTAAATAGCCAATTGAACAGACAGACGAACAAACTCGAAGAAAACATAACCTCATTGGCGCAGGTAAATATAAGCTATATTGGGCATGGAATCTAAAGAGATGGAGATGTACGTTGATTTCTTTGCTCAGGGTCCCTCTTGAGTAGCAAAAAATGGGCTATGGGGATAGATTAGTTCGACTCACCTATTCTATGGATTCGGGGAGCAGCGAGCTCAGCACAACCATGCAGGTTACTGTGCCTGAGCTAAGCCTTCGGGACCACTTAAATTTGTGCTTACTCTGCTTCTTCCTGCCTTCATGCTTCTACTATTGTTCATTTCCTCTGTTCTTCCTTTTCCACCTATTTTCTGTTCCCTTGCTTGCTGACCTTGAGTGGAAACATCCTCGTTCATGGGTTTCACGTATATATCGGCATACTGTGTGTTCCTTCTTTTTTCCTCTGTGATATCACAATCATTGTAGAAACGGAGGCTCAATCTACTCAATGTAATAATAATTACCTCGAAATGTGATTTTTCCGAAGGCTTTTTCGTCCGTTCCCTAGATAATTTCTTTCATAATATGTATCGTCGGTAACCAATAGTTTCTGCGTCTATTGCTGCAACCAGCTTGAGCTTCGATATGCTGTACAACAAAGCAGTCGGACTGGGCGCTGAATTCAAGACTACACAGTAAATTTTCATTTCTAGGTGATCCAACCAATTTGTATCCTCCACATACGGAGTCATGCTCGGAAATAAACTGAATGACAATATAACCACTCGTTTGAACGCTGATCTTCAATCATATTCTAGAAAAGGCGTTCGACCTGTTGGGTGTCCTGCAGTATCAATTAGTTCAATTGCTTTCACCCTCCTTCTGGTAACAATCGCAGCCATAAGATGTTTCCTTGAATAAGACTATGAGATGTTCTTGAGAACGTTTTCAATCACTAATACATTAATTAAATTAGTGGTTACCAACTTTTGCTATGCCTGGCACTCCTCGGAAACTTACAATGAGTTTTTGCACCTCTACGAAACTTAAAGCTCGTATGATAAAGAATGAAATTATACTACATTTGTACGGTGCAGCGGTTGGGAACTCTGCATTAAGCGAAGGCTGAAAAAACTCAGATTTTGCTCTATTTAAAAATATCGGTCTTAACACGAAGCATTTAACACTTCCATTAGAGGGAAGGCAGCATAACTGGTTATGACTGGTGGTTATAATTTTGACATGGAAGGTCCCAAATGTGTACATTTTTTAAATATTGCTGTAATTCCTTAGTTGCAATTATCGTTATTATTAGGGTTAGATATGATAGTTTTGCTTTATTTGTTGGAGCACCCTCTTGGTGAGTGGCTTAAAGCCCTAGCCCAGTAGACCCATGTAATGCGGTTCACGATCACCCTGATTTCGTTTGGATAAGTAGGGTGAGGGTCAGGGCGCATTTTAGTTGTTGAAAACTTTATAGAAGTGGCACGGCTATTGCTTTTCCGATGAATTCTTCACACACAATCATACGCACACGTTTTTTATATTTAGTTAGTTGATATTTAGTAGCTATTTCTAATTCCACTATATATCTACTTTCAGTTCCCTCAATTGTCCTTCTCATTTTTCGACGGACAGAAGGAACGGTAACGCCTATTTTTAGACCCATCTTACCTTATTCCACCTTGCTCTAACTGTGCTACTTAGATAGAAGGGTTCTGTCTCCTGCATAAATGCTGCATAAAGAAAAACATTCTCAGCTAAACTGCACAACCCTAGTAAGATAAGACTAATGCTAACTGCCGGTCCTGTATCAGTGGCAACGTCCGTGTGATAAATGAATGCCTCCAGGTGCTGTGTCTGGCCGTCTCCTATGTGGTGGTCGCCCTGCAGTTCCGTCTCGCAGCAGGGCCTGAGAAGCAAGGCAACGGCGATCAACAGGAAAACAATATTATCTGAACATTCAATGGGTTGATATTCCGGGTGCATCGCACAAAACAGCGGCTTAATCTTTGGTAATTCTGCAATAGCCTTCCAGTATGTTATTGGCGTACAATATAAAAAAGTTACATTGTGAATCCATAATAACCATCTGCACCCGTCAAGAAATTACTGCCCTTCCAGAAGGCAGGCACTTCCACCCATGCAATTTCGCGTTACTGATTCTGCAGCTGAAGCAATTCTTGCTTGCATTTCTGTGAGCAAGACAGCTATAAGCGCCCAGCCAGCAGTCGTGGGATAGGCCAAAAAAGGAAAAATTCAGAGGATAGGAAATCTTTATATTCAGCTGCTACCTCTCAAAGAAAACTGGTTTCTACTTTTTAGTGTATTAACTAGAATTTAAGCGTTCAAACCCGAAAGACAATGATCCTCTCTTAAACCTCTCATAAATTACGAACAGGCATTGAGTCTAGTGCAAATCAATTATCAGTTGTTTCATGTAGTCAACTTTCCATAAATTACTGCGCTTTTGAATTTCATGAGCCTTCTCAGTTTTGGGTACATATGAGAACTGGAAAAGCATTACAGATGCTCAACCTGCCGTGGGAGTAAGTTATTTTATCGAGGGATAAACTCTCGTGGTAAATGCATTTAGAGGTAAAGGCAAGGCCTGGTAGCTATATTCAGCGCCTGGCATAGACTATTCATCGCCTTGTAAATTCATCGCCTAGTAAATTCATCGTCTGGTAAATTCATTGCCTGGTAAATTCATCACTTAACAAACACCAAACACATTGCTACGTACCTTGATCGTGGTAACTTCAATATTGTAAAGTGCACAGTTTCTTTTGGGCTTCGTTTGATGTACCATTCTTTAATTAAAATGTATCGTATTATTGTTAAAACTTCAAATTTCTAAGAGAGCTTAGAAACCGTCATGTTAAAGAAAGATTGTGAGTTCAAAACTGTAACAACGATTATTAAATGTATAGCATTGATAAGTAAATTGAATGTCTACCCTCCTGGAACGTTTATTTCTAAGACATGCATAAAAAGTTCATACCTTAGTTGAAGTCCACATACATGCGACACGGAGCTTCAAGAGAGGAAGAACCAATGAACAGGTATCGCGTCTAGAAAAGCTGGGGACCCCAAATTTGTGGCACCGTACCAACGGATGGCAAATCTGTGTCGCAAGAAGCAATCATTTGGCCAAGTTGTAATCGCTTAACTCGTAACTGATAGAAATGCTACACGTGAAAAGGTTTTAAATTCTTGTGATTGACGTTGCCGTGAAAGTAAAAAAAATTGTCGTACACTACTGTACCTGTTGTAGTGAGGATCGTATAGAATAGATGAATGCCAGATGACTACCGAACGCACAGCAGCCAACAGAACGGTTCAAATGATCGTGCCGAGGAATCTTGACCGTTGGCAGATACCTGTCTTGCTTCCTTTATTTTAAAGTAGAGAAGAAATTAATAGTGAGTTGAAGCCGAGTGTTTCTATTTTCCTAAGCTAGTTAAGCGACTCTAGCTGTGCAGCCCCTCTTACAACTGTTTATCGCTAATTGCTTAATTCAATACATACGAGTAAATCCTTTGATACATAATGTGTGAAATTTCACTCTGTAATTTATGGTAATTACAGTTTCATTACTGAAGACTTTGGTGCCTGTGTGGCAGCCTCTGTTATAACTTGTAAATTTGCGAAGGATCACAGAATTCGCGCGTAACAAGTGATTAGTTCATTAATTGTCATTTGATAGTCATATAAGAGATGATTATGAGAAGATTTTGCCTCTAGAGGTAATAACGTTTCTCTGCCGTTGTGAGATATCATATTGTCACAGTTATTCATTAAGAAGCTTTAGGTCTATAAAGCATTGTTGTGTTTCATACTAGTAGTATATATCAATATATCTATATAAATATGATCACGCGATAGACAAATACTTTTGTACTTATATAACTATTATTATGTCAGCATCTGACATTCCCTCGGGAAGCTAACAGGCTGGGTTTCATTAGGTACTTTATGTTCGTCCATTCTATGTTCGTTCGGGTTGCGCTCCCATGAGCGACCTTCAAGAGTTGCCATAGCCAGACGGCATGTGGGACATCTTTATTTTGTGCCCACATTGCTTTTAATCACTAATGGTCTATGTGGCGATCTTCCTATTCTTTCCTTACTGGCCGTTTTCTTGCCTGGAGTCCTGGCCTTGGCCCTCTTTTTTTCTATTCTTTTTCTTAACTTAAAGCTCCGAATCATGCCTACCAAGTTTCAGCACTTTCTCCCTTACAAGGAACAAAATTGATAGAATAGAGTATGTGTTTCGTCAAAACAGTGTTATCTGGAAAAAATGTAGTATATGACGTACACTGTTTTCTATAGTGGGTTCCACTGGTGTATCCGCTATATTTCTTCTTAGCACTTCTAATAGCCAAATATTCAAACTGTGAAGGTCCTTGGCGCTTTCAGTGTTCATTGCACTTACGACACAGTGCACGCGCTTCCAAAAAATAAATTTCTTTCGATAGGCTATCCCCTGTTAGGCCTCTGGAAACAGTAGCCACCGCTGTAGGCTCTTTTATGGTACTATATGGAGCATTAGCAACAGGAAATCCATTAAGTTAGAGTTTAGTTTGACTGGGTTGCCTCCAACGTGACGTTGGCTCTTGCTGCCCGTTTTCTTGTACCGGATGTACAATATGATGCTTGAGGACAATTATATGATTGTGTATGTAGCAGCGTAGGAACCATTCTTCGCATTATTACGCCTTTATTTTGAACTATGTAAATAAGTCTACGGATATTACTAAGCAAATTTTATTTACTATGAATCGGGAATGGAAAAAATAATAATTATTAGATTGCATATTATTTATTCCCGTACTGCGGTTAAGGCACTGAAGTACTATGAAAAAGTAGACACCGCTTAGGAAGACAACCGCTTAAAAATGAATTGATGACAGCCAAACACAAACATATATTTTCCTTAAGCGATGACTTCACTCTCTACGTAGAAGAAAAAATTGCTTTGAGCGACATGCAGTTTTCAAGCTTATTGCAGCATTGAAAATGCAGTAAACGACCATATAAATCATCTGAAAGTAGCATCATGTTAGGGCATACGCAACATACTTTCATCAAGGTCGTAACTAGCTTCTATATTTTTTTTTATATTACAGCCATCCCACGCGATAATGCAACTTGGCTGATTTCAACTTGAAATAACTTTAGGTCTTGGACGCATCTGGTGGCAAACTACTTAAGTTAAAGGTTAAATGGGTCTATTTCTCATCTATTCTATGTTGAAAAAAATACGTGAAATGAGTAAAGCTACACTTCCTATTGCATAATTTACATTTACGAGAATTTATAATCCTATTATGTTAGGAACAGAAGAATTGAAACAGTTTTACTTTTATTTGTGGCAAAAACCATTTATCAAAAACTTCAAGTCTTCTAATAGTAGTGATACTTAAAAGCAATAGAGTAGAATAGTACTGCGCCTACATTTGACGCAGCTTTCTCAGTTTTGTGTTATTTCTACGCTAAGTGGCCTAAAGATGACACGCTCTCCATTTTTGCTTATTCTTTATTGTTTTGAATATTTTTATATTATGTAGAAATCATTTAATTCAGTACAGTTGTTTATTGTGACATTCCGGCAGTGTTTATCATGTAGTTCAGACCGGTTTTGAGTGCATATAAAATTTTTATTTTCTTTTAGATCGGAGAAATGAAGACCCGAATAAAGGGCCTGTTATAATTTAATACATGGTACATCACTGAATTTCATCAGAGCAGATAATGAATTTGGGACATCTGGACAGCAACTGGTATACATATCAGAACCATACAGCGAACAATAGCGCTCTAAAAACAAAATAACGAACTCAGTTCATAATTATAAGTAGAATTTGTACAAAGCCTAGCATTCTGGATGACAGAGATAGACGCTGTTTGCAAAGACTGGGGATGAAAGTTGGCGTTCCCGCACATGAAAACTAGCGAGTTTTGTGAAGGCCCCCGAAACAATTTCTCATAGGACTGTGAGTCGAGAATTTTAGAAAAAGTATTTAGGCAAATGCAAATCGACCAGGAAGCCATAAATGTTAGCAGCATATCGAAAAAAAAGAAGCGTTTTTTTTTTCAAGAGCACCAAGATTTGACTTTTGAGGATTGGAAGCGTATAATGTGGTCGGGCGAGTCCAGATTCATCCTTTTCAAAACGCTGGGTGTGTGAAGTTATGGTGACGACGGTCATATGAAGCTATGGACCTATCTTGAATCTCCTTTCCGATGTTAAAGAAAATTTAATATTCTATGTGTATGCACTCAAAACAGGTCCTTTCTACTTGAATGTACCATATGCAGTTGTACTGAAACAAATTATCTTTGAAATAAAATAATGTATAAAATGAGAAAGTAAAACTACAGTACACGACTTTATTGGTTACTAAGTGTAAATTCATTGTAAAAGTATCTTAAAGGAATATTTATGTCTTATAGAAGTCCAGTTTAGTGAAAGCCATCATTTGACTGCAATACTTTACTATATGTGTTCACCAATCATTCAATGAAAACATATTGCATCAATGGATTGTTTCTTTTTCATACATAATTAAAAGTGGCAAATACTCACAGAAGTTCTTTAATTGTCGTTTCCATGATTGAAGGTTTTTTCGACTGCCACAATATACCGGGCTTTGCAAAAGTCCTGACCTGTTTTGTATTTTCAAAATGTGAAATTCATTTCAAAGACTTGATGAAATTTGTTGACAATAACTCATTCTTAAACTATTTCACATAATATAATAACTACTAACAATGCTCATTTTTATACATTATTGGTAATGGAAACAAAAAGGATAAAGATAGCAGCTCTCCATCGCACGGGTCACCAGAAGGCGGACATTCTTAGGTTGCAAAATGTCAGTTTATCAACGGTGAAACGAGTCGAAAACCGCCTAATAATAATGAAAGCCTCAAAGATCGACCACGTTCAAGCAGACCACAAGTTATTCAACGGAAGAATGTTAGAAGATGCTTTGAAAATGATCCGAAACTCAAAATGACTGAATTCGCGAAGAAGAAGATTTCTGTATCAACCGTGTCAAGAGCTGTAAAGAGTAAAGGTGGAAAGATCTTAAAGCGTCAGAAAAGACCGCTTCTACCTGCTGACATGGTTAAAAAGCGACATGAGCGAAGTTCCCGCCTTCCTAACGACTTGAAAAGTCATGGAAATCGAGTCATCATTTTCTTAGATGAGAAGACCTTCCCGTGGATCCTGTCTTCAACAATCAGAACGATCGAGTTGGGAGCTTTGGCCAAGACATCTCTGATGTTCGTTATGTCTCCACAACAAAGCATCCGGCCTCTGTGATAATGCTTGGCGTTGTGGCCTCCAATGGAGAGAAAATGCCTCCAGTGTGGTTCAAGGGCGGTTACAGGTTGACATGGGCTGAATACAGGGATACCATGGCCACGAAAGTTCTTCCTTGGATCAGAAAAATCGTCAAAGATCGTTAATCAAGATAGTGCACCAGCGCACACGTCGAAAACCGTCCAAAACTGGATGAGCCAAAACATGACTTTCTGGCTCAGACTTCTGGCCCCCACAGTCGCCTGATCGCAATCTTGTTTAGATCATAATAAACTAATACATTACAAATCGTATTTTATTTCATTATAAACAAAGCTTTTACGAGCTTCGTGTGGCAAATTATTACAACAGGTCAGGACTTTTGCAAAGCCCGGTATGTATTTGGGTTTCACAACCCCAAGGGTCCCCAGCGCCTTCCCGGCAGGGTATGTTGCAGCTTGCCGCAGTTCCTGCTGACGAGGTTAGTTTTGTAAAGCTAGGTAGGCTGTCAATACTTCCCCTTCAGTTTCGGGAGGTAGGCCGCTCATCGAGGTGGCCGACCTATTCCCGCTAAACTTTTACCTTCTAGTTGTTTGTTTCTTTCCCCCTGCACCGCGTAGCTGAATGAATGCGTTCAGCCGTGTCCGGGGGTTGGCGATGTACAACTCACGCCTTTTTCCTTTTAGCAGCTCACTGACCACTTAGACTTACCGGCAGAAAAGCCGAGATAAAAAATCACTTATTATTTAAAACGAGATATACTTCGCGTCTTAGTAGCGCACGAGCCTGTGTTAAAGCACACGAATAGTTCAGCGCGATATAGACATTGTGTCCCTAATGCGAGTAAAGTTTATACTACTACTACGACTTTAAGGTTTTTTTTGTAGCACCCGCTGTGAAATGTCTTTAATTCGTATCTTAGTCATAGAAGCCGACGCAACGTCTGCTCCGCTTAAGTAGTTCCTTCGTTTATGTCCACCTTCGAAAGGTGTCACATTAAACCTTTTACGAGGCATGTAACTACCAGAGCCTGGCGCGATGGCCATCGCCGATTATACGATGGCGATGGTGTGAAGACCATCGCCAACGGATGAACCAACCATAATTTTACGATGGAACATCGCAACAAATACTTCGGATATGGCAATGATGAAACGATGGTCCGATGGAATTATAACAAACAACTGGCTATGGTCATTTTCTTCATTGGCGATGGTTTTATGAGGAAGAACTGGTCCGATGAAAGGCTGAAGCTCCCATCGGCCGTGGCATGCGATGGGCATCGTCATCGGTTATACTTCCGATGCCGATGAAGCTATGAAATAAGGCTAAAACTACAGAAAAAACATCTTTACGACTTAGAACAAAGATTAGGTTACCAAGTTTATTTTTTATACATTTCCCAGATCTACAATGTTAATTATACAATATTAAAGTTTTGAAAAGTCATTAGTATTACATTTGAAGCATATCTGCTACTAGGCAAAATAAATACAATTTAAACTTTGTATAAGGAATTTTAAAACTGAACCTGAATCTCAACACAGACAGTAATTTATCAAGTAAATTTAAGCAGGCTTTGATTAACCCCGATAACCTGAGTCTTACATTAAGTAATTTTTATCAGGTAGAAATAGTATTATTGGTGTGAAAATCGAACACAGGCCGAGGTTATAAGAGATGCTGCTTTTATTCATTGTTTGTGGTATGCGATTTTCATATTCTTAAAATGTGTTACCGCGATGGTCCATTGCCGATTATGATGCCTTACGATGGCCATCGCCGATGGTTTATTCATCGTAGGTTAATACAGAAAAAAAAATTGGTGATTTTTGTTTCCGATATCGAAAGAGCGATAGTATTGCATTCTCCATCGCAAGTGCGACGGCGATGGCCACCGTACCATCGATTTTGCCATCGTACCATTATCTCCGATGCCGACGTTTGGTAACCATATATGATTACGTCGATAATGGTAGTCATTAGACAGCATTTTCAGGCACTTTGTGAAAAATTGAGTGTATCCTATATTATAGCTGTGACTTTTTTCGTATTTTCATTGGCATCTTAGGTCAGGAATATTATGGGTGATGGTTACTTTGAAATTCTAAGGCAGTGACACTCGGCAGGGAAATGGTAGTTGTTTATCAAAATGAAATAAATTATACATTGTTAGACCTATAAAAGTCTAAAAATTGGTTGATTCACCGGGAATCTAATTTTCAGGATAAAAAGAAGTACCAACGTGATCACAAACATTATTAAAAACCAGACGTTTCGGATTATTAAAAATCCATCATCAGTGTTCTGAAAATGACAAAATTCTGATTATAAAAAGGGGCCTAAGAACAACAAGCATTAATCTCTCAAAGGTAACAGCTACAAAACATGAATTATCTATGAAATGATAGAGAGCTTCACAGCCGATGAGCACTCGTTCAGCTCCGGTCTACGTTACTAAAAAAATTTGTTCCAAGGCTAGTAAAAGTTGCTTTCCTAAAAACAGAGGTGGAAAATTGATTGTTTTCTTTATAAGCATTGACATCTAAAAACGACAGCTTTCCGTTCTGTTCGGTTTCCATTGTGAATGTAACATAACTCACTGTAACCAACTTTATTCGTTTTTTGTTGAGACGGACGACTGCTAAGCTAAATCAAATAATAGAGGTGGAAAATTGATTGTTTGTCTTTTTTGTATTGTTTGTGTGCTTTTTGCTTATTTCAACCAATGTCACTCAAATGTTACATTCACAATCTAAACCGAACAGAACGGAAAGCTGTCGTTTTTAGATGTCAATTTTTATAAAAAAAATAATCAATTTTCCACCTCTGTTATTTTATTTAGGAATCGTCAGCAGGCAGAGTTGTTTTTTGCTTATTTCAACCAATGTCACTCAAATATTACATTCACAATGGAAACCGAACAGAACGGAAAGCTGTCGTTTTTAGATGTCAATGTTTATAAAGAAAACAATCAATTTTCCACCTCTATTATT
>LQNS02278070.1:39399017-39423704 GCA_001587735.2 Parhyale hawaiensis
TAGTTCGCAGTTTCATGCAGGGACTCTCGCCAGTGACTGCACAGATCAGTAGCGTAAAAAACGTGCCCAAAGCGGACGTAGCGACCTCGCCACTGCACAGCCACCGCATCGCCGCGACTCTGGAGTCTGCGGCGAACGTCACCGAACTGCTCGAAAAACTGCACCGATTTTCAATAGGGTTTGGGATATACCTACCTTAGGGTAGGGGGCTGGCGAGTCGTTGAATCTTCCGTTTTGGCGCCATTGTTACAAGCGACTGCAACTGTGCTTATTCCTCTGGGGCCAGTTGGCCTATATCTGCTGCTCGAACCAGTGCGTGTGGGTCTCCCAGGGAGGGTGCAGTCAAAGTTGTCTTTAACTTCACTTTTATTCACTACCCGTGAAGGATTCTAGCTGCTATGCTTTATATTTTTAAATCTTGATTTCATGTCAGTGGAAAGTCATTTCATAATTTTCGTTAATGCGATACAAAATGGTTTCCTACATTGTGATTTTGTTATTCATTCAAATTAAAATTATAGATAGCACGGCTGATTCGAACCTTCCGTAGTGACACCAATGCATATCAGGCAGCTGAAATCATCTATGAGGGTTTTTTGTGAAGATGTGATGAATGATCTCCCTGTACTACGATGGTTAAGGTGAAGGTATAGTCAACTTTGACTGTACCCTGCCCTGGGAAACCAACACACACTGATTCGTGGGTGCGGTGTGGAAAGAGTTGGTCTGACGAATATTGCAGTGAGATTTTGGCAGTGTTACAGTACCTTGTGTAACGCAGTATTGCCCTCTCAGATTTACTCTAAATGGGAGTGAATGCTACAGAAACTTTGATGAAATGAAATATAAACATATGTATAATATAATCATATGTGTATTAATTAAACTATAAACACAGCTGTTTATTTATTTGGATGAAGTAAACAAACCGATCACGTCAGCAATCGCCATCGAAATGTCTAAGCATTCGGTTGAATAAAAATTACTCGGCATTAATTGTAACGAATACAAACTAGAAGCAAAATAATACTATATGTGAAGCATATGTGAAGCATACACAGATTGACGGGGCCAACATATAAATATAGACTCTGCATTATTCAATATATACTGTATGTGGCGAAACTCAGTAACTGCCAGCACGGAATGCATAATGCGGCCAGTGATCCACCGTTTTCTCGGGGCTACGAGGTAGGTAACACTAGAATTGTCCACGCGTCTCTCATTGACGAAAGATTGAGCAACGTGACGCTCTTTTTTGGAGGCAGGTAACCCTGGCAGTAACAGTGGGTGACCCAGCGTAACACCAAGCGCTGATTGCAACACGCCTCTGGTGATTATACTCTTGAAAATCAACCCTGATGCAGACATCAGACATCGTTAGCAATGAGCTGAAAGCTCGAGTTAGTGGCAAAAGTGCACAAATATGTTCTTGATTTATGTGCATATTTTTATCAAGCTGCAATGTTTTCGTTTGAGACTGTAAAATAAAACTTGACTTCAAAATCTAACGTTTCATTCTTAATGCCTTGATAAAAAGAAGGTACATCAGAAAGTTCATCAGTGTCAAACGACAAACTAGAGTTGATCGGGTCACAACATACTAATTTCCAGTACTGATACGTTCTTTTAGATGATCTGCAGAAAATATAGCAAAATAGCAGCATTATTGTATTCTCAAATGGGCTACCCAATGTTGGGCTACAGCCCAAAGTTCTTTACTTATAAGTTTTGTCAGTTGATACAACATTCGAGAATTTTCTTCTTGGTGTGTCCTTCTGTGGCCCCCATGCACATGGTTCTGAGTAATCTAATAATTTCTGTGACCAGTTTTTGCCGTGGTTTTGATAGCGATCCTGTGTGACTGCTCCCTAATCACGACGGCGAAGTTGGCATTTTCTTCCGAAAAAACGAACTTTACCGAGGAATGATCATCTTGTGATATATATAAGTGATATAGTTTAATGTCAAATGCAAGTGCCTGACGTTCCTAATATTTTGGGAATAAGTGAATCTTCGTTGCTTTATTACATATTCTTTAAAAAGCATCGTTTCCTTTATTTTAGGCCTACTCAGCGAAAAAATAATATTAATTGGGACCACGTGACAGTTATTCTACACTAGATAATTTAGCCAAAACTGGAGTTTTCCAGTTGTTACCGAGTTTTAATTTACAATATGCTAAGAGAATGTTTACATTGTATCATGCATCTTTTAGTGAAATTAGTTTAATCTACAGTTCTTACCATGTCAATACCGGTAGCTACGTAACCAAAGAGCCCATTTCAAAATAAATGAAAAAGGATGAAAATGCCTATTTCATAATATCCGTATAGACGTAGTAGAGTGGTAGGTTTTCCCTGTAAAAATTAAAGCTAGAGTCTCTGTTTTGCTTACAAATTCAGTGACCGTCCTTGTGGTTTCCAGTGATCTTTAAGAAATCATGATGCAACTAATAACAAAACACAAAAATTATCACAAAAAGAAGACGTTAGTTCCACTGCCATTAATCCACTTTTAGGCCTTAACGTGTCATTATTAATGAGGACTCACTCCACGGCTTCTCAATTTGTGTGCAGGCTAAACATTTTATTGTTTCCGAGAATTGCTGGCGTTTCTACTTCTCCTTAATGTTTCTCCTCGAAATCAAAATTGTGTTACAAAAATTATTGACAGCTTTAGTTTCGTTAACGTCTTCGCGTCAGGTTGCACTGAGAAACACAGGCGGTCCTCGTTATGCTGTAGATTGGACTAGTTTTATGCAGAATTTGATATGGACCCAAGATTTTTAGTTCCAGGTGCCTGATGGAGCTACCTTGGGTTCGACTGTTTCACTTTCGTGCACCCTTTATCTAACATTATTAACACTTTCGTACCTGAATTAACCATTTTTTTCGTAGGAAAAACTCTATTTGCCGCGTTCCCAAAAATTTAATGTGTACTGTAGACATGCAAGGCTTAAGTTAACATTTTAACCCTCCTCCTAACGACATCTCAGCTCCCCAGTATTGAAAATAAAAAGAATCCTGTTTTAGTTTGATAGGTTACCTTAGATATTTTAGACTTCTGAAGATGGGAGGCATTCCTAAAATGTTAAGTTTTATGTGATGATTAGTCAACTTAATATTTATAATTTGATAATTTTCTAAGCTTGGTCTCCTTTTTTTGTTCATTCTTCGTCGGCCCATAGTCTTAGGCCCTTTTGTTCTGGACCATGGTCGATGACTGACAGCTTGTTGACCATACTCCAGAACAAACCATATTGTGCGTCTCCTACGCGACTTACTGCGGGAGATGCACAAATTTTAACGTTAAACTTTCATTTATTTCATCGGAACACTTCTATGAAAATTGCCCCATAGCTAGGAACTATTTCCACCATTATTTGCAGAACCATTTAGCTTCCGCTTATTGCAAAATGTTCTTTATTGGTCTTATATACCGCTTCCTCCTGAAAATAAGATTCCCGGTTAACTAATCAATAGCCGCTACAATATCAAACAGGTATAGGCAGTTTGGCGGGTCAATTTTCAGAAAGTATGAAAATTTTCCAAGAAACTTGCAAAATCAAAATTAGATGCCAACTTCTTAACATGTTGCAAAGCTTATCAAGTCATCCCAAAATTCCTTCGTTTCCGTCTATGTAGAAAGCACTGGAAAACATTTCAAAGCTCGAATCGATCAACAATTAGGCGTATCCAGTAGAAACGGTTTACCACTCGCAAAACCTGCTCATTCTGCTCCCCGACTGCATGCTGAACAAAATAATTATCCTTTCAGCGCGAAAGACTTCTCAATCATAGACTTTTCTACCCCACTCGAACTTACAACTGTGAAATCTCTCTACATCCATAGAGCAAAACCTAGCCTCAACATTGTGACTTCGGCTGTACGCCTACAATGATGGTTCATGCCTGACCCATTGTCCTCTGACTGTACAGACGTCGACATCTGGACCCTCTAAGCTCGCTTCATTCAGTCACCTTTTAGACCTCCTCCGAACAACATCTCAGCTCCCCAGTATTGAAAATAAAATGAATTTCTGTTTTAGTTTGATAGGTTACCCTAAATATTTTTGACTTCTGAAGATGGGAGCCATTCCCGAAATGTTAAGTTTTATATGATGATTAGTCGACCTAATAATTATAATTTTATAATTTTTTGAGCACGGTCTCCTTAATTTAAACACGGTCAGTGATAATATAAAGCGTGGATTTTAATTTAAAGTATTTGTTTCCTATCTAATCATTTGAGAATCAATCAAAACTATTGTGGTATTTTTTACAGAACTCTACATTTTCTTTTGATGTTATTAGTAGATCCCGGATTTATTGCAGTTTCCGGCGTTAGTGCAATAACTGCAATGAGAGCTATAAATGCAATATATTAGGCCGTATTCACATGTCCCTCATTGTAACCCGTTCACTCAAACTGATGGGCGCGGCGCGTTGATTTGAGAGAAGCAACTGCAGCAAACGCAGTAGACTGAAAAATGAACCATGTCCTTATTTGAACGCGCTGCGTCATTCAAGTTCAGTAAACAGACCTTATAAATGCTAAATTTATCCTCTGCAGCCTTCACTGATCATGTACACTCGAAGTTTTTTTCTTCACTTTAATGATCAGAATCACTGTACAGTACTCCCGCTGAAGAGAAGAAAACTACAAAATCTGAAAATGTTATGAGAATACGGCCGCCATCTTTGATTTGGTAGTCCAACTGATTGCTCTGGGCTGAGTTTTCTTCTGTCGGTTTATCAGGCAATAACTATTTTTAAAATAGGCTATTCCTATCAAAATCAGTCTATAAGATTATGGGATACGAATGTGACTTCAAACCGAAGCAAATATAAGCGAAAATGTAAAGAAACGATATCATAATTGAACGTGCAGCGTCATTCATATGAATGAAGCACACTTCTACTTGTGGACAGAGAAAAAAAAATTGACGCGCAGCTCGTGTTCATTTTCGTGATTGAACACGTTACGACGAGGGACGTGTGAACTCATGGCACTTATTATCACTGCCACGTGTCACAACACTTCAGACGTCATGACAATTGGTTCCCTTATCAATTATTTTTGTTTCCTGCATTTGTTGGTGTGAAAGTATAATTGAGTTGCAAGATCTGACTATTGAATTTTTATGACCTTTTTCGTTCCGGGAAAACATCATGGTAACAGGTAAGGCGAGATATTTGCAAGAATCATTCTCGCCATTGGGAAAAATTGTCAATTAGCACAAGCGCAATGTATACCTACTGATAATTGGTATTTGAAACTGAAATAGGTGTCCGATGATCCGCTGACATGCTATTCCCGTTTGCTATCCGACTTTTCTTTTGGTTCTTACAATTTTTTGCTGCATTTGCCTTTTCTTTGTTTCCTATTTCCTCACTTTTACTTAATAGCTTAAGTGTAATAATTACAATATTTTAGGTGCAAACAGAGCAAAATTTAAGTGCAATATGAGCAATTTTTAGGAGCTATAATTAAAATATTTTAATCTGACTAAATTCGGGCTCTAGTTATGAGAAAATACAAATTCAAGGTATGACTCAACTATTGACCTCCGAGGTGTGTTGCAATGAGTCTCTAAGAATCTGCTGCCATAAGATTCCCGTATGACACTGGTTGACTAAAAACAAAAAAAAAAAGAAAATGGGGTGAATGTGACGCAATGTCGGTGGAATCTATTGCAACCTCATACCTAAACATTGCTGGCGGAGCCTTAAGTTTGCTATAGTGGATGATAAAAATTGTGAAAAATGTGCGAAAAGGTTTTCAGCATATATAGCAGTCATAGGATATTCACTTAATTTTCGTAAATCAATCGATCATCAAGTTTAAAACGTAGACAATATTTGTAAACAATGACAATTTGCCCAGGTCGTAACCCTGCAGATTTTCATGTGTCGTCGGTGTCACCAGGTGTTACTTAACCTCTGTCGCAGTGGAGGCCTGGGGTAACGTGGGTGACACCGAACGTCTGATTGCAAATCGCCTCAGGTCTCACTTTGAGACACATGCACTTGATATGCATCGCTTCTTTCCTGTACGGATCTAGCAGATCCATGGCCTATACCGAGGAATTCCTCTAGTGACTAGAGAAAGCAAACTGCTTCATAGTTATAATGATTTTATATGTTGAGTGAAGATGATTGTAATCAAATTGGAAGAGCCTCAGCAAAGAGAAATGGTACAGTGACCTCATTGAAAAATGAGGAATTCTCAGTATAACTGCGCTTTAGGTGTGCATTATTATCTAAGTCAGGCTAGCGTATTGAGCCTTTTTTTCATTCTGACTCCCGAAGTTTTCAATGCAAAGCATATTATTGAATAAATGTCATGTTTTGCAGCATTATTTATACGTTTCTGCTTAACAAACGAAAAATAAAGAGAAGCCACTGGCTGGGTTACCGGAAACGAGCAAGCTTTAGTCCATTGTTAGACATATCACTCAATTTCAGACTAAGAGCGTATTCACCGTTCCCACGTTTACTTCGCTGTACCATAGAAAGAATTTTAATGGGGTGATCGACACAGGTGTTGATTGATAGCATCTCTGAACAAATTCATTTCGTTAAGCATGTGTGCCCGCCTCGTGTCCAACTGCCACATTTTTGCCACTTTACATGCATTCTTGAGGTGCGCACAGTTCATAACGATGTTTACAAACACGAGCCCAACATGTTTTTAACGCACTAAAGCCTGCAGCCTGTGGAGTGGCTGCCCCACATTGTCAGCGCCGATGTCGGTGAACGGACATAGTCATCGTTCCAGCTGGTACAAGTTCTTATTTCTGCTGTGTTTAACGAACAATACTGGTCGCCTTGAAGAATTTTGAGCGCAGAAAAGGCATTAAAGAGTAGAAGAAAATAAATACCAAGGGCTAGAAATAAGCCAAGTTATAACCGTTCAGAGAGAGTCTATTAACACCGTGCAGCGTCCGGTCCACACTCATTCACCCTTTTTTTTTATAATACTTTCAGGCGTACAGTTTGCAATGACAAAGCGCGCGTTCCTAGGACGCTCCAATTGGACCTTCTGCCGTTTGACTGCCACGGTTCTGCAAGTATTTGAAGCGTTGCTGCAGGCAGTGGGGCTCTACCAGAGACGTCCGAGCAATGTCCAAAATCGTCACCTGATAACAATGCGGCAAAAATTTATCCATTGTTTTTCGCGAAATTTCCTAAGAGCCATTCAAATCTGGCCTGCATTTCCCCTACTTTTATACGTTGTCACATTGATCCACAACAGCACGTGGGAAGTCGGGAAGTACAAAAATGACGCATTTAACAACCTTGGAATGGTATTATGGAACGCTCTGTGGCTGGTTCTTTACCCTTCCCAAATGACAGCAGCTCTTATGAAACGATCCAAAATGAATTCAGTCTTTCAGGAAGCTCATCGCTTTTTGACCCAAACAAAAAAGACTCGCATGAAGCACTGGTGGTTTTACGTCGGTGTCTTCTCGGTGGCCGCTGTTGTTTCAGTAGAAGACATGAGAGCATATCTTCTGCAGCAGTCTGAGCTGACAGACGTCAATATGCTTTCATCCGGGAGTTTCCTCCTGTCGTGGATTCATTCTAATTTTCTTGACATCGCTGCCATTGCGGTGTTCTGGATCCTTGCCATGATTGCACGCAGCGCTTACAAACACACTTTGCAAGATGCCGAAAAACAGTTGCTGCATTTACAGGATTGCATCGGTAAGAACAGTTGCTGCGTGTATCAATCAAATGGAGTGCGAAATTTCACGGCAGCAGACGGAATTGTTAGCAACGCTGTTAACCCAAAAAAATCTCAGATTTGCCTCTGCAAAATTAAACCAAGTCCAGCTTCGCCCGCTCCGAAGTTATCCTGCACGGAAATCAGCAGAGACATCCTTGACTCGGTGTCAGCGGAGCTGGAAGCGCGCTTGGTTTTAATCGACGAATATGTCGAGGCGTTGATGGAGGCCGTGGGTCTGTCGTCTTTAGTGTGGTTGATGTATGGAGCGACGGCTTCAGGACTTACTCTGTATTTCACAGTAGACGCGACCATGACAGGACAAGTGGACTACCCAGTGTCAGGCATACTGTGGTTTATACGAGTGCTCTACATGTTCATGCTCGCCCAGCCTGCGGATGATCTCAACAAAATAGTAAGTAGTAGTAAGTCAGTGACGAAGAGCCTAAATCAATTCAAACGATTGAAAAAATTTTGGAGAAGGAATTCAAGGGCTTCTTTTTTGTCTGCACTACGAACTCCAATAAATGGACAGTGAATGAAGTTTACCAGTTGCTTTACCCTATCATAATCTCGTTGTAGTGTTTTCGTACAAAAGTTTCCACTCTTCTCCAATTCCTTAGGTGAAAAAAATTGCAGCGATGTGCCACAACTGGACAATATGGAGTTTAAGTAGCGGCAATGGTAGTCCTTCCTTAAGGAGTGGTATCATGAGTTTCGAAAGCTTCCTTCTATTAATGAAATAGCTTTTCGATAATATATGGTAAATTATAAACTTGAAACAAAAATATATTTACGTCCACGAAGACTCGGATTTGAAGAATATACACCCATTATATGCGGCACAATCACAGGGTTTGTTTTAGTAACTGTTGTCTGCAAGTTCAGCATAGAATAATTGGTGAGCGAAATATTTTTTATTGACTCGTTGCATACATCATGATCTACCTATAATATTAATCTGTTTGAGGTGCCATCCATATAAGTCTCTCCATCTCATCCATCCCAGTCATCCCATCCATCGATGCGACCATCTGCATGTTACGCTTTGAGTATTTGCATGTAACTCGTCAGAAACTCTGACTTTGGCTAGAAGGAACTCCAATCGTAGCTTTATTAATTTTATTTCCTTTCTCAAAACAACTTTAGTCGATTTTAAACTGAAAACTCCGGTATTTTGAAAGATATTCTTGTTCCAGATTTCCACTGTCTTTCCAAGTCATATTATATTCACTTTGCCGGTGCCATTGTAGATAAGTACATATATTTTTAATTTTCCAAATACAGCAAAATACGCTGACAGTATATACAAATAAATAAAAGCGTTTAGTTATGGACGGCATTTCGTGAAATGAAAGCCCGTTGACTAAAGAAATAAACATCACGAAAACATGAAAGTTACAGTAGCAAGAATCGTTCATCGAAGAGATTGGCTGAGTTGGTTATATTTTCTTATGCATCCATCTTATAAACAAAACAGAGAAAATATTGTCTTTCGTAGAAATTTGACGGGTCCTTCAACAGTGTTTACAAAATATCAATACACATTGGAAAAATGGACACACGTGATATTGAGATATCCCAGTTGTGAGGACGGTCAAATTTACACAACCTTTATTATGAAAGGTAAAATTATCAGAAACTTGAGAAGCAGGAATTAGGTAAGGCGGTAAATATGGATGACGAACAATGCAAAAAATACCGTTGGAGCATGAACCAGAGCACACGCCTTAGAGGGGACGAGAAAGTAATGAACCAAACTACCGTCATGAACGTCGACTTCAATAAAATGCATTTTGCGGCTCCGATGGTAATTTAATGTTTCTTTGACGACTATGTCGAGGACTTCGTCAAAACACAAATATGAATTCTTACTTGGTGGAACAATTGTCAGATTGACAAGCAAAATTAGGGTGTGAAGATAAATGGTCACACTGAAAAATTATTTCCTAACGGTGATAAAAGCATATATGTTAGAAAACTGCAGAGTAATGAGTTTAAAAACGATATTTATAGTGGTGGCATATCAGAGACTGACATCAGTTAACAGAAATGTGCTTAAAACTTTGTCTCATTTGCAACACATTTTGCTTTTAAATGCTAGAGGAAGAACCTTTTAACCGTGAAATTTTCATGGTTTCTTAACTACGAACCTGGGCTCGTCTGTGCTATCACGTTCAAGCCTTCATAGCTTATTTCTGGTGTGTAAGGTTAGATGAGGTGCGATTTGGTTAGATGACACGCGTTAGGATTGACGACGGGCGTTAGATTAGACGAGAAGTGTTCTGATAGACGCAGTGCTTTAGGTTAAATTAAGAAAAGTGATAATATCGAAACTTTTGTTACTTACTTTTTAGAAAGGAAAAAAATTAGTTAAGCTATGAATTTTCACGGGTGCTGCCACTTTATGCTTCGAGTATTTCGAAATATGCTTATGAGATCAGCTAACTGTTTATTTTGGTGCTGAGACATACGGCAAATGACTTCAATTATTAGACTAAAAATTATCGTAAACAATGAATAACATCTTTTTTCAGTAAAATTACAAAGAAGTTGATGCGATAATAAAAATTTGCCAAGACCTGTTGAAAACTCCATCGAACAGCACTGCCCTTCTTCATTGATGAACGGACCGTTACATGGTTAAGAAGTGTGAAAATATACTGCAAGTCAAACAACAAATATGTGATCTATTCTGAGACCTTATCAATGATACATGATTGCCTAGTGCTGAGAGCGCAATTAGTAGACTAAGGAATGGATGGAAACGCAGAGTATGTATTATAATAGGCGTTCTATATATAGTACTTCTATTGTCTAGCAAATACTTTATGACAAACTAGTGGACCCGAGCATGAAAGAAATTTACGCAATAATCGATTATTTACCTAATACCTATAGGACGGTGTGGAATCTTCTCTGTCTTGCTTCTTCATTCACTTCATTGATCTTTTTATTGCTCTCATCCTTAGGTCTTCTATAATGATAGACAGAAGTAAAAGCTTGGATAAAACACTCTAATAAATTTGAATGGAACTCCAGTCAGGTCAGGTTATATACAGTGCCGGCAAAAAAATGTTTACACTTCAAATGGCAAGACACGAGAAATGTGAGTTAGAATTTCGTTTGCCCTACTCGACATAAAGTGAGAAGATGTTAAAGATGATGCAGGGAAAAGTGAAGAGCATGGATTTCTATCCGGCACGCAGAATTTGAAGACCCAGGTCCTTCTGAATTGTCCTTGTTGCGACATTCTGGAGGAGCTCAGGTGTTAGTTTTTGGGTTCAACGACAGATAAAGCATGATTTGGGATAACCTCACCATTCAGAAGCTTCTTTGTTTTCAGTGTAGTTTTCTTGGGTGTGCCAGAGCCTGATTTATTCTGTGGTACCGTCCCTGTTGGTAACTTTGTCCCTGACCGTTTAATAGACTGTCTCTCTTGATATCCCCAGATACTCGGTTATGGCAAGCACAGAGTCTCCTTCTTCTAGCATACTTAGTTAATGCAAGGGTTCACTCCTTCATTTGAAGCATATTTTGACCCATTGTGTGCAGCAGGGGTAAAGTTATATGACTTAAAACTTATAAGAATAAAATAGCAAGTCGGCAGCAGCACACAACCCTCGCTGTGGGTTGGCTCGGTAATGGACGTTTGCTATGAGTAGGCGGAGGGAATGTATCATCACTACATCTTCTCGCTTTTTTATGTCTGGTAGGGCAAACGAAATACTAACTCACATTTCTCGCAGTAAGTTTTTTCTTGCTATTGAAGTGTAAATATTATTTCTGCCGGCACTGTGTATTGTCAGCACTCCGTAGCAATGATATCATCGATATCGTCTTTCAAACTGCAATATCTGCTTCATTTGAAGTGCTGAAATTTTAACCTATGATGAGAAAACGGCCGACGGAGTCGCGGACGACCTAAACTGCGATGAAGTGACAGAGTGCGAAATGATGTCAGGGAGAAGTAGCTGGAGGACGAGTAGGTGGTAGATCAGGCGCTGTAGAGGAGGATTGCGAGAAACAGCCACCCCATATAAAAACGGGAATGCAACCAGGGAAAAAGAAGAAGAGAAACTGCTTAGTCAAATAAGAAGATAGTAAGCTAGAACAAATAATTGTCCACTACCCGTGAAAAAACACCTCCAGAGCGCTTCGTTTACCATCAAGCTACCGAATTTGTACGTCGTGACCTTAAAGAAAAAAATTATAGAAACGGTATCCAGAAGCTGCATATATCTTTACTTGTATTCCAAGAAGTGTTTCAAGCAAGAATTAGCGCCTCCAGAAAAAGGGATAAAGAACCTTTCGCCATCTTCTGCAATCAGGCCTATTTTCTGCCTATTTTCCGCCTATCTATTTCCTTAAGAGCGGACACGGAATACGTAAATACATCAAGCGTTTTATTATATTGGGATTCATCATGAAATTAGCCCTCTAAATGAATTTAGTGCCTAGCAATAACTAATTAATGTGTATTTTGTGTCCCTGCCCTTTCCTTCATGTCAAGTCACTAGAAGGTCTCAAGCACTCTCGCTGACACTTAAAGTTTCATGTAGTATCTTTACTTCAAATTTGAATGAAAATTCGACTTATCCCCAGTTCGAGTACAAGAAAGAGAAAGTGATTTCTAGCATAATTGAAGCGTGCAGAAAACGAATGTGACATCCACTTCTTGCGAGGAAACGGTTAAGAAAAGAGATATTGAAAGTTTTCTCCAAGCAAAGAAACACGAAAAACGGTATACATCTCGTAGGATATTAGCAGAACCCCTCTGGCTTCCTAACCTTATTGAGTCAAAGCCACGTTGTAAGCTTTGGGTCAATTTTCTGAAGAGGTCGGTAATAACATTAAGTATTTTGCTGGCATATTTAGGTAAAATAAAATATTCTAAGACGTTTTTCATGAATTACATTTTCACCGCAAGTGCTTAGTTTTTCGACATATTTGACTTTACAGTTCCCATTGTTTTTCTATGAGACAAAATATGATCCGCCATTATGACTGGCGTGAAAGCGCTTTACACTGTTTTATATATATATATTTCTCGTAGGATATTAGCAGAACCAGTCCTTACTTGTCTAACCTTAATGAGCAAGAGCCCCGTTGTAGCCAAAAAACCATTACGAGGTTTAGTTCTTGATGCCGCGCCACGGCCGTAATGGCGCATATTAAATTTTTTCATAAGAAACGATGACAACTTTAGGGTCAAATACATCTAAAAGTAAGCATTTGCCGTAAAATCCTTATTCTTGAAACGTCTTAGAATGCTTTATTCTACATAAATAGATAAACAAAAAACTATTACGTATAAAACCACCAATACTGGTAAAATCAATGTATAACGCAAGACACAAACAGCACCACCGCCGGCAGTGGAATACTGCATAATGCGCGTTCCAGTAATGTGGGCAAGCTGGTTGTGTTCCAAAAACACATATTAACAGAGCTTCAAAGTTCTCGACAAAAACGTTATTCGTGAAAACCTTTTAGAATGCGTTCTTCTATGTTCATATCTCATTAAAATATGCTCACGATTGCACAATAAAGTCGCGATCGCATAACTAGTTAAAGACTTAATAGGACGTGTACACGCGTACGATCATCGCGCCTTTGTAGATGAAGAAAAGTAGAAGTCAACATGGCTGTAATGGCGAATGTGACAGAGAAACAATTAATGGGAATTTTAAAGTCAAGTATCTCAAAAACTAAGCATTTGCGGAGAAAATATTATTCATGAAAATCGTCTTAGAATGCCTTATTTGAGCTAAATATGTCAACAAAAGTACTAAATGTGATTGCCAACCTCTTCGGAAAATTAACGGGGCTCTGTTTTAGTAACGAGAAAATAGTTTACGAGATGTCAAAAAAACGTGTTGCCGATACCAGGTTATGCACCCGTTTTTGGTGCTTCTTAGCTTGGGAAAAATATTAAATATCTCTGTTATTGATGGTTTGCCCCCCCCCCCCCCAGAAAAAAAGAAATGATAGTTAATTTCGTTTTCAGTGAGCCTCAATTATGCTAGAATCCACTTAAAAAAATAAAAAAAGGATGTCCTGAAAATCGAGAAAACAAAGGTCGCAGACGTCACACGTCAATAGACCTCAAACAAATACCGGAGGGGCGGTAGGAGGAGTCCATTATGAAAGTAGCGGAGGAAAGATGATATGTAGTAAGATGGATATGCCTACAAAAATTTTATAAAACAAAATCTCCATAAAGAAAGACACTTATATGCTCAATCAGCTATTTTCAATTATTCAAAATACATTAATATAATTTTAAAATTCAAGTGGGGGTTAAAACGAATATAAGCCTAAATCTGAACTGGGTAATTGTTTACGAGAGGGCTTGCGTCTCTTTCAATTTTTTTATACATTAATTCGTTTATCGTTTATCTTATTGTGTACATTTGAAGTTGGCGCAATGTTTAGTGTTCAAGATATAAAACAGTTAGGTTGGGTTGGGTTAGAGTAGGTTAGCCTAACCTCGCCTAACTTAACTTTAACGTAAGCTTACCTTATAGAAGTGATGTTTTAAGGGGTCAAGCTGCACTCATCCCACATGTTTACGTTACTATTGCAAACACGTAACTAAAAGCCAGTACATTCGTTTCCTAAAACGCGGAACCTTCAATTCTATGTAGGAGAAAATAAGAACTTTAGAGCGTTATAACTGGAAAACAACTCATTGCGCCGACTTCAAATGTGTATAATATTAATAAATGAATGAAGAAAAATGAATTAATTAAGAAATAGAAAAAAACCGATTCCCTCCCGTAAACAATTACGCAGGCTGTTTCACTCCATTTTAAATTTCCTAGTTCCTTCTCTTCTTTTCTAATTTGAATTTCCCTTGCCACCCTCTGTGCATCCCCCCCCTCCCCCTTCTTTTTACCACACACCGAATGTCTCTCTTATTTGCTGCTGGCCGGTCCTCAATAGGATATTTATAAGGCCCTGGGGTCATTGGAAAGAACAGAAGTTATCTGCGCTGTGCCCAAGTTTCGAAAGTGTGTGGGAGCCGTCATCGTAGCTGTTGGTGGTCATATCGAATACTCTTGCATTCTTATACTTTCATGAATAAACCAAATAATTTTCAAGCTCCCGTGTAATTTTCCCTCGTGTTACTAGCGTTTAGGTATAAGATAAATATCTGTAAGACCCGATAGGCCCGATCCCCAGTACAAGCATCTGCAAGCCTGATTCACTATCATTCTGCCACTGCTCGTATAAAATAAAAAGGGGTTACAGCTATCAAGGGAACGAACAAAAGAACATTTGCTGCTGCTTTGATCAAAATTTCCTGGAAAACGTAGAAAGAGAATTCACATATTTTTGTAGAATACTTCATCTCTTAAAACGTGGCCCGATCAAGACAAAGGGAAGCTGCTGTTTAACTGAAAATTTAAAAATATCAAGCAATGATGGAGAGAGGAAGAACAAGTAAAGTAATATTTTCTGCATCTACATACCATTGGTAAAGAGTTGAAAACTACGAGGAACCGTCTTCTCTACTCAAGAGCAAAAGTCAGCATTCCTGAGACATGGCCTCGTCTGGCCAAAAGACAAATCGAACTGAGGCTAGAATAGGCTAAACGTACAATGAAACTTGGCGTGAAGTACGCACTGTTCTCGGAAGGAACACGACTCGCGCATTCTTGATGATCTTGATGGATGGTGCGAAGGCTGAGTTGGCAATGGTGCTAAGTCACATAATCGTGTCCGCTGTTGGCAAGGTGGAGGACGCGTGAATCATACATAACCATATTATTGGTCTAGCGATTAGTCCCAATTGGGTTATATTGATGCAAATTCTCATCAAATTCTGGATTATAACCTCTTATTTTAACACAATCATCAACCATTACCATCACGGAAATAGAGTGTGTTGTTTATGCAGGAAAATGTCTGGCCTCGTTAAGCTAAATCAACTACGCAATATCTTGTCTCTACGTAAGGAGTTCGTAAACGTCAGTTTAATGGTTTGACCACTAAATTGTCCATACCTGAAGCCGACTGATTTATCTGATTTATTTACTGATGGACGTCAATTTAAGGAGAAACAAGCCGTACTGAAGGCCACAGAAGCCGTTTTGAAATCTGTTTCAACTGAAACTATTACGAAATGACTAATTCGTCAAGCAAACGTATTTTTGGAATTATCAAAATTAATAGACGTTACTTTAATAGTCGATGTTCTTATTCCAATCATAGAGGGTAATTTTTCAACTAATTACTTCTGCCTAAGCTAGTAATTGCTGATTTAACTTTCCTTTAGTGATAATCACTCTATAATCATTGGGAGACTATTATCGTGGGTCGATAAAAATAAATGACTTCCCAATGAATAAGTTGTTTCTGATAATAATTATTATACTCCTACCGGTGTTAATAACGCATTGTAGTAGTAATATATGTAATGATCTCTCTGCTCTCTCTCTTTCTCTGATCTAATTTCTGAAAAAAAAAATTCCTGGAAAATATTGACACTGTGGTCGCATCTCTTGGCCCAGATGATTTCAAGTGATCAAAAACTTAGCAGCCTATATATATATATATATATATATATATCTGTAGATCAGGTTAGATTAGATAAAATTCAACTGTTAAGGAGCTTATAAAGATAGAACTACACATGCCCAAACAAACTTCAATATAGATGTCAATGGATATAATCCTTTGGGATAAACGATTGGAGGTGTTATGATTTAGAGGGCGTACATATGATTTATGTAATTTACCTGAGGTTCAAGATTTAAATATAGCCTCTTTGCCGGAGGTAATAAGGAGGGCAAATTGCTAATGCACCACCCTTGGGTCGTTCGTGATGTGTGTGAACCTCCATTATGTTGAACGGTTTTTAAAGTGTGCTTCTACAGGCATCGGAGCCATTTTGGTCGTCAAGTAACTCTCCGCGTTGGTTTTTTCATTCCTAAAGACAATCCCTCCACGCTACGTGCCTCGGCTACTCCATTTGTGAAGCGTTTTATTTCAGTAGTTGAGGCTAAAGGTAGTCACGTCGAGTAGGGCATCGTTAAATCAGGCAGAAATCATTATAGAATTAAATGACTCAGATTGAGTTTTGAATTCTCATTTTCCTGAATGTCTCAAATTAAAACATTTCCCTTTGCAAAACATATTCTCCACCCGGTAATCTCCTGATGCTATTGCCAAAAAAAAAAAATTAGGTCATCATGTCGACACTGTGAAAAGATGCCAGAAGCACCCATCACGGAGGAGCAACGATCAGATGCAGGGATTTTCAAACTGTGACAAACAGGCATTCAAGAAATACTGATTGCCAGTTTCATAGAGCATCTGGACAATGAAGCAAGTCCTTTTAACCCCACATGCTTGTTTTGACGTACCAAAATTTACAAGGAATGCCATTCTTGGGATCATAGCTTCCTCGAAAAGCCTGTAGAAAGTGTCCACTCTTGCGTCCTGGCACTTAAGTTTGAGGATGGAATGGGCAAGAAAATATTTGAAAATAGACATGAGTCTCATTCTTTCACTGATGAGGCCCGGGCGACCCTTGAAGGACCTGACTGCTGATCGAAACGCTGGGTGTATTTTGGGGATGAGCGGCGCCATTATTTCAGGCAACAATAATAGGGTGGAGGAATTATAATATGGGCAGGCATCATCAGAAATAGACTAGTTGGTCCCATAACGGTACCTGAAGGAGTGAAAGTGACATCTGCTGTATTTTTTGCAATCGCCTGGCAGAATTTATTGTGCCTCGGTTAGATGACAAACCTCTTTCGCAACTACGGGACATCGTTTGTATGCATGACAACTCTCCCCCACGTTGCTGTAGTACTATACTACTACTACTACTACTACTACTACGACTAAAGCATTCGTAGCCTCTTTTGGCATCTGAGATGACAAGTTAATGATCTGGCTGCCCTCTTCTTCCGACGTAAACGAGTTTAAAAACTTGTGCACTATCATTAAACTCGATTGTGATGGAGACTGACGTCAATATAATACAAAAGTTGTTTTCTCGGAAGCCATCATTAGTGTATCAAGAAAGTTCTACGTGCAACTGTTGAAAATTTGACCGATTCCATGAGTAGAAACCTTTTGATTTAATAAAACTCTAGGGCGATCATGTGGGTAGGTAATGATGTTCCATAAAACACAATTTGTTCCCGTAACTATTTGTTAAATATTCTCTGAATTGATTCGTATTCTGTCTTCTTCTTCCTTATTTCCATAAGCAAAAGTAGATATTTGGTTGCTTTAAGTGGAAAGTCATTGCTTCCGGCGAATGAAACTTGAATGATATAAAATAAATTTTATCAATTACTCACATTTAATTGAGTCTAATATTTGCTATCGATGTTGCCATGACGTGTCAGATTTTCTGTAAAATTTTTCATGAACTGCTTCGTAGGAAATAAAGAAATTATTATTTATGCTACTAAGCTATTATTAATTGCCACTGGTCAGAGCGTATTGCAAACAATTTCGTAAAAGATTTCTGATACAATATTGCATAGAATATCTCTCAGCTTTCCCAATTGTATCAGGATATTTTCAAATGTATCAGCTTGAACACTTAGCGCAGGTCACATTGTGCAGGATAAACAGACAAACTTCTCATAACAGCAGCTGTCGAGCGTTCATGCTGCAGAGTAGCAAATACTACGGTAATCAATTGAGTAACCTAACAATAAAATCTCCCGTGTAGAACTTGAAATTTTCTTTCTCTTCTCTGACAGCGGCACCGCTGCGCTCGTCGCTGGCAGAAGACTCTCTTGAGTCTACCGTCTTCACCAAGGGTAAGTCTAAATTGCTGGTGACATGTTGTCCTACTGAACAGAAAATAGATTTACTTATTTTGAAAAAACGGCTTTTAAGGGCATTAAATTCGTAGTAGGTTTAGGTGCCCGCTCATTCTATGTTTTAGCATGGGGAGTCGGGCCAATAGTGGGAGCCCAGAGCTACTGTACAGCACTTAGTTATTTTACCTTCGAGATTTCTTACTCTTTAAGCCCACTGAGCTTCTTCTTTCAGATTCTTGCTACTCCCTTTCGTTCTCTTTTCCATCGTATTTTCCAGCTTGCTGTTCCTATGTTCCATGACCTTGTAAGCATGGGTTTCTCATACTGCTTGGCACACCGCATATCCTTTGTGAGTTCTTCTCTTTGAGTCTTCAATTGTGGAATTTTGAGCTGCTGCTCTGATTGCAAACATGCATTTTAGTTTCTTATTATTGGTATAGTTTTCTTATCTATGTAGATGTTCTAGCTGCTCGTTGGGGCCTACAAGGTACCAGGTAGGGTACAACGTTTTAGTGGGCACAAATTAGGATTATAAGAACCAGGGTATCAGGACGCCAACTCGTAAGCTGAAGAAGAATTAGCAGAATGGGTGGAGCAGGGGTGGGAGCAACTTAATTGTGACGTTAGCAGTGGCAAACGACTGTCAGTAATTGTGCAAGGAGTCAAATTCTGTTATAAAGCTGTGAATAAGTCTTCTGAAATATTCATATATTCACTATAATGTATTTTACGTGTAATGACTAACTAACCTAAGGAGTTAAGAATTGTATAAAAACAGTATATGACTAAATTAAACGCTTGATTATTAAACTAAACTAGACGCTTGGCTGTTATACCACTCTGATGAAACTGGCAAATTATTCACCAATCGAATCACATGTCTGATACAATCTCTATGACAAACAGTCGACATGCCACTAAATGGCTTATCCTACAACCGAAAACATCAGGAGACAGCATTGTTAGGGGAACTCTTCATTCACTCCCCGTATATGGTATACAGAAATTGGCACTGAGGTAAAGTCATCTTTTACTGCACCTTTCCCTGGCAAAGCCACAGAAATCTACACGCACTGGTTCGTGCGGCAGACATAAGCCAACTGGCCCCAGAAAAGTAAGTGAAGCTACAGCCGATGAAGGGTCGCTATGTGAATTATGGCGCCGAAACGGAAGGTTCAAACGACCCGCTACCTCTTACCCCCTCCACCCTTAGGTAAGTACCCCCACGATAGCTATGCGCACAAGCAGATTTGCTGATTCAGCTCACCCAGGCCGTGACAAAGACCGTGCCAGGCTTGGGGGATCCATCGTGCGACTTTCAGCACAACTACTGCATCACGCATTTTTCGCTGCTACCGTGTGTATGTAAGATTTTTCCTGCCATACCGATACCACTGCGGTTAAAACATGTCCTCCCCATCTTTCAATAAGTCAATTTTAACTTCTGTAAAAAAAATAGTACGCTTATATAAGCGCTGCTAGCACTTGAAAATAATGGCCTGCCTTTTAGCCCTCTCAGCGCTGACTTTGCGATCGAGCCGTTCCATACTCAAGTTTCCGGGGTCGAACCCTTAATTACAACCTTCTATTCTGACCCACAATAATTGAGATGGAAAAATGTGTTCCTCCCTCCTGGATAATGACAGGTGTGAGTCGACAATAAGTATTATATATATAAACAGTGAATAAGAAAGCCTTCTGGGATTTTAGTTTCATTAGGGGTCTAATAAAACTAAAATCCCAGAAGGCTTTCTTATTCACTTCTCCAATATGACCTAGCCTGGGAGTCCTCCAATCTTCGAATCAATATATAAACAGTATATAATGTATATATAAGTCAAATATAGGACGCAAGTAGAACTATAAACATACTGTAAAGAGTCAAGTCAGGGACCCGAACCAGTGACCTACAGAACATGCCGCCACTCTACCACAAGGCCACCACAACGTAGTCGTTGAATGGCGGGTACTGATCTGTAGGTCCCTATATAGTGCGAATCACTGATGCGACTCTTTTTTTTAATAATTTTATTCTGTTAAAAACACACGGGAGGACGGATGAGCCCCCGTCTGGTCAGTACCAGGTGTAGATGAGACAAAAACCAATGTGATGTTTGTATATGCATATGCTTGGTGTCTCCCCTCCTGTATGAGGAATAGTTATCCACCGTGAACGAAGTGAGAGAGGTGGTAATGTTTTAGTTGAAGATAAATTTATAAGTACATATATAAATATATATATTTGTCTGTCCACTCAGAAAGTGGTAGGAGTTGAGCAATGTTCATAACTTTTTGCAGGGAGTCTGGTGGCTTAACCTAAATGTGAACTATGGAAAAAAAAAACTTGGATTAGCTGGTCATCAAAAATGGCGGAGGTGAATACTGTTCTCTGTCCACCCAAAAAGAGACAGAAGGAGTTGAGTCATAATAATATTTTTTTCGCATTCAGGTGGGTTGACTAGGATGTGAAAATGACAAAAATCTTAAGTTAGCTGAGATGTGAGCAATGCCAAAAACTAGAATTAGTTGGCCATCAAAAATGACGGCGATGAATTTTGTTGTCTGTCCACCCAGAAAGAGGCAGGAGGAGTAGAATTATATTAATTATAGCTACTTTTTTTAGGCAGTCCGGTGGGTTGATTTAGATGTGAAAAATGGCAAACTCTAGAGTAAGCTGGCCATAAAAATTACGGCGGTGAATTTGCCCCGTTGCCGGTGACAGACTTACGCCACGAGGCATTCTAGTTACAAATGAATTCAACTCTCAGAATTAGAAAGGGTTGACGTTGATAAAATGAGCACCAATTAAGAAGAGCTGAGCTTTGACATGGTTTGGGAGCAGCTACAAATAAATTTCAATGGCTCCAATGAGCGCGTGAGACATGAAGTACAGTGTATTATAACTCACAGCTTCTTTGCACTATTTCCCAAAACACATTGCAAGTAGAAGCTGGTATGTTTTTGACAGGTGAGGCTGCTCCGAAACACTATGCGGTTAATGAAATTGAGGTTGGTAGCGCAAAAGTTTATTATTTTAAAGGCAGTAGCTATAGTGGGTACAATGCATCCTCGTCACAGTAGCATCGTAGGACCATGAAGAGAGTTGATGCGCATTCTTTGTTGTCACATTCGACAGCCCGGTGCATTAGCAATAAATATTAATTATACTGAATTATGCTGTGCAGGCGATGCGCACACTCGCCGTGCTGGAGCGCCCCCTCGTGTTTTCTCTCGCGGGGTTCATGTCACTGGGTCGCTCCAGCGTCTGCTCGGTAAATATCTCATGTCGTACCTGTAATTAGAACTGCATTATAATTAGAATTTTTTGAAATAAGGAGACCTACGGTGATTCTAAATCAAGAGCTATAGTGACTGTTTCCTAATCCTCACACCTTTAGCTTATATCGTCCTTCAAGCACTAGCTTCGGTTCCCCATTCTGAAACGATCGCACCCGAAACTCGTTCTAAAGTGGTACATCGAAATTCTCCGATTGAAGCTGTAGAAAAGTTTAATGGAAGAGGAGCATATTATATCCTTCTGAACGGGTGAATGGAGGACGCCATGCATAAATTATTTCATTTTCATTTTTTCTTGGGGGGTGTCAATAGCTTTACGATGAATTACGCTTGCCCATCTCAAGCAAGCCTCGTGCCTAGGAAGACAGTGTAGGTGATCGTCTCAACATGACGACTGCCCGCCCGCCTTAGCGAGACGACAGCAGTAAGTTATTATTAGGCTCACCTGTATGCCTACCTCTGTGTTCGAGAGCTGGTGGTTTTGATTTTGTTGAGGGTGTTATTTTGTGCTGAGCTTCAGATGCAGTTTTTTTTCTGTCTATTTCTTTATCGTCTTGAGATATAGGTTACTGGTGACAGTCTCCAATCGGCGGGCTAGTTGTGGCGAGCATTTACCGTATACCGCCAAAGAAGTCTGCTTGGGCAAGTCTTGTATTGCCGGGGACACATTTGAATTTCTACGCTCAACTGGTTGCTCAGATGTGCAGCTCGCGGGCCGTGTCGATACATACTTCAAATCGGTAGCATAGATACCATGGCATAAATGATGTCCGAGTCTCTCATCCTCGCATTAAGTTTTGTCTGTATAATTGCCCAGTGTGTCCCCAGCATAAGTAAACGTAGTAGCCTAAATAGGAGCTAAATGTTTTCAGCACTTTACAAATGATTTCCTTGCAATGCATCTCAGTGTTTTCTTGATACGTTTATTTAGCTATTTTGGCAGAAAGTCTCTCAGTGCTAAGTTTTCTGTGCAGGTGATTCAGACAAGCTTGTAAATGTTACGCATTTGAGAATGTTCGTAGTGAACTTCTTTGAAAATTTTGGTCAAAGTTACCATTGTTTGGCACATAATTTTGTCTCTTATCAGGGTGAGGGTGCATATCTCAGCGGGCTCTCTCTACGTGTCAGGAAAAATTCTAGTTGATACCAGCTCAGTGGCTGCGTACTTCTGTTCTCCTACCACCCACTTCAATCGTTTCTTCTGTATGTTCCAACTAACGGTCTTTATTTAAGCGTCTACTATCTACATTCTTCCGTCTTGTTGTTCCCATGCGCTGTGCATACATACATACATACCTACAATATATCTATATATATTTTAATAGCATTAATGTCTTGTTAAAATCGATGAGAAGCCGTTGAAAAAATTTTGTTACCCACGACGTACGTTTCGCTGTACCTCACTCATCAGGTGGGAGGGTCAAAGATGGTCGAATTTGGTTCTTGACATTGCTACATCTCCCTGTGATATCCTCTCTAAATTTTGCGAAATGTCAAAAACCAAATTCGACCATCTTCGACCCTCCCATCTGATGAGTGAGGTACAGCGAAACGTACGTCGTGGGTAACCAAATTTCTTCGACTGCTTCTCAGCGACTTTTACAATACAATATACATATATGTGTGCGATGCCTATAGCGCGAGTTCTCCATTTTGATTTGACTTAATATAAATATTTTTTTTAATCTTCTGTAAATGATAGAACTGGAGTGATTATTTAATTTTGTTGTATCAAAATTATGCTGTGCATTCCCGTGTCATGCTCTCGATATGAGCTTCGTGTAGATGATACAATTATAGTGCATTAACACAATTACTGTGCGTAATTAGATAAAATTAGAGCACTTATCCATAGTGCACACACCTATACACACATACGCATACTTAATGTAACCAAATGCTTCAAACAAACGAATTTGGCCATACGTACTCCAGGTACTAAACATAGAGCAAATAACTACATATAACTCTCAGTCCAGCACTTCAAGTTATTTCTGATTTACTATATTGGTGCTTTGAATAGTGAAGTCATTTCGTTAACTAGGTAAAGCGTGAGAAACTATCTTCTTTGATCCTCAAAACCAAGTTTGCGTGTTGAATTTGTTCATTACATGACCACATATTTCTCTGTGTCTGGAGCCTTGCGCAACAATACCCAGGGATGTGTCTGTGTCTGAAGCTGTTTATAACATTAACCAGAGATTTCTTCCCATCTGAAGCTTTCATAACAGCAACCCCCAGGAGTGCCCTTAGCCTTAGTTAGACCCCTGGCCGCCTTTTCTTAATACTCACTTTGCTTCTTTCTTTTTTAATCCTTGTACAGATAATGCTTGCTGCTGCTGCTGTTCTTCATCTTCTTTGCAGACTTACTGCGTAGGAACACCCTATATAGTGCACTGGTTCAACGTTACTATCGGCAAACTATGTACATGTATTGTCTTTTTCTCTTCCTCTGTGAAAGTGCCCTGTTAATGGAGATCAAGTCTTAAACTATTGAATAAAACCAACTATAACTGTGGCTGAAGTTTTTCAATACAATAACCATGGAATTCTTTGTATGTATCGATGCTCTAAAGAAAAGTACCTAAATTTTGTTGACACATGTTACCTTAAATTATCAAAATTATACATAGCATGTTCATTATAACCGCACTCAATCTTCTACCGTACACTCTGCTAGTAAACACTGCTAGGCAAGGCCCTACGACTGTAATATTCATTTCTAGATTTTCTCGTTTTGCAGCCCCTTTTTGGAAGCTCTGCGGCCTAACGGTCGACGGCCATATCTTGAGGCCAAAACATTGTAATTATAACCGGCGGCCCCTTTATCTATTTAGGGAACATATCATTTCTACCGATC
>LQNS02278070.1:39437344-39448136 GCA_001587735.2 Parhyale hawaiensis
CGCCTGCAGGCCAACACGACCAAAAGCCGATGCCGGCAACAAATTTCAAACCTTAGCCGACCAGGGCACGAAGCACCGACAGAACTGATTAGTGATAATCACTCTATAATCATTGGGAGACTATTATCGTGGGTCGATAAAAGTAAATGACTGCCCAATGAATAAGTTGTTTCAGATAATAATTATTATACTCCTACCGGTGTTAATAACGCATTGTAGTAGTAATATATGCAATGATCTCTCTACTCTCTCTCTCTTTCTCTGATCTGATTTCTGAAGAAAGATTCCTGGAAAATATTGACACTGTGGTCGCATCACTTGGCCCAGATGATTTCAAGTGTTCAACAACTTAGCAGCCTATATATATATATACATCTGTAGATCAGGTACGATTAGATAAAATTCAACTGTTAAGGAGCTCATAAAGATAGATCTACACACGCCCAGACAAACATCAATATAGATGTCAATGGATATTATCCTTTGGGATAGACGATTGGAGGTGTTATGATTTAGAGGGCGTACATATGATTTATGTAATTTACCTGAGGTTCAAGATTCTTTTCGAGTGAAGCTATAGGGGCTTCTGTGTCGGAGCGACTGGTCTATTTAATATATTTACTGCATGTTATTCTCCTTGGTATAGCAATGCCGTTTCTCAGAGCATGTCGTGCTGATTGCTTTATGTTAACCAAAAGGATAATCACCACAAGTGGATTACATTTTACGCTTCATCTCAATTACAAAATTAGAGTTAGTACGAAACGCAAGTAAGACAAACTAAAAACCTGTTAGTGATGATACTAATATCTAAGCATACCGTTCCTAACTAATATTTAGTAACAACTGAAGCATAAGGATATAACTAACTAAGTATACATCCTATGGCGAAAGCCAATGCCAGTATCGATTGTGGTCGTATTATCGTTATAACGACATTAATCGAAGCAACTAAATATACAAGATGCAAGTGCGCAAGAGCTCTCTTCTGTATTTCTATGTGTCTATATGTATATATAGGTGAAAGGATACCGGCCTTTTACACTGCTGTTCCTTTTCACTGAAGTTCTGCTCTAAAGTACTGGACCGCACTGATAACGAAATGCGAATCGTCCGGAACGTGCAGTACGGACCGGTGGAGGAACGGATGAGATGCACAAGTTAGTTTTTTAGGTGGAGTCCGTAATGTCAAGTGAATGTGGGGTTTAAACACTGTGCGAATTGCACCATGTGTCCTCCTGGCCTAATATCAAATCTGGGACGACCTTGATTGGTGCGTCATGTGTGCCTATTCTTATGTGCGATGTGCGAATCGAGGGCAAAAAAGTTGCTCAAGTTGCAAGGTTTTAACCTAGGTCTGGTGTCTGGATACGAACGGCATCAGGGGCTATGCTCAGAGAAGAGAGGCTTCAAGATAAAAGAGAGAGAGAGACTTTGTGTATTCTTATGGCTGTGATAATCTTTTAGGTCAACGTCACATGTTGACGGATGCTACTACTGATAAGTAGCTTGCAGCGGCTGCCGCTGTGCGCGTTCTGTGAGAATGACCTTATGGGGATATAGACCGCGAACGTTTAGTAGAGGGCATGAATCGGAGGGTGTGTGTGTGTGGCCTTGTTACGAGGCTCGGCAGATCGATCTAGGTTATCAAGATGAGGCTAGAACGAACGTCTGCAGAGGGTTGGCATTGGTTTTTAAGGTAAAGCTTTACATATCTAGATTACATACAAAGGTCTATGACAGCGTAGGAAGAAATCAGATACTAGGAGACAAGACACAGCTATATTGCTAACAGCAAAGAAGAAGATAAAGGCATGAAACCACAATGGAAAGGAAAAATTAATAAGACAAAAGTAAATATCAAAGTTTTGCATACAAGTTGTTATATAAGAACTGGCGAGAAACAACTGTTATAAATGATGGATGCTACCCTGCTGGGGAGGTGGGAGTACAACACGTTATGGCAACTTCCTTGGGTACATTGTGCCGCGCATCGTTGCTAGCAGTCATTCACGTTTTTTCTGTTTTCCAGGTGACTGAGGATGATAGGACTGCTTTTAACATCTTCTACAATAATAAGACGACGAACAGCCCTAACCTACGCTTAAGATGCAGTTACAATCAAGGAATCAGCTAAAGGTACCCACTAGGTTCTGCATATGCTTTGCAACAGGGAATATTTTATTTTGTTTCATTAAGGACAAAATGAGAACTCGAAAATCTTCTAAGTTATTTAATTCTAACATGATATAACCGAAATTTGCCACTGTTTTACTCGACGTGACCACTTTTAGCCTTAACTACTGCCCAAAGACATGAAAAAACTACAACGCTTCATGGCGTAAGACTATCACTCGCGGCGGGAGCAAATTTCATCGCCGTTATTTTTTATAGCCAGCTAATAATAGGTTCCTGGCATGGGTCACGTCGAGGACAGCCCACAAGACACCCTGCAAAAAATCATGAAATTGGTCAAATCCTTCTACGTGTTTCTGGGTGGAAAGCAAATTTCGTTGCCGTCCTTTTTTATGGCCTGCTAATCCTATTTTTCTTTCGGTTTTGCATGGGTGATATCGAGGATAGCCCACCAGACTCCCTGCAAAAAAGTCATGAACTTAGCTCAATTCCTACCCGTTTTGAGTGGAGAACAAATTTCATTGCCGTCATTATTTATGACCAGCTATTTCCAGCTTTTTTGGCGTGGGTCACATCGAGGGCAACCCATCAAACTCCCAACAAAAAATCATGAACATAGCTCAACTCCTTCGACCACTCATTGGGTGGACAAGCAAATAAAATATATACAAATATACTGTATACACTTAAATCATCAACGAAAACATTGTCACATCTCTCACTTTGTTCGCGGGGGATAAAAAAAGGAGTAACGGAGGGACGCCGTTTCACGCACAGCACTCTTGCGATTTCACATGCACGAAGAAAAACTCTCTTCACACCATCCAAGTTTTTAAGTTCTTGCGCGAGCCTTTGTTTCAAGAGTAGACTATAGTGTATGGGCCATTTGGTTGAGGACGGCTGAAGATGAGGGCTACCCAAAACTTTATCAACTAGAGCATTCTGAGAGCGCATACCTCCGCCAAGCAATGCAACGACAACGAAAAATTCAAAGTGGTTCTGAAACAATAATTTCCTTTTTATCAACAGTGAAATCTGGTCATTTGTGCCTTTTGACTGTAATAACAGCTTCTGTATTTTTTGAAGAACCGTTCATAACTTTTCGACTAATGTTGATGAAAAACATCCTGGCACACTTTAGTCAAGCACACAAACTGACAAAATCGACCATTACCAAAATTTGGTCATTTATGTCTTCTAACATTTCTAATAAATCCTATCAATATTATAAGATTCGGTCATAACTTTTTGAGTTATTTTGCTAACTGACATAACATCAAACAAAGAGAGAAACGAAAGAGCAAACAGATCATCACAAAAATTTGGTTATTTACTCTTCGTGATATACCAAACAACTCATGTACGTTTATAAAAATCAGTTCATAACTTTTTGAGTTATGGTACTATGAGAAAAAGAGGCCGAGAACCAACCAAGCAAACGGTTGTACGGATCTTGACCAAAAGTTAATCATCTGTTACGCTTAGCATACCTAACAATCCCTGTAAATTTCGCAAACATCCATTGGTATCTTTTTGAGTTATCTAGGCGACAGGCAAACACACAAACTCGACAAAAACATAACCTCTTTGACGGAGGTAATAAGGAGGGCAAATTGCTAATGCACCACCCTTGGGTCGTTCGTGATGTGTGTGAACCTCCATTATATTGAACGGTTTTTAAAGTATTGTGCTTCTACAGGCATCGGAGCCATTTTGATCGTCAAGTAATTCTCCGTGTTGGTTTTTTCATTACTAAAGACAACCCCTCCACGCTACGTGCCTCGGCTACTCCATTTTTGAAGCGTTTTCGGTCAATAGTTAAGGCTAAAGGTAGTCACGTAGAGTAGGACATCGTTAAATCAGAGAGAAATCATTATAGAATTAAATGACTCAGAAGAGTTTTCAATTCTCATTTTCCTAAATGTAACAAATTAAACCATTTTCCCTTGCAAAGCATATTCTCCACCCGGTAAACTCCTGATGCTATTGCCGAAAAAAATAGGTCATCATGTCGACCCTGTGAAAAGATGCCAGAACCACCCATGACGGCGGAGCAACGATCAGCTGCAGGGATTTTCAAACTGTGACAAACAGGCATTCAAGAAATACTGATTGCCAGTCCCATAGAGCATCTGGACAATCAAGCAAGTCCTTTTCACCCCACATGCTTGTTTTGACGTGCCAAAATATACAAGGAATGCCATTCTTGGGATCATAGCTTCCGTGAGAGGCCCGTAGAAAGTGTCCCCTCTTGCGCCCTAACACTTAAGTTTGAGGATGGGATGGGCCCGGGCGACCCTTGATGGGTGTATTTTGGGGATGAGCGGCACCATTATTTCAGGCAACAATAAAATGGTGGAAGAGTTATAATATGGACAGGCATTATCAGAACTAGACTAGTTGGTCCTATCGCGGTACCTGAAGGAGTGACAGTGACATCTGCTGCATTTTGCAATCACCTGACAGATTTTTTTTGTGTCTCGGTTAAATGACTAACCTCTTTCGCAACTACGGGACATCGTTTTTTCGTTTGTATGCATGACAACTCTCCCCACGCTGTTGTACTACTACTACTACTACTACTAATACATTCGTAGCCTCTTTAGGCATCTGAGATAACAAGTTAATGATCTGGCTGCCCTTTTCTGCCGACGTAAACAAGCTTAAAAACTTGTGCACTATCACTAAACTCGATTTTGATGAAGATTGATGTCAATATAATACAAAAGTTGTTTTCTGGGAAGCCATCATTTGTGTAGCAAAAAATTTCTACGTGCTACTGTTGAAAATTTGACCGATTCCATGAGTAGGAAACCTTTTGATTTAATAAAACTCTACGGCGGTCATGTGGGTAGGTAATGATGTTCCATAAAACGCAATTTATTCCTGTAACTATTTGTTGAATATACTCTGCATTGATCCTTATTTTATCTTCTTCTTCCTTATTTCCACAAGCAAAAGTAGATATTTGGTTGCTTTAATTGGAAAGCTATTGCTTCCGGCCAATGAAACTTGAATGATATCAATTTTTTTTTTTATCAATTTCACATTTAATTGAGTCTAATATTTGCTATCGATGTTGCCACGACCTGTCAGATTTTCTGTAAAATTTTTCATGAACTACTTCGTAGGAAATAAAGAAATTGTTATTTTTGCTACCAAGCTATTATTAATTACCATTGGTCAGAGTGTATTGCAAACAATTTCGTAAAATATTTCTGATACAATATTGCATAGAATATTTCTTGATTTTCCCAATTGTATCAGGATATTTTCAAATGTATTAGCTTGAACATTTAGCGCAGGTCACATTGTGCAGGATAAACAGGCAAACTTCTCAGAAGAGCAGCTGTCGATCATTCATGCTGCAGAGAAGCAAATACTACGGTAATCAATTGAGTAACCTAACAATAAAATCTCCCGTGTAGAACTTGCAATTTTCTTTCTCTTCCCTGACAGCGGCACCGGTGCGCTCGTCGCTGGCAGAAGACTCTGTTGAGTCTCCCGTCTTCACCAAGGGTAAGTCTAAATTGCTGGTGACATGTCCTACTGGACAGAAAATAGATTTACGTATATTGAAGAACAGTTTTTAAGGGCATTAAATTCGTAGTAGGTTTAGGTGCTCGCTCATTCTATGTCTTGGCATGGGGAGTCGGGCCAATAGCGGGAGCCCAGAGCTACTGTACAGCATTTAGTTACTATTTAAGCCCACTGAGCCTCTTCTTTCAGATCCTTGCTACTCCCTTTCGTTCTCCTTTCCATCGTATTTTCCAGCTTGCTTTTCCTGTGTTCCATGACCTTCTAAGCATTGGTTTCTCATACTGCTTGGCACACTGCATATCCCTTGTGAGTTCTTCTCTTTGAGGCTTCCTTTGTGGAATTTTGAGTTGCTGCTCTGATTGTAAAAACACAGTATACCCAGTCAGAAATTTTCGGTGGAAGCACCGGTAATTATAGGCTTACCCAGGATTTTATAGGCTATTATCGATGGGTGAACGATTAAAATGTTGTTCAATGGCATGCCATCTGAAATTTCCTAAAAGACGCCTCTTTATTGAAATGGTCGATTTATTGGTGTATAATAGCCCATAATGATAGGCAATTATCGCTAATTTTCCACCAATTAAGTAATCAGTTTTCAGTATATGTATAACTGTTTTACATGTATGTTCACATATCGGATGCCAGAAGGGTGGGGTTATAAGCCCTTGCCCCGTTTTAATAATAAGACAAGCCCTCTCTTAGCGCCCTCCTAGGATTGCAAAATGCAGGTATTACGTTAATTTTAAGAAGAGATGAAGCTAACAAGCAAGATATTCAGATCATAGCTATAAATTAAATTTAATATATTGTTTTTTGCAGTAGTAAACAATTGCCTTTTGATTTGCGAAAAAAGTTGTGCTCGACTTTAATTCGCTTCGTAGAGACATTGTAACAATTAACGTATGCATGTCCTAATAAATACGTTTTCTAACGTACCAATATGTAAATGTGTGATAAGCCTGCCGAATGAGTAAATGTGTTTCCCATTTCATATGTATCAGCAAAATATGGTACCGGTTTATATGGTAGGTTACTTAATACAAATATAACAACAACAACAACGGAACCTGTTGTATTTCCAGAAACAAAAGCGTAGTTGTTATGTGAATTTCAGATCCGCATCATGTATACGAAGTGTGAAAATATGCCACAAGTCAGACTGCACATTTTCCATTATTTTATGACTTGCGAGCAGTAGCAACTTATACATAAAATCTTGCCTCGTGTTGTTCCTTTCCGAGAAGGTATCTAGGGTACGCAATTTTTTCATGTATTTCTAAAAAAAGTGTGAAAATTTCGCAGAAATAAAGCATTAAGCCTAAGTTATGATGCACTTAGACCCGTACCATGAAGTGTGAAAAATGTTCCAAGTCATGTATTGAATCTCCTACAAAATAACTTCGAGCAGTGGCAGCTTTTGTCGTATTGATGCCTCTTTAAGTCAGGCAACACCTTAATTCTCCCGATCTTTTACTAATTAAAGCGCCAGGGCTTTATTAAGTGAAGCACGAAGAAGCAGAATTATACTATAGAAGAAAAAATTAAGTACATAAAATGTGACAATAAACTTTATTAGGCACTGATACAAACATTACCCGAAGCGTTACAGGGTACACAAGAGAACGGACCCTATTTGTAGCTTGAAAACAAGCAACGGACATTGTGCAGTGGTCTCACATTCTTTAGGCAGCTTAAACCTCACTAAGACAGAGCTGGCGGTGGTGCAGTGGTAAAGTGATGGACATCACAGGCGGGGAACGGAATGAGGGAGGTTCGAATCCCAGGGTGTGCGGCTTGTTTTTGTCGTATGCGCAGGTTGTTTTCGGCAACGCGCCATCGATATTCCACCAAAGTGCGGCACCGTGTTATAGGCGAGGAAAGCGGACATATCCCACCTATACAGAACCTATAATTATCGGCAAGTTTCATCGATTCGGTGCCTATAAGTGCTTATAATTACCGATGCTTCCCCCCAAAATTTCTGACTGGGTAGTTTCTTCTTATTGACATAGTTTGCTTCTCTGGATGAAGATTCTAGCGGCTCGTAGGGGTCTACAAGATTATCAGGTAAGGTACAACGTCTAAGTGGGCTCAAATTAGGATTATAAGAATCAGGACACCAACTGATAAGCTAGAGAAGAATTAGCAGAATGATTGAAGCAGGGGTGGGAGCGCCTTAATTGTGACGTCAGCGGTGACAAGCGACTGTCAGTAATTGTACAAGGAGTCAAATTCTGTTATAAAGCTGTGAATAAGTGTTCTGAAACATTCTTATATTCACTAAAACGTATTTTACATGAAATGCCTAACTAACATAAGGAGTTGAGAATTGTATAAAAGCAGTATATGACTAAACGCTTCGTTGTTAAATTTAACTAGACGCTTGCCTGTTATACCACTCTAATGAAACTGGCCACTTATTGACCAATCGAATCACACGTCTGATACAATCTCTATGACAAACAGCCTACATGCCACTAAATGGCTTATCCTACAACCGAAAATATCAGGAGACAGCATTGTTAGTGGAACTCTTCATTCACTCCCCGCATATGGTATGGAAAAATTGGCACCGAGGTAATGTCATCTTTGACTGCACCCTTCCCTGGCAAAGTCACACAAATCCATACGCGCTGGTTCGTGCGGCAGACATAAGCCAACTCTCCCCATAAAAGTACCGGGCTTTGCAAAACTCCTCACCTGTTTTAACAGTTTGTCATCCGAAGTTCGCAAAAGCTTTGTTTATGATGAAATAAAACAAGATTTGTAATGTATTAGTTTATTATGATCTAAACAACATTGCTATTCAATAGGACCTCCATTGGCAGCAATGACACGCCTTAATCGTGGTCGGAAGTCCTTACACACATTACGGACTTGGCCCTTCCTCATCTGGGCTCAAGTGCGGTTCACAGTGGCTTTCAGCTCCTCAGTGTTGTTGTGGCGATCTTCGCATGCTTTACTCTCAATATGCGGCCACACGCTGTAGTCCAGAGGATTGAGATCAGGCGACTGTGGGCCAGAAAGTTATGTTTTGGCTCATTCAGTTTTGAACGGTTTCCGACGTGTGCGCTGGTGCACCATCTTGCTGAAAACACCTAATCTCCATCTTTAACGATTTTTCTGATCCAAGGAAGAACTTTTGTGGCCATGATATCCTTGTATTCAGCCCCTGTCAACCTGTAACCATTCTTGAACCACACTGGAGGCATCTTCTCTCCATTGGAGGCCACAACACCAAGCATCATCACAGAGACCGGATGCTTTGTTGTGGAGACATAACGAACATCAGAGATATCTTGGCCAAAGCTCACAACTCGATCGTTCTGTTTGTTGAAAACAGGATCCACGGTGAAGGTTTTCTCATCTGAGAAAATGATGACTCGATTTCCATGACTTTTCAAGCTGTTCAGAAGGCGGGAACATCGCTTTTGACGCTTTTTAACCAATTCAGCAGTTAAGAGCGGTCTTTTCTGACACTTTAAGCTCATTCCACCTTCACTCTTTACAGTTCATGACACGATTGACACAGAAATCTTCTTCGCAAATTCAGTCATTTTGAGTTTTGGATTATTTTCAAAGGCTCTTCGAACATTCTCCCGTTGAAAAACTTGTAGTCTGCCTGAACGTGGTCGATCTTTGAGGCTTTCATTATTCTTAAGGCGGTTTTTGACCCGTTTCGCCGTTGATAAACTGACATTTTGCAACCTAACAATGTCCGCCTTCTGGTGACTCGCTCGAAGGTAAGCTGCTATCTTTATCCTTTTTGTTTCCAAAGTATAAAAATGAGCAATGTTACCAGTTATTATATTTTCTGAAATAATTTAGGAATGAGTCATTGTCAATAAATTTCATCAAGTATTTGCAATAAGTTTCACACTTTGAAAATACAAAACAGGTCAGGACTGTTGCAAAGCCCGGTAAGTGCAGTTACAGCCGATTACGGGTCGCTATATGAACTATGGCGCCGAAACGGAAGGTTCAAACGACCCGCTACCTCCTACCCCCGCCACCCTTGGGTAGGTACCCCCACGATAGCTATGCGCACAAGCAGATTTGCTGATTCAGCGCGCCCGGGCCGTGACAAAGACCTTGCCATGCTTGGAGGATCGATCGTGCGACCTTGAGCACAACTTGTGCAGCATGCATTTTTCGCTGCTACCATGGGTATGTAAGAGTTTCTCCTGCCATACCGATGCCACTGATATAGCGGTTAAAACATTTTCTCCCCATCTTTCAATGAGTCAATTTCTAACTTTCGTAAAAAATAGTACGCTTATATAAGCGCTGCCAGCACTTGAAAAGAATGACCTGCCTTCTAGCCCTCTCAGCGCTGACTTTGCGATCGCGCCGTTCCATACTCAAGAGTCCGGGGTCGAACCCCTACAAACTGCAATTCTGACCCACAATAATTGAGATGAGAAGATGTGTTCTTCCCTCCTGGATAATGACAGGCTTGAGTCGACAATAAATAGTATTTATATAAACAGTTTATAGTGTATATATAACTCAAATATATGACGCGAGTGAATATATAAACATAAAGAGTAAAGTTAGAGACTCGAACCGGTGACCTACAGGACATGCCGCCACTCAATCACAAAGCCACCACAGCGTAATCGTTGATCTGTAAGGTCCTTAGTGCGAGTCGCTAAGGCGACTCTTTTTGTTAGTTTTATTCTGTTAAAAACACACGGGATGATGGATGAGCCCCCTGTCTGGACGGTACCAGGTGTAGACGAGAAAAAAACCAGTGTGATGTTGGTATATAGGTATGCTAGGTGTCTCCTCTCCTGTATGAGGATTAGTTATCCCCCCGCGAACGAAGTGAGAGAGGAGATAGTGTTTTCACTAAAGATATAAGTACATATATAAATATATATACAGTGCCTAGACATAAGTATTTGCACAACTCTATTTTTTTATGTATTTTAAAAAATTCAGGGTCTGCCTTACGATAATTTATACAGGGAGTTTATATAGCATATATGTAATAGAATATTTAAGCAGAACAGTCAAATGTGCACTTATAACAAGAAAATTTAACACAAGTAAAAGTAATGAGGGACAAAAGTATTTGACCAAAATAAATATGATGTTGAATCTTTGATAT
>LQNS02278070.1:39465291-39479127 GCA_001587735.2 Parhyale hawaiensis
GCCATGGTGGCCTGCGGGATGATATGAAGGGAGCATCGATGCATATTCATGGAATCTAAAATATAAAATTCGGAGCTCTACATCCGCCGGTGGGAGAAGTTCAAAAACCTACACGGAAATTCTGAACAGAGGATCCCAAAAGAGCGATGGATGGGCTTACCTTCGTGTCACAATATTGCCATTTCACTGATATGTTTTTTAGTCAAATCCTCGAGGCAAAAGCTACACGCTGGGCAACAGAGAGTGAAATTCGGAGCTGAAATTCATAGATCTGTCTTTTGCCAGAGCGCAATGGCAAGAATTAATGTTGGCTTAGATGAGCGCTTTTGGAGGCCAAAATTAAAGATTTTCTTTTTGTAAATTTACGGTATCTGAAAATCAAGGTATTATGCACTCGGAGATATTTAACAAGCAGGAGAGAATGAGAGAGGACGAATGCCACGACATGTGGACTGTATCGGCGCTGGTAGATACCATACCTCAACAGAGCGCCTACGAGTATTGGTAGATACCATGCGTTTTAACGGCGTCTAGGAGGATTGGATTGGTGCAATGCCTTTTAACAGTGCCTAGGATGGTTTAGTATAACAATGCTTTTGCTGGCGTCTAGGAGAATTTGGAAGAATAATGCCTTTATTGATTTCTAGGGTGAACTGAAAGAATAACGCCTTTGACATGTGTCTAAAAGGATTCGGCAGAACAATGCTTTTTAACGGTGCCTGGAAGCGTTTGGTAGACTCCATGCCTTTAGACCAGCGTTATCCATTGGGGTGTATGTATATGAATCCATGGACCCCCTGCTAGTTCACGCAAGGACCCCTGACTAGTTCATGACATTTGAAGATTGTAATATAGTATTTCATTGTTTTTATCTCATTGATGATAGTGTTTAAGAACTTATTTCGAATTGTAACAGGACAAATTCATATATATGTGTGTACTGAATTATTACAGGATTTATTCAAGTAGGAAATTTTAATTATTATGTAGTTACCCCTTAATGTCACTTTGAATCATAGAAAACGATAAGGGTTCTCAAATTGCGTTGAGTGCTACATATGATTACTATAATTCAATGTAAACAGTCTGTTGAAGCAAGTCAGAGATATATGCAAGAGCATAAACGTGAAGATTTACTGTACGTGATTGGCAGAGATATAACGTAAGTAATTATTTATTTAGCTTTGATTTTACTCTATTGATTGAATGATATGACACTTAACGCTATATCATCTACATAAAAATACTCCAGTCATACAGTATCCAAAGACCACACCATACATTGACTGGACACTGGCCCCTAAGGCAGATTTCGGTCCCGCAATTGGGCCTGACTGCACTGTGCCACAGACACATTTTCATGTGTTTTCCCATTACTTTTTTATTCTTTGTAAAGGCTATTTGACTTATTTCTTTTACATTCAGTAATAACTGGGAAACCTGTACATACTTCTAAAACTTCTATACGCAACAAATTCGCAAGAATATTACGGTTTGAACTGTAATTTTGTAGAGCAACTGTTGGTTTTATGTGTACCGTAAATTTGTTTCGCAATAGGAAAAATAGTCTCATTTTCTGAAACAGAAGCTTCTCAAATTCGTTGTACTCGATTTCTAATTAAATGCCAAGTAAACAGCTGATAAATATGATAATGAAGTTTATTTGGTAGCTATTTGGGCTAAGCGAGAAAATCAGAACAGACTGTAGAGCTGGAAGGTGAGTTGGAGCAGCTTGCAGCCATAAAGTGATGGAGCCCGGCCAGCAGTGAAGTGATGGAGCACTGACTGCCATGAAGTGATCTAGCATTGAAAGGAGTGAAGTGATCTGAATGATGAAGCACTGGTCGCCATGAAGTGATGTTGTATTGACAGCAGTGAAGTGATTCAGCACTGATAGCCGTGAAGTGATATAGCTTTGACAGCTGTTAAGTGATGTATCATTGGCCGCCCTGAAGTGATGTAATCTAGGCCACTATGAAGTGATTTAACTCCGCCAACCATGATATGTTTCAAAAGTGGTGCAATATACCTAAGCAGTTGGTATTAGAAATGATATTGACAATCACTATGTGCAGCAATAGATGGGTCCAGTAGGAAGGGATGCATCAGCCATAAATAGTTATGTTTTAGTATAATTTACCAGCTGTCTTGGTATCTTCATCTCATTGTTAAACATGTGTTTCTAGTTCATTGGTAGGTACCAATGTGGTATTACTGTGGTTTTAATTCATTTTTTCAACATTACTGGGTTTTCTTAGCCTCACTTTGTTGCGGCTATTGGGATGAGGTCTACCGAAACCTCTACATACATTAATTTTTAAGTTTATTGCTCCAAATCCGTCATTAGAAAAGACTCAATTGAATGTGACATTAAAGTACATTAAGTGAAATATCTATGAGCCAATTTTTTCTATAAAATTTTAATATTCCTGAAAATTATGATCAGTTTTAAATTTTTCTTTGTGTTTGAAGGTGTGATGTATATCGCCTACTGAAGATACATGATTGTGAATATAGATTCCCTGCTCTGCAACGCATTTCTCATGGTACGACAAAGAAATTAATCTTTGTTTGAGGTCTCTGTGATTATTAGAACTAATTTTATTATCACTTACGTAAATCGGCTTCCAGGCCCAATTAAGAGAGTCCCGATTTTAGGGTCCAGTCAATGTATGGTGTGGTCTATGCAGTACCTAATCTACAAAGTTGAGGAAATTTAATGGCAGGAGGTCGTGTGTTTTAAGGCGTTTTCACTGGCGATGCGCAGAAAATTAATGTTGATGAAACCTTGGTTTAGACTGTACCCAGGAGAAGTTGAGAGAGGTGGAGTCATTGCTTCTTCAAACCGCACTTCAGAGGCCGCCGAATACAAATTCTAACCAAACTTTTGCACACTGCCACATCGAAGTGCGTTATTGGTACAGTACCTAAGAGCAAAAATATAATTGTTTGGTATTTCTGATGCTCAACTGATATAAAATTCTGTTCAACAGAAATAGCAGCCATAGGCAACGGCAGAAATTATTTTACCTTAACGGCCCAGAAGCAGTCACAGCAGTTTTTTTTTTAATAGTGCACAGTAATTTCTTGTCATGTCTTCCGTAATGTCATGAACTAATGTCAAATTCGCTTTCGCGATGTAGCTGCATTTAATATAGCTTGTGCTAAAAAAATTACTAAAGAGCAAACAGCTAAAGTGGAGCAAGTGAGAAACTTTTTCTCAATATACGAGAAAATACGTCATGCTGTGAAAATATATACTAATGATAAATGCTTGAGAACACAAAAATTGGGAAATTTCAACGTTTGTTTCGAGTTTTCAAGTACGCAAAATTAGCGAACAATTAACGAAAAGGCACTAGGATTAAGGATTCTAACGTACATATTGCAACTTATAGCTAAATAAATAATGTCACTATTAGATTGAACTTAACAACAAGATTAGAGCCTTTATTTCCAGGGAAAAATACTAGAGCCATCTTAGAACGATGTGCTGTTTACCCAGGGAAAATGGTCTAAATTTGACGTTTTCGTTTTCTAGTGAAATCTGATTCTTTGATGAGGACGAACCTGTGGCCAAAAATTTTTGGCCATGGGCGCATTGGAACAACTCTAAATGGGGGCAAAGTCCCCCTCCAGGGGGAGGTAAATTTAGAAAGTTGACCGATTTGGCTGGAACTTTGTAATTATATGTAACATCGAAAATATAATCGATTTTCTGCAATAAAATTTTCTCGCTTTCTTCTTCGTTTTTTTGTTTATTCATTTTTCAGGTGTGGCTCATGCATTGACCTTTTCGGTCATAGTGCATAAATTGCACTTCTGGTTTTTCGACATTCTAACAATGTTTTCGCTTGAATTAGTAATTAGGAACGATAATCATAATATTTCAGGTGGGGGAAATCCATTTTTAACATTTTCGTGAAGATTTTCAATGAAATTAGCTGAACTGCTTGATAAATGATTTCTGAAACGGGTCACATACATCGGCTTGCTTTGTTGACAAACATGTGGCGCCATCTAGGTCGTCAAGAAAGTTGTTTGTACCGCCGCTTCTCAGTATAGCCAGATGTGAGTTTTTTATATGTTTCTCATAGGATATTAGAAGAACCAGACCTTGCTAGCCTAACCTTATGAGTAAGAGCGCCGTTATAGCCGAAAATTAAAAATTTGGGGCTCCGTTTTAATAACGCTTAAATCGATGTTCAATCGTATGTCCAAAACGACATTGTCGCTGTTGCTAGATAACGCGGTATGGTTATAAACAAAGCGAAGAAGGTGACCCGTCGAAGAAATTCTTTGTTAAGCATTTACACCTTCAAATTTCACTGAATGAATTTTTGAAAACGTCAAAAATGAATTTCCTTCATAATATAATTAGCATTCCTAATTACTAATTCACGCGAAAAAATTGTCGAAACTATCGAAAACTACCACCACAAGCCTCAACAGAGCACAATATGGCACTCAGTCTACGGGCTTGCTTGTTCTTTGCTTGCATAGTTACGCAGGAAAGCGGAAGATGGCGAATGTACATCGCCTGTCGGAGAAATTATTTTAAATATTTTACATATTAATTTCAGTGAGCACATTGTTAAAAACATCAAAAAGGGATATCCCCCATCCGAAATATGATTATCAATGTTGTTACATACTAATCCATGTTACACTTTTGTTGGAAATGTCGAAAATCCAGAAGTGCAGTTTATGCACTATGACCAAATTTTAGCTTAACCTATCCGATTTCGCTATAATAAATTGATTTATAGCTTTTGAATACATTACATATATTCTAAAAACGGGAAATGGGACATTTTCATAGAAGAAAAACGTTATTATTATTGATTTTACATATAATGAGCAAGTTTCATTTCAAGCTGACAAAAAATGCATAATGTCAGATTATGTGTGAAGTAACTTCTACATTTGTATGACGTCATAATTTTTTAGGTATTCATAATTTCCGAATGGTTTGCTTACGGAAACACCTTATTTTATAATCATAATCACAGACATTTTCCGCAAGAGAAGGATAAATATAAACAATAACAAGAGATGCATGTAAATTTCTGTTCAGTTTTTCGCTTCTCCTGTAAAATGTCATTTTTCAAGATTCAAACCGCATCATCTAATTCAATATTGATGCAACGAAAAAACAAAGACAGTTTTGGGAATAGGAATTAAATAGTTCTAAAAGTCTCTGCTTAGTTTGTCGCTTTTCGATCTAATTTTGCAGTAATGAAGAGATGAATTTGAACAATTGAGATATAAATTATTATACATAAGGATTAGATATTTAAACAAAAATCGAAGGAAAAAATGAAAAAAACTAAGAAGGGACTTTCATAGCTATTGAATTCCTTTCCGAAACCGTCTTGACTTTTCTCGTAGCATGAATATTGCATGAGATGAAGCGTTTTTAGTAAAATAATAGAAATACGTGAGTTTACCATGAAATTCAACGATAAAAAGAAAACGAAGAAAAAATTGGAATATACGATGGAGTAAAAAACGTTTTTATTATTTATTTGACACATTGTGTACATGTTTTGTTGCAATCGGCCAATAAATAAAGAAATGAGTCTAACGTTTGGGGTGGTCCCCTTAAAACAAGCATTGTCACTATGAATGATGAAAGAGTGTCCCTTTTTACAACCTTTTGACTTTTGAGAAGCAAAAAGTGTAGTTTCAAGAATTCTTAAGTTGTTTTGTGGAAAATTTTTATCAGCATTTCCAAAGAAACCTGGTAGACTGCATAGGGCTAATTCTATAAACAAGACCATTTACTGCAAAATTGTGAATGAGTAAGTGCTTCAGCAATGCATATAGAAATAGCAGGAAAGGTAGACAAGATTTCACACGAATAAATCCCGGAAGAGTCTGTTGTGGAATGAATGATATTGGACTATGTGCATATCGAGCCATTGTAAAGCCATTGATATGTATGAAAAATACAGAGGTTAAACTCCAGTTAACTGAAAGCAATACAAGAGTACTGGAGTCATATGCACGTCAGTGATGAAATTATGTTAATAAATTATGTTAAGTTGATCGTCTACAACATAATTATTATGTTGTGCTGTCACGGTAAGAGATTGTCCTGTAGGTGCATAGCAAAATCGATCAAATTGGGTGAAAGTTCTGGTATTATAATGGGTATGTTGTCAGCATGGTGATTAGACTTTGGATGTTAGATAATGATAAGGCTATTTTTAAAGGGCAACACATCAATGCAACTGCTTACAAAAACAAAGCGTTGAAATGCATTGTGCTAGGACTTCGAAATTCTGAAGTTCCATTGACTATATATATATATATGTATCCCGAATGCACAATGTACCATACTGCAGCTTAACAGGCACAGCAATCTTTCTAAGTTGAAAATATAAGAGTCAATCTTCGGAGTGCTCACTGCCCCCATTTAAATAAACCACATTGAACTTGGGGAAAAATTAATGCTGGTGGTGTTAGAAAGCACCAGTGGTAGAAAGCCATAATATTGTGGGAAATTCAAGGTAGAGAGAAACAAAATTACTCCTAAACATGAAGTAAATTTATCACATCCTATGGGAGACCATATATAGAAGTCAGAAGAGAGGATAGTAGTTGAGTACACTTTGTATTTGTTAGAGAAAGCTACTTCATGATTATATACATATATATTTGATTGTGATATAGTAAAGATAAAGGTAAAGTCAACTTAGACCACATCCTCACCTGGGAAACCCACATGCACTGGTTTGTGCTGCGGGTATAGGCCCACTGGCCCAAGATGAGTAAGTGTAGTCGCAGTCGCCCTCTGGCCAAGAACTATGGCGCCAATTTGACGGAAGGAACAAATGACCCGAGACCCCCCACCCCCCTCATCTCTGAAGCAAGCTATTCTACCACAGCGCTGAGCATGCACACACAACTTGCCGAGTCAGCACAACAAGATCTGCAAAGAGCTCGAGAGTCTGGCGGAGTATCGAACCAGCGAGCGATACATGGTGTTAGAGCTGAGAACGGAAGCATGCAACTACCGTGTTAGCCATTTATTATCAATTTTTACTAGTCGTTTTGTTGTTTTGTGGACTCAACAATTCAAAATGAATTTTAAAATAGCCGAAACTCTTTGATTCACACACTTTTTATTCAGAATTTTACATCAATTACAAAATCCTAAAAGCTACGCACAGTTGAAATTTGAAGCTAATTCGTGCGGTAAAATTCCAAATATTGCAACTATTCCATTTATTCTCTAATTTTGTTCACTAATTGATGTCCGTTTGGTACCTTTCATGTAACACCTGCAAAGCCTATTGGCACCTATACTGTATCGAACTCTAATCTCCTATTGCTGTTTTCATCTTTATCTCTGTCATATAGTATTTTGAGTTGATAATTTTAGACTATGTCAATAAATACCCCTCAGAGCGCACGGAAGCATAAATTAACGTATTTTATTTATACTAAGAGCTAATCTCATAAGCAAGAATTACTTCCAAGGTTGAACTGTTCGGGTGAGCAGAAGTAGTGACAGATCGCCTTTCACATAATACCGAAAAATATGATGTATAATAACTAATATGTCAACAAAATGCTCTGCAAAGAATAAGACAGTTTGATTTAGCAGTACCTGCCATAGAGTATCTGAATAAAGTTATGCTATGAAACATTCATAAAAATAGAAACTACAGCATGTAGGTGAAATTCACTCACTAGACTTGGCTGGAAGCTGTCACAGAGCATGTGGACGAGTAATGCTAACAATATTCATAAAAAACAAACATTATATGGGCGAAATATTCTCGCAAAAGACAAGACAGTTTGGTAGGACAGAAGGCGCTGCAGGACACACAAGCCAGGCGTGGAGTCCTACGGATAAGTTCAGTGTTTGCCAGAAGTCCTGCGACTGTTTGCTCTCCCAAGAGCTTTCCTGGATGTCTCCTCTTGTCTTGACGGCGCTGGCTTTCCAGAAACCAAACCACCGACCTTAGCTTTGGCTTCTATAGAAAAAATTAAAATGGCATAGTATAGGGCGGAAGGAAATGGATGTACTTACTTCTGTAAACGATGACATCATTCTTATTTATAACACTACATGAGTATTTTCTGTCATGTTTTAGACACTATATGCGAATCAGTAGAAAACACGAAAAATCATTCAAAGCTTACTCGTAAACGACTGTAAGCAGTGGGAGTTGATGTTCAATAATTCAAAAGATACACCAGTTATCCACAAGTATAATATCACGATAGAATTTTACCGTTAAGTTAGCTTCTTTACGCATGAGAATTAACCTTTCTCTGACATAATTAGTTGTGTATTATGTAGTCCATGCAACTACAGACAATTGATTTAGGTAGGGAATAAATATAAAAATCGGATTGGAATATTGAAAGTGAAATCCATAGAGCTGGAAGCACATTAGTGATATGATTTTAATTCAGATATTACTAGTGTTTGCCGTGTTATTATTCTAATATTATAAAGAGTCTGTTAGTTATTAAGTTAAGGTCCTGGAGATATAACTGTAAAGCCAAGGTAACTAGGGCCTCTGGGGGACAGAATCACATGCCAATGGCTATGTAAAGCTAACTTAACCCTATGGTCTACCCTATACCTCTAAATTAGTGGTTCCCGTTAGGGGTGCATATGAACCCATACACCACCTTTTGGTTCACGCACGGACCCTATAACGGGTTGAAAACTTTTTTTCAAGCGTCAGTGATAATTTTTAAAAGTTTTATTGCACAGGAGATACACTTTAGCAGTTTAGCTAAAGTTACTAAAATGACGCGTTTTCTATGTAATTGCATATAATTTCTTAATTAATAAAAAAGTTATTATTTATTACCATAGATCACACTTGACACTTTTTATCCAAGAAAGCCTTCGCTTTTAACAATGGTGCCAAGCATACAATTATTGTTATTCTACGCAAATATGCTGTTAAAGCAAGTAAAAGTAGATTTAAGACCTTAAATTTTTATAGGAGTACAGTGATATCACATTCGTATAATTGCTCGTTGATAGCATTGTGTTCTTACCTCCGCCAAGGAAGTTACGTTTCTGTCTTTTTTTTTTGTCTGTATTCCCTTTGTATGTCGCGAGATAGCTCAGAAAGTTAGGAACGGTTCTTCATGCAATGCGCAGAGATTATAAGGTAAGCTAGGAGGAACGGATGATTAAATTTTGGTAAAGATCTGTCCAACCTTTGTTTTTTTTTGCTTCTCTGGAATATAACTCAACAAGTTATGAACGAATCTTCATGAAATTTGCAAGGTATGTTAGAAATGTTACAATGAGCTATTGACCTTATATTTACCGCTATCTGTTTATCCGTTTGCTTGTCTCTATGTTTTTTGTGTTTGTCAACAAAATAGCCCAAAACGTTACGCACGGATATTCGTGATATTTATAGGAACTGTTGGGAATATTATGAAGCAAACATGAACAAATTTTTGTAATAATTCGCCTGCCTGTTTGTGAGTTTTTATATATGCTTGTCATAATTGTTACCGCAGCTGCATTAGAGCTTCATACTATTATGGATGTAGCACAGCGATGTGGTAGCGGTTAGTCGCGGCACTCCTGACTTTATCTTTGTGCTGAAGGGTTGTGGGGTTAATCAGTGAATTTGTGCGTGAAATGTTAAATTTTGTAGGATTTATTAGAGTAAATTAGAAATTCCTAACAGTGGATTCTTTATGTGAAGATTATTTATTAGCTTGAGTTAGTGAAATGAAGAACTGCGATATCTGAATTTATTCTAGGAAATTTTCTTCACTTGCTTAAACTAGCTCTTAATCTCGATTAGCCCTAATTTGTCAGATTAGCACGGTTTTGCTCGGGCTGTGTCGCTCTGCTGCACTGAGGTTCCTGCTCCTAGTGTATTTCTTAGAGATGGTATAGCACTGCCCGTGTAAGACAAGCTTGACCTTTTGTTTATTGCATGCTTTCTAGATGCTGGAAATCTTGATACTAGGCAGCAGTGTAGGTTCATGTATTTTCACCGATTGTTAATGGAGCTGCTTTATTTATTGCAGACATCTACCTACAATGTTTACAACTTGTGTCGGCTAACTAAGACTCTTGTAACGTTTTGTGCCTGTACCGTTTATGCTAATTTCAAGCCTCTAAGCTGACCTACTGTTTGTTATTCATTGCTTCCTTACAATAGTTTGGGCTGAGCCAGTATAGCTGCACGCTCATAGCACAATGTAAGCGCAAACCATCTCTTATAGTAATGTTTGTCAGAACATAACTAAAAAGTTGCAAGCAGATCCTTAACAAGGTTACACGTACTTTTAGGAATGTTAAGAGACACAAACGATGAAATTTTGGTGATGATAAGAAATAAATCCTGCATTCCGGACTAAATTACAATGTTTCATTACCATTGAGTTGTTTGGCGGAGGCATGCGCTCTCAGAGTGCCTCTCTAGTTACACCCGCCGATGAGGTTATGTTTTTATCCTGTTATTCTGTCACAAAGATTACCCAGAAAGTTATGGAAGGATCTGTAAGAAATGTACAGAGAATGTTAGGCATGTTAGGAGCAACAGCTGAATAACTTTTGGTGAAAAACCGTTGAACTGTTTGTTTGTCTCGTTTGTCTGCCTCTTTTTTTTTTGTACCACAACTCAAAAATTTATGGACGGATTTAGATGAAATTTTGATGAGTTGTTAGCTATACTAGGAAGAGCAACAACCAAATTTCTGTGATAATCAGTTTGTTCGTTAGTTTGTCTGTTCCTCTCTGTGATTTAATGCTTGTTAGCAAAAAACAACTCAAAAACTCCTGAATACATCTTTATGAAATTTGCAGGAATTGTTAGAAATGTTAAAAGGAATAATGATCAAATTTTGTAATGATTGGTTAGTCTATTTGACTAATATTTGTCAAAATGTTTGTTAACGTAGTAGCATAACTGTAAAAGCTAAGAACGGATCTTCAATAAAATTACAGAAGCTGTTATTACTATCAAAAGTCTCAAATCACCAGATTTTGGTGATGATAGACTAAATAATCGCTTCAGAGCCAATTTGAATTTTTCGTTACCGTTGCCTTTGCTGACGGAGGTATGCGCTCTCAGAGTGCTCTAGTGGTTTTAATGATTTGAATCTACTATCTTAACTTAACGACAATATGCAATGTACGCTTTAAATATCTACAGAAATATACTGCAGTCAATCAGTGCATAACATACAATATAATACCACTACGTTGAGTTGACTGAAGGACAGAGACTTTGTGTGCCTCAAGTCGTTTGCACTGGAGGTGCGTAGAAAGGCGAAGTTCGGGAATTACGGCCGGAAGTCGTGTACAGACGTTTCTTTGGGAAGTGTCTCAATTGTAGAAGGAAAGTCAACGTTCGGGTTTCGGCTATTTCCATTGTCACTTTAGCTGCTTTAACGACTTTACTAAAAGCGCAGGTTCAGAGAAAGTATCGTATCGTAGTACAGTACTATATAGTACCACTATGTTTTGTTGAATGAAGACAATGCTGCCTTAAAATTTTTCACTGTTCATACAGTGAGATACACCCACTCACTTTGATGACGTTCTTTGCATTTAAATTTAGAAATTAGTATTTTCATTGTCACATGCTGCTTTAAACTGGTATTTTCACCATTATGAAAAATATTTCACACATGAAACGCAAAACGAGATGAAGGCAGTTTTCCTTGCGGATATAATGTCACGTTGAAAAGAAATGCTGCTCCATTAATACTTGAACTGTAGCAGCGAAGTTCCTGAATGAGCCTCCTACGCTGAACCAATTTCCAGTATTCAGCAGCGAGTTTTTTCGATGAGATTATAAAAGGCGGATCCACAGGCGTTCGCCAGGGTCAGAGAATAGCGCAATACCATCCCGGCACCGACGTCTAGACTGCACGATCTTTTTTATGGGGGCTCCAAAATGGAAAACAAAGCAATCTGGCTGGAAATTGGCTGGCGTAAAGCCAGTCTATTGATAGACTGAGTATCATGACTACCTGCATAAACTTATACGATGCAATAGGAGTACATATTGCGCCCGGACCTCCTCGCTCACCCCGAGTCGCCCAAACGAAAAGTGAAGCAAGTTAGTCTTGGCGCGGCGGTCGTTGGTTCGCAATGCGCAGCAAGAGGAGGATAACACAAGGCAATTTTTCTATACTGCCAATGCAGAAGCTCTCGAATGAGTCTCTGGATCCACTCATAAGAAGATTTTCTTTCGTTTTCGGAAGCGTCTGGTAATCGTCATATATCTGGAGGCCTCGCAGCGGTCGCCTCATCAGAGAACTAAGATATCGTGGAGGCAAATGATGGACTTAAGTGATGGTTGCGTGCACTCTGGGGCACATGTAACTCTCGATATCTTCTGTGGAAGCAGCGCATACAAATTTGTTCGTGTTGTCACTTCTTACAGACAGCGGAAGAAAATGATAGGTATCCTCGTCCTCTAAGGCCGGTTTATACCAGTCTTTGAACACGGTCCTAGCTTATCAGCTGAATGCGCTGCTGTGTTGTTAAAGCTGCAAGATATTTACGCAGAACTTTCTGCACGCTAGTTCAGCCAATATTAGCAATAATTACTAGATAATTGAGTAATAGAACTTGCTGAGCCGACTGACTTGGCCGCTATCATTTCAGTTAACTTTTCAATAAACACACAGTTGAATTTTGAAAGCCAAACACAAGACAAGTGGACGTTTAACTGAGAGAACGCGTTCAGAATGCAGCCGTGTCTCCCGGCCTTTAGATACGAGTACGCTGTGACGGAAGCCCAACCCAGCGTTCTGCGCAAAAAAATAACAATTTACAAGGCTTACGCTGAACAACTTAACTTTGTAGTAGAAAGAAATTCGGTGCAGGTCAGAGGAAAGCATGCATCCCTTCCTTCAGTTGCATAATCCAGAGTATGACAAATTTTCTACAAGATGCAGTCACTTAACACAAAAACTCCCCATGAAAACAAATTTCAGTGCAGCCTTGTCTTCTAAGCAATGACAAGAAAGTGAAATAATACTATTTACTGACCATGTATATCCCAACAACAGTCTCTTTCTAGATAGCTTCGAAAAGCTACTATCCGTAGCAACTGGAAACTTAATCAGTTTCCTTGGAATGCTCCTAGAAATAACAGCACTTGGCTCAGAACACCATATCCTGGCCAAGAACTGTAATTACAATCGTCCCTAATGAAGAAAGTTGCATTACTGTTCAAATNAAGCTACTATCCGTAGCAACTGGAAACTTAATCAGTTTCCTTGGAATGCTCCTAGAAATAACAGCACTTGGCTCAGAACACCATATCCTGGCCAAGAACTGTAATTACAATCGTCCCTAATGAAGAAAGTTGCATTACTGTTCAAATTACGTCGCAGACCAAGTCTCTGTCTACTTCACAGCTTCAACTTATTTTGGAGGCAGATGTTAGAAAGAAACAATGAAGATGTAAGGACTTGCAATGCTGCCGTTGCGATAGTGATGGAAAAATGAACATTTCCACCTATTAGTTCACAAACTGGCGTCAACGACTTCTATCTCTTGACGTCTCTTGTGTATACATTTAAGTCTCTACAGAAGGTAGTAGGATGAGCCGCAGGGGTTCAGCCTAGCTTCATGCATGATAACCCATACACCTCTTGCATGTTCTTCGAAAATTTTAAGGGGAAAAGTAAACATGAATAACTTTTGCATGAAGATAACTTCAGCTTCAAAGCTGAACATGGAACGGAAATGGCTATATTTACACTTAAACAGGTTATAAATCACTTCATTGACGGTGGATCTCCCACGTACCTTTGCTTTCTAGACGCCAAAGCTGCATTTGACCGTGTTCACCATTACTCGCTCTTCAA
>LQNS02278070.1:39495959-39527180 GCA_001587735.2 Parhyale hawaiensis
TGCATTACCGAAAAATAAGGGGTGCCTTACCGTCCCTGCATTACCGAAAAATAAGGGATGCTTTTTCGTCCCTGCATTACCGAAAAATAAGGGATGCTTTTTCGTCCCTGCATTACCGAAAAATCCGGCATGCATTACAGTCATTTCCAATCGCTTTTTACCAATCATATGCTCGGTTTGACCAGTTTTCAAATCAATAAGCAATGTTTTCCCAGTTTCACCAGTTTCCAAATCAAACCGACCAATAACAGGTACGGTTTCAACATTTCGCAGAACAAAATTACCATTTCGCATAACAGTTCAACAAGGTCTCAATTTGCATACGCTTTAAACACTTTGCATAATAGGAGGACAATGAAACAAAGCGATTAAACAAACGGTAAATGAAACAAACAGTTAACAATACTTGGTTCTGTGACAAATGATACATAGAAACTCATGACAATAAGCATAAGAATAATAATAAGATAAGAATAAGCTAGGTTAGGGTCCTAGTGGAAGATGTCCTGCTTGTCAACGCAGGCTCGCAGGCAGGTGTCTGCGTGCCGGTATTCCGCTTGCACCCCACCTCGAGTGACGCTGGCCATCAGCGTGTCGTGAACCGCCTGACGCAGGACGTTGATGCGGTGCTGGGTGATACCCACGCCCGCCCTGGCCGCGTCTACAGCCATGTTTCGCGCTTACACTTCATTCAGACGCTGCTTCAGAGACGACTTGAACACGCTGAAGCAGTTCTCAATCGGGTCGGTAAAGGGAGAATACGGAGGAAGTGGCTTAACCTAGAGTTCTGGGCAGCGTTTGCGAGCGACATTGTGCACCGAAGCATTATCCATGATCAAGATTGGATTCTCTTCGCCTAAAATAACTTGTATGTTTGTCATGAATGCGAAAAATTTCTCTTTATTAACGCTTCCTGTGTGCACATCATAATACAGCACTCCAACCTGATCTGCAATAGCAGTGATGACTGAGATGTTGTCACCACGCTGGCCACCGACAGTCCTATTCACTCTTTCACCCTGGCGAGCTCTTCCGTATGTCCTCTTCGTGTGGAGGCTGAAGCCCGTTTCGTCTATGTAAACTCTGTGTCGGCGTAGACCTTCTAAATACATCCAGTGTCCGTAGGTCGCCCTTAGTTCCTTTATTCGGTCGCTGTTGCGCTCTGCTGCTACATTTTCTGCTTTCTTCACAGTGATTAGTTCGCCATCGAAGATACGCACTAGCGTGCTAATAGGCACGAGTTGCTTAGTTCAAAATGCTTCCCGCAGGTCTCGATTTAATTCACGTAGAGTAATGCAAGGATTTGCATCAATAAGCATGACCACAAAATCAATCGCCTCATTTTCCAGCTTAGGTGTAGACCCTCCCCTGTGCGGTGCTGCCACCAAGCGCCCACTGGCCTGGTAGGTTCGGATGGTGGAATACGCTGTGGGTCATCTCACCCCTCAGCGCGGCAGCAGTCACGACAAACCCTTGCCCATTTTCGTAGGTCTCTATGATTCACTGGCGATCAGCGTCACTCACACGATTGTTTTGTCGAGACATCTTGAAAATTTTGAATCAATCAGGGTGCAAGGGTGGTAGTCAACAACTCTCAACACACGCTTGTCGACCAATGATTAACATTGAGGCATCTGACAACTACTGCAACGAACTGAGGCTATGAATATGTAGACTTAAAAAACATTTAGTAATTGCTTAGTTCAAATTCTAATTGTTGTAATTCTGGCAAATGTAAATAATGTTATCACACATTTTTTCTAATCAATTTCATGAATGTTTGAACAAAATTATACATGGTGAACGCATTTGATAACTGTTGCACTTATAGAAACTGTTTACCTGTTATGCTAAATGGTCAATTGCGTTCTTAACTTTGGTGAAACCAAGTGGCAAAATGTCTAAATGAGATGCAAACTGATAGACCATCTCGAGTTTGTTTAAAGCATATTGGACTATGGTAAAAATCGAATGGGAAACACTATACCGTCACTGCGTCACAGATTTTATTATCTTTAAAGTGGCTCGGGTTACTGCACTAGCGTTGCCAGAATTGGAAGTGTATAATCAGCGTTGCCAAAATTGAGCAGTCTTTACATTGCAGCCCAAAATCAATCATATATAAACAAAATGTTTTCAGACTAATGTAACTGCTGGGCTAGTGATCAAACTATCAAAAATAAGCGTAGCCACGACTAAATAATGAGCATTACTATATTTACCTCCGCCAAGGAGGTTATGTTTTTGTCGTGTATGTCTGTCTCTTTATCTTTCACCAAGACAACTCAAAAGTTATGAACGGATCCCTACGATATTGACTGATATTTTTAAGCACGTTAAGAGAAACAGATGATTAACTTTTGCTGGAAATCCGTTCTTCTGTTTGTTTGTCAACCTAACTTTTTTGTGTCATAACTCAAAAAGTCATGGATGAATTTTTATGAAATTTACACGAGTTATCAGGTTTGTTACGAAGAGTAAATGACAAAATTTTTGTGATGATCTGTTCGTTCGTTTGTTTGTCGAAGCGTTTGATTTTATGCTTGTTAGCACAATAACTCAAAAAGTTCTGAATGGATCTTTATGAAATTTACAGGAGTTGTTAGTAACGGTAAAAGATATAGATAATTAAATTTTGGTGAGATTTGTTGGTCCGTTTGTGTATTCAACAAAATTTTGTCATAATGTTTGTTAGCAGTATAACTCAAAAAGTTACGAGCGGATCTTCAAAAAATTTGCAAAAACTCTTAATAATATCAAAAGGCACAAATTAATAGATATTGGTGTTGATAGAGAGAAAATCATGGTTTCAGAACCAATTTGAATTTTCGTTAACGTTGCCTTGTTTGGTGGAGGTATTCACTCTCAGAGTGCTCTAGTTTATTGTATAACACATAGATTCAGCGTTTCTCAAATGTTTACATTTCTACATAATGCCAGGATTATTCTAGACTAATAATTATTATACCAGTTCTACAGGTAAGTTCAACGTTGGTCTAATACAAGCATTATATTTTGCGGGAAATTCTGTCTGATACAGAATAGAAATAAGCAATGCTGCGTAATAAATTCTACAATTGTTGTCATTTCTTAACTTTAGGAAATTACGATAGAGCAAAGTAACACAACATATATATATATATGCTTTCAGCGTTACTTGTAGTGCAGTGAATATCTTTGTGATAGTGCGAAATCGATTAGGAAGGGCAATAGTTACGCAAGTGCCCGGTTTGATGGCGGTCGAGATACATTAGAAGCAGTTGATCATCCCATTTCCCTTGAGATAATGTATTGTGATTCGATTTAGTGCCCATTTTAACAACAACGCAATCCTACGCAGCAGACTTGAATTTAGGATAGTCTCAAGCGTAACCAGTTTGCGGGAAATAGCTAGTACTCGAACCAAAATCGTACTTTGAACACACAGGACAGAAGCTCCTGACGAGTTAAAGCTAACTGAATTCGATTATTTCAAACAATACGTGGTTGATTCGGAAACGCCATAGTTCCTTCATCTCGTGCTCTCCTAACCTCAGCAACACTCAATGGTCCGAATGAGCTGCTCTGACTGCATCTCCCCTTGCTTTTCTCAAATCCTCTTATTGTTCTATAAAAACTTCATGGCGCTGTAACTGTATGATGTATGAATATACACAGATAAATAAAAAATAAAAGAGATATATTGCTTGGATCTCAGATGCTCGGCGGTCAGTTGTGTTAAGTGGTGGTGGGAGAATTAAATTGGCAAATGGAGCAGGCATTTCAATTTTCTGCGTCCACAGTATTTAATACGAAGAGGTTTGAGATGCAAAATATAACAAACATGAATCAGTAAGTGATGAACTTGTATTTTGTCACTAAGAAGATACTTCCACGGTTAAAAGGAAATCAGATCGTGACGAAGACAATTGATTTACCTGCATTCTATCGACTGAAATGTAAATTTAAGTTCTTTAGTTTTCAGCTTCAACAACAATAATTTCCTTTCCAGTGATCAAATTGATCAAGTGAGGTACAGAGCCCACATCCATTACAAGTATTTTTTTTTATTATATACAAGTAACCAGTTTCAATTCTTGAAGTCTTCTAAACTGAGAACAAGGCAACCCTCTTTTACTGATGAGGCCTAGGGAAGATGTAGGGTAAAACTAAGTATATCTTGAAGGCACAAAAACGTTTGTGAGAAGAAAATGGGAGTGCGCCACGCGATGAAAAACACAACAGAAACTTTAAACGGAAATTTGAAGCTAATTTCGGAAAAGTCTAAATGAAGGAGAAGCAGTTTGAAGAAATGTAATACTGAGCAACCTCAAAAAACACAGAATACCCGAAAATGAGTTAACGCACAAACATAAAAAAAGCCAGTGAATCTGTGTTCATGAACAAAAAAAAAATAATAAATACGGTCGTGCAGGGCAAAAAATCTAGAATTACGATCATAACATCTAGGCAGGAAGACTAAATGCAGTGGTAAACAAGAAGCAAAAGCTTCCAGGAGAAAGTTAGCTGGACCAGCGGCAAGAAGCATGGCCAGCGCTTGGAAACATGGGTGCTCCATCTTCATTGGTTGTCGATGGCCCAGTCTCAGAGCTCATTGCTAAGAGGCTTTCGGGTCCTATAAATACCACCGTCCAGTCTCTCTCGCTTACTTCTTAATTGATGGAACAGCCTGCGAGCCTTGCTTCAACACCTCTCTTCGCCATAGTTCATGCAAGTATACCTGAGAGTCTGCCTGCTTCTAATAGACTGGAATATACGCAAGTTAGGCGTTTTAAGAGAGGAAAATTCTTAGGCCGTTGGGCTGGTGGTCTGATATGAATAGAGGCTGCGTGTTTTTGCAGAGGTGTGTGAACCGATTTCGACCAAGCACGTTTGCAAGCCTAAGCACAAGGTAGCTTGTAGCCATTCAGGAAGAGGAGGGGCTGTGCATGGGAATTACGAATTAACAGTTTTTAGATTCCTGGCATCCTGTACTTGTAGAAGTGTCTACGCATCTCATGCGCCCAGGGAGTAGCCACAGTACTTAGCAGAGGGGATAGTTACATCTAGCGGCAATTCTTGCTCTAAAGTTAGTTTGTAGGGTTAGGTAGGTCTTCTTTGCTTCCTTTCTTACTCACTGAAGAGGAGGCAATGGTGGTATAGGACTTCTTGGCGCCAGCGACTGGAACGGCGGAGACAAGATAAGTTGTCACGTTATACCCGTAAGGCTTACTTCTCCTGAACTTCGGACAGCAGTCTTGGTTTTGCCCTTTGAATCAAGTTTTTTTGCCTTAAACCTATATAGCTAACCATTGAGATGGCAACAAGTCAGTCCTGCTCCGAAAATGGACAAATGGAGTATAAGTGGATTGCCGCTGATCTCGCAAGTGTATTTACTCATGGTCTTCATTCACATAAGTGGCAAATAACGCTTAGTAAGGGGTTTCGATAAGCTGCAGTACTCAACTAATAAAACACAAACAGACTTGCATCTCTCTTTGGATTGGCACTATTAATGCTGCAATCGACTCTGTACTGCAAGTTCATTTGAGTTAGATGGCTCTCTTGTTTTCTTGCAGGAAGTTTGCTCATTTTTGATGCTGCAGAAAAATAGGTCCTAGTAACGATGTGGCTAGCTGAGTTGGGAACGGTGAGGCACAGTTAAGGCGTCTTCGATGCGCTCTCTGCGATCGAGATCTGCGATCGAGACCCATTTGCATTACCTTACCCCGAACTTCAGTCGTGGGTTTTCGATTTGTCACTTTGAGTCGAACTTCGAACGATATTGGCTAACCGATTAGGTTGGCGACGTTCAAAAAATTTCGTTCTACCGACCAGGATTAAATTTTAAAGCCACAGAAGACCATCGCCTTCGCGTCTCCTGAGGGCGGGAGTTCGTGGCGGTGGAGATAGGCGCTCACCGGACTTTAGCGCTTTTAACAGCCGAAAAAGTCTTAGGAGACCACAGCCTCTACGTCCCAGAAGGGTCTGAGGTTTTAAGGGTGGAGATTGGAGCTCTTATTATTGGAGCACTTCTGAGAGCCCAGAAAGTCTCTCGAAACAACAGTCCCTACGTCCAAAAGAACCGGAGTTCCTAAGGGTGGAGATTGAATTTCTCTTTATTGGAGCACTTCTGCCAGCCTAGAATGTCTCAGCAGACTACAGCCTCTACCTTCCAAAAGAACCGGAGTTTTTTTGGGGTGGAGATTGGATCTCTCTTTATTGGAGCACTTTAGATAGCCCAGAAAGTCTAAGGAGACCACAGCCTTCACTTCACCCGAGGGACGGCGCAGGCCAGCGGAGATTGGATCTCAGACGCGAGCGTTCGCAGCTTCCGGCGGACGAGGTCCCCGCGAGTCGAAGAAGCCATGACGCTCCCCAGCTCGCGGAGGAGCGCCGCTATAGAAGGGATATTGCTCTTCCGGCCCGTAATGAGCCTCTTGCTGTCACCAACAGCCATTGGCCACACCATTAGCAATAGGCGGGAAATTAACGAATACTTGTGATGTGCTCCAAAATGGTGTTATGGCGCACCGTCATTATCCTCGGGGCCTAACAGCACCGGGGCCTAGCTGCTGGGGATGAGAGGGGCCACCATAAAAACAGAGCAGAGGAGATTGGCTATAAAGTTGAATTAACTTCAAGGAGGAATCAGTTCCAGGGCGTTAGAACACTACAGCCCCGGCGAATATACGACTGTCATAAGCGTTCCGAAGTCTAGTCGCATCCAAACGAACGGACGCAATGAAGTCCAGAATAGCGTTGAGCTTAGCCTGAACATCGGGACTGCTGTTATGCTGTTGCGCCGCTTGCCTTCTCTGGACGACAGGGCATCCAACGTCCTCGTTTTATCTTTAGAAATACATGGTCTGAAAGTGCATGTGCAAACGTGACTCAAGAGATTAGAGAGCGACGATTTGTACTATCGACGTAATAAAAATGTAATTGATCTGTCCTTTTGAGTAACTGCGGAAAAAAAAAATGTATACCTATATCTACCTATTACCTTTAGGTGTTGAATAAAAGATTTTTTATACAACATAATATTGATTAAAAACGTCAAGACGCCACCGTTGTATATATATATAACTGTCTCTATTATGAGTAGAACATTGTAAAATTATCATCAAATGATGACTTTTAGATAAATGGCGTGCTTAGAAATTGTAAGAACTCTCGGAAAAAAGGGCGTAAAAAATTTGCCTTCAAGTCAATGTCAGTTGGTCGTGTACCATAAGTGGCCGATTGCAGCACTGTTGGTAAAATAATTACCAAACTTGCTCATTTTTCAAGATATAAAATAGCAGCACTCCAGCTCTGCAGCATTGATTATTTAATGGATAATTTGCCGGAAGAAAGTTTATTCAGACTCAAAAATTGACACTCAAGTTAGACGCTTTGGCATATTTCATGACTTCCTAGCACAATATTGACATGAAGAGTTTTCTAAAATAGAGAATCATGCATTGATCTGTTATTCAGGCCGTAAGCGATTTATTTGTATATACATTACTTGCAGCTTTCAATTACAAATGTAATCTACACAACATACATAAGGTATCATATTATTATTATTATTAAATCCCTCCAGACTGGCGACGTGGGAACGGAGAAACTCCATGAGGTTAACAAACCCCCACGCAACCAGCTCAGCGGGTGAAGAAAGCAAAAGAATAAAAAAAGAAGATCCGAGATCACAGAATAACTCTGTGTACAGATCGTTTAAAGCTGCCAATACCAGCGCCAGCAAAGACAGAGCCATCAAGAACATTCCAAATATCCACACACGATGGGGAAAACGAAAGGGAACACTGGCCCGTACGGCATCGTAACGGTTCCAAGGCAAACTCATGGAGAGCACCAGTACGCCGGGTATATCTCACCCGAACAAGTGGATCCGGAAGAAACTCAGCCAGTGGATGACTGGGGCAGTTATAGATTTTTTCTTACAAAAAACATGCCCCACCAAATCTGCGACGATGTGCCAGATCACAAGGTAAAACACCACCCAGCATGAACGCACATCGACGAACCACTTTGTCAAGCAAACACAGATGGCAATCAGCAGCAGAATCCCAGACTAAAGAGCAGTACTCCAGAAGAGGGAGGACAAAACAATTAAAGCAGCGTTGTGTCAATTCTACCATCAATTCCAAGCACGCCTCATAAGACCAATTTTCTGCCATGCACGTGAAGCAACCGAACGAATGTGGGGCTCAAACGTCAACTTTGGATCAAAATTGACACCCAAGATTTCCAAGTCATCAACCACAGGAAGTGATACACCATCCAGTATGAATACAGGAAAATTAAGGAGGTCCCACTGTACGCGACCTGGACACGAGCATGGTCTTAGTCTTGCCCGCATTTAGCCTCATCCCCCACTTCGAACACCAGGAATCAATTATTTCCAAATCATGCTGAATGGATTCTGAAACCTCTAATCTATCGCTACTATAGCTGCGAACAGAGAACGCGTGCAGCTTAGCTCTAATTGTGCACCAATTTTAATATGGATTTTAACGGTAGTTTCCCGTGTACCATGTTGATGGGGAGTAAAATTATTCTACAATAACTGTTGTAGAAGTCTCACAGTTATTAAAAATGGATTAATATAAAACCATAATGTGTAAAAGCATTTCTTAAAATGTATAGGATATCGACCTTCTAGTCACTGTTAGCCTGTCGTGTCGCATATAATAAGGCTGTTAGCTATGCAAACCTAAGAAAATGCAACTGTTTTTAATGCAGAGAAACACGATATTGGGCAGCAAGCAGGCGCCTAGAATTGATAAGTATTGAGGCACGGAATACATAACAATTATTCTCAAGATCATGAATACGTAATTTGCTGACAGATAAAAAAGTTCTTCGAATTTAACCTTGTGTTCGGCTCATTACGGTTTGCAGTGCTACTTTTGATTCTGCGCAAGCCTTTTTCTTTAAACGTGCATGAGCCAAATCTTTAAAATACAATTGGCATTCGTAAATGAACGAAGCCTGTTTTTTTCATAGCACTTTTGCCCCGAGGTTCCACAACGCGGGCATATGGGGCTTTAAACTTGTAGATTCTCTCTCTCTCTCCCTCCTCCCATAGAATCATCCATAACCCGAAGTCGAAAACAACCCCGAGCACCCGCCACCAGGCTTCTAATCTCTAAGACTTCTAAACTCTTTTCCTGGCTCTTTTGAGAGCCTGCGTCGCTAATCTATTCCACAGGCCAGGTTTTCGCTTCACGCTTCATAACACTCGAGTTCTTCTGATTATTTATGCGAGCTTTGTTTGCCAACTCTGAAGATCGAGCTAAGAATGAGGTCTTCAAAATATCATGAGTTGAAGCAGAAATTTAAAGTTGAAAGAACGAGAGCGACGATGGCTTTGGTCAGCGTCGCCCCCTTCCTCGGTGCTAGGTCTGCATTAAGCAAAGTACCTAGAGCCTCTAATGCTCTTGATAGGCCAAATAGTGCAGTTACGAAGGAAAATACAACTATGGTTATTGTGGATTTTCTAACTTTAAAATGTTTTATACACTTACTATTAGAAACTGCGAACGTTCCGGACTGTTATGGCCTAACCTGATTCGTTTAGTTTGGAAATGGATCCAAAATAGTTCTGAGTTTATTATATATTAAGAATGCCAATAATAATAAAGAAGGCACTGTGTGCGTGCTGCTTCTCAGGTCTCCATCAGCGTCACTCCTGCGCACCAAATGTAGGCGCAACAGTTCACTTCTGCTCCCAGTTCAGTAGCTTGACCTATGGCGTTAGGTCATGTCCGACTGTGTACCGATATTAGGCCTTGCAGGCTTCACTTGCCCGCAACTTTACACTTTTGCTTTGCTTCTTTGAACTGCGTTGCAAGTGCTAAAAGCAACACAATTACGTTAAGCCGGCTCAGTTCGCCATTTTGTAGAGCAATATGGAGTTTCTGATAGTCTCCAGAGCAATCGATTAAGGGTGAATACCTGTAACTCACTTCAACGGGCCGAAGCCAGCGCACCTCCCTCAAGTTGCAAAGAAGCCAAGCATCAAAAGTTTAAGTTCGGCTCCCACTCGAACGGGCCCGTGAGGGACTCTTGATTGAACAGCGAAATTGAGCCTTCAAGGCTTGGCTCTGCTGAAATTTCAGGCAGGGGTCCTGGCTTCAACCTGTTTATTCAAGTTCTAAGCGTAAGGTCAAAATCGATTTATTATGATACATCGAACTCAATCTTACCTCGTAAAATGGATATTTCAGTGGTTCCACATAACTGGGTTTCTTCTGATACTTGCGACACGATTTAAAGTATCGAAACCAAAGTTCCCGGCTGCATGTTCGGGTCAGCTAAGTCAAATTGGTTTGGCTTCGATCGACATCGACGACCCAATCGAACGTGCTCCTAATACTATTTTACTGTGGAGTTTAAGCCTTTATACTTACTCCAATGGATAACAAATACATGGAAAAGAAATTTATAATGAGTCAATAGGAACGTGAAACATTGTACGAGGTCGCTTGCTTACTGGATCAACGCACATGGGCACAGTAAAACAGAGGAGGGAGAGGGGCTCTTGAGTGGGTCGTTAAATTCGATCTAAGTCAAGCCTACTTAACTTGACTTGTCGAAACTTCAGATGTGCGCGTTGGTTATGCCACCATGAACCGCGTCGCAGGTGGTAAACGCAACGCGATTACGTTAAGTCGGGTACAAACTCCATTTCAAGTAGCAACATTGAGTTTCTGAAAGTTTCAATCAAGAAAAACCAATGCAGTCATGCAAGGTTTGAAACTCAATGCAGCGGGTCGAAGCCGCCGCACGTGTACGCGGGTTCTGACAAGGCAAGCGACGATGGCTTAATTTCAGCGTCTAATAACCGAACGTGCCCCTGATCGAACTGTAGCTGCATATCTCCTGTCGCAAACGCTTCGCTATTTCCCTCCAATTTTTTCATGTTTAACGCTTTCGTTTACAAAGTTTTCTCCTGTAAGAACCGACCTTCGAGAAAGTAAAATACTACATCCTATTCACAATAATAACGACACATCAAAATTTTAAATTCAAACAGTACAGTTCACAAAAAGCAACAAAACACTTGACGCGGCCGCTCAACACGCTGTTAAATCAGTCAGAGAAAGAATGTTTAATTACATTTTAAGGACATAAAATTTCTGTTGACATTTAGAGCTCTTTTCCATAATGAAAGGGCTAGGTCATCTAATATACAGCACCTTTGTCAAGATTAGTTTCAAAATGCTGTGTAGTTTCTGACAGAAAGATTGAATTCAGTGAGTTTGTTTCCTATTTATTACCATCATAGCTTCCCGATTAAATTAGCAACGCTTTGTTATACAGTTATTTAAGGTGTAAAGGTAAAGGTAACGTCAACTTGACTGCACCCGAACTAGGAAACCTACACACACTAATTCGTGCTGCAGATATACAGTAGGCCAACTGGCCTCGAAGGAGTGCACGGCTGCAGTCGACCATAGGTTGTCACGGGCGATGGCGACAGCGGCGGAAGGCTCTATAGAACGACCTGCGCCCACCCCCTTCCCCCCATTTTTGGCAAGGGTAAAGTACCCAGCACTACGGTAGCAGGCAGACACCGAATGCTGCCTAAACATGACAGGAACTCTGCTGATCGGCTGGTAGACTCGAAATAACACCCCTCAGTGTCAATATCAACACTCTTTTCTGCTGTCCTAGGTATAAATTAAGATGCAGTACAGCTGCAGTGACGTCAATTTGACGTCAGCTCGTCAAATTAGTCTGAGATGAATATGAATCCAATTAATATCTGCTTAGCATATTGTTTTAGAAACTTAAGCTTCGTGCAATATTAGTTAATGAAATTTGCGCAGTTATTACTGCGCACATGCTGCACTGCATCAGTTCTTCGAAAACTCTTTACTTTAATTGGCTCTTGTATTTACGTGGAAGTGCTCCACCGACTGTTATTTCTTTGCGTGAAAAACGTCGCATTTATCATGAGTGAATCAACTTAATATGCCGGCATCACATTATGCGATCGTAAGCTCAACTTATGAGTGGATGTTCACCTCTCACGTCGTCCCGATAGAGAGGGAGTTTCTGCGGCAATGATAATCACAAAAAGCACACTTAAGTTGAACTACGTGCACGCTGAACATCCTGCTTTAGTAGAAACAAATCAAATAGTATTCTAAACACCGTCGTGTGTTTATTTGTATGTTTAAAGCAGGGAGGCATTTGTTATCACTGTTCTTCAGTGATCATAATATTGTTATTAATTCCTTTATATAGGATGCACTGCAACTGCCAACTTGAATTAAAAAACATAACAGATAAGCATGCGAGACCGAAATTATGCTAAGTAACGCCATCCTTTTCTTCTGTGATATGCTGAAAAGCAATTATTTTTTGGCCCGCTCCTGATAAACACTGAGCTCTGTATCCAAGATACTCGATGGTGCTATATAACTCTGGAGTTTCTGCTCAGGAGCAAAGTTGTTCTATTGAAGGAAGAGCCTAAATAGGAAAATATTATCTGCTGCCACGAAATCGTCGTAAATCTTTACCTACTTGCTGACCGCTGAAGAATATCTTATTATTTGCTTCGATGATTATGTAGTCAATTAAGGTACCAGCATGAACTCTGAGCAGCTGAAATTTAGATGAAAGAATATATAGAGGACTGTACAAATCACGATGCATGAGAGGGCCTAGAGAGATGTAGGTTTCTTCATCGATCGGGCTTCAACGTTAGCAAAGAAAAAAAGTCTATTCAGATGTACGTTTGCTATCATCTGCAACCTGGCTTACTTTCTACCTTTCAGTTTTCATAGAAACTTGACAGAATAACCACAGCCTCCAACCTGGGCTTATTTTCGCCTGTTTGTTTAAAGCGTGACAGAAATGGACAGATAAATAAACAAAGAAACAGATAAACACACATTGGTCTCTATTATATATATTGTAGATTTGTATATTTCGTGTCACGCTCATAACAAAATAGATAGGCGAAAAATAGGCCACGTTGCAGCTTTTGCTATTAAGTTGCCTTTTCATTGGGATCGATGACCAAGGTTGCACTGGATGACAAGTGCGGGTTCCTTATCCCTTTATCTGAATGCACTTTTTGCTTGAAACAGCTCTTGATATCGAAGCAATAAAGATATTTGCAGCTTTTCTTAGCGCAGCCATGGAGCTGATTTTTATTACTTTCTCCATGCATCGAAACATATATTTGCCCTTAGTTCACGACGTATAAATTTAGAAGCTGTTCAACGCAACAGAGGCGAAGCGATGATTTTTCACGGGGTAGTAGACACAGTTCTATCTTGCAGCTTACAGTCTTCCTTTGACAGAGAGTTTTCGCTTCAACTGAAAACTTAGATGTGCTGAAGGCTTATCCTTCGGTAGCTAGGATTTGCAACGGGGAGTTAATTTTATTCAGCAATGCTTTGCTGCTTGCTAATGTAAAAATTTCTCTGCACTTTTTCTAAGGTGGAAGACGATTGTGTTGCTTAGATAAATTGAAAGAGAGAGCACTCATCTCTTACGACAATTTTAGATGGCCTATGTAGCGCATCATCCAGAAGCATATTAGAAAGGAAATTATGTTAACTAAAGACGTGCTTTTTACATATTCTGCGTGGTCATTTTTGACAGTGCAGGTACTCTAGTAATAAAAATAACAAGCGTCAGTCATGTATGCTGGATAGTAAATGCTCCTTAGACTAGTAGCTCATGCAATCAGCAATTAATGGTAGAAAATAAATCAGAAAAAAGTGTTTGCGTCGGTATAAACAAATTTAGTGTTAACGCTACAACGCGTCGTCAACATTCTTTCGTTTCTTCCATCTAATCCTTCATAGCGGGTCCGAGAGATAATCAAGAAATCATCTCGACTGCGTTGCATTATATAGTGGGACTCTCTGCTAGCTATGACCACTAACTCCCAAGAGCGGGCGAAATTGGTATGTAATTACTTTTCAGGAGTTTTGTGCCGTTGCCAACAAACTGATATGAGTGATAGTTCTGGTATTCAACAATAATAGCACTGCTAGAAGCGTTGCTGCAGGAGCATAAAATTGAGCCGTAGTCGAATGTTTTAGAATTGTGAGGTACTTTTTTCTACACAATAGGTTGGATTGCGTAACTAATGAACGTACGGTATACGTATCTTTGTTACAATTGTAATAACGGTCTCCAGAGGAGCTCTCTTATATCCATAACTCCATGTGGGGAAAGAGCCAATAAAATAAGTAATTAAAATACTCGCAGCTCAAACACAAAACGCAATGATGGTAATGTTCTTCAAGTGGCTGAGGGAACGGTTGTGGTATTGGTGATGGTGATGGTGGTGGTGGTGGTGGTCGTGGGGGTGGCGCGGCCAGATTAGGTTCCGCAATCAAAGCGAGCTATTTCAAAGCAATTTTTAATTAGTTTTACCAGCTGTTAATTAGAAAGATGTAGAGCCGTGCTTACGTGGCCCTTATTGCTCTTATAAGTCCGGTATCATTTAGCATGAGAGGGAAGCCTTCCCTGTAGCGCCACTGGTCTTTACATCCTTAATTAACGGGCGCATTGTTCTTTTACAATGGCAGAGCGAGGGCATTATATTGCAAACCGACTATAAGGCTTCGAATTCCAGACTGTGACTTTCGTTAAGCCAAATGAAATAAGATCAGTCCAATTAGAGTCATTCTTTCCAGTGAACTTTTGAGGTCTAATATATGCCGTTCTGCAGTTCTACTTCAACGGTCTTCTGTGACAAAATACATTAGTCTGTAAGGTCAGGGCTTTGACACTGGCTTCCTTTCTATGATTAAATAGAAGTTAATATAATAATACAAAAATTTCCCTGCCTGTTTCTTGAGTGCTCTCTCACTTGTACCTTCAAGGCACACAGTGCGTTTAACACTTAATAAGGTCCAACATGGCTGGTGCGCTTTCTTTAGTTTAACACTTAACAAGGCCCAACATGGCTGGTGCGCTTTCTTTAGTTTAACACTTAATAAGGTCCAACATGGCTGGTGCGCTCTCTTTAGTTTAACACTTAATAAGGTCCAACATGGCTGGTGCGCTCTCTTTAGTTTAACACTTAATAAGGTCCAACATGGCTGGTGCGCTTTCTTTAGTTTAACACTTAATAAGGTCCAACATGGCTGGTGCGCTTTCTTTAGTTTAACACTTAATAAGGTCCAACTTGGCTGGTGCGCTTTCTTTAGTTTAACACTTAATAAGGTCCAACATGGCTGGTGCGCTTTCTTTAGTTTAACACTTAATAAGGTCCAACATGACTGGTGCGCTTTCTTTAGTTTAACACTTAATAAGGCCCAACATGGCTGGTGCGCTTTCTTTAGTTTAACACTTAATAAGGTCCAACATGGCTGGTGCGCTTTCTTTAGTTTAACACTTAGTAAGGTCCAACATGGCTGGTGCGCTTTCTTTAGTTTAACACTTAGCAAGGTCCAACATGGCTGGTGCGCTTTCTTTAGTTTAACACTTAGTAAGGTCCAACATGGCTGGTGCGCTTTCTTTAGTTTAACACTTAGTAAGGTCCAACATGGCTGGTGCGCTTTCTTTAGTTTAACACTTAGTAAGGTCCAACATGGCTGGTGCGCTTCCTTTAGTTTAACACTTAATAAGGTCCAACATGACTGGTGCGCTTTCTTTAGTTTAACACTTAATAAGGTCCAACATGGCTGGTGCGCTTTCTTTAGTCGTTCATTTCATTGAATTAAAAGAGGCGGGCGCCTGCGGCCCCTTGTGGCCCAATCGCAAGAATAGAAGGCCGGAGGCCGAAAAGCATAATTTTTATTGTTGTTTTGGGCCGAAATTGCCATCCTCTGTAATTATACGCCATTACTGTTATTATTGTTTTTATTAATTTAATCATTTTATTCGAGCTACTATCAGTTGAAACACCTAGAATAATAATTATGGAAAAATTTTTATCGCACAGCTGCTTCCATCTTAGAAAACTACAGTCCAATGTTACACCAATGAAAAGCACAAACTGCAACGACTCATATTTTAATGAGGTAAAAGTTCATTAGCTTCTTCAGGAACAGTTTAAATGAGACAGTGTAGCAGCATTACTTTTTTGTCCGCAAAAAATTCGGACGCTCCTTCGGTGCACCGAACTGTATGGTATCTTCAATTTCCTTGTGAATAACATTCTTCGTAACGAATATGCAACAACGTTTTCGAAGTATTTACTGTGCTTAAAAATTATTCGTAAAAATTAAATTGTTTCTTTTTCATGTCATGCACATTTGACTTTGTACTTCACATGCAAACACCGCTAGCTTCCGAATCTATAGAGTATGAAAATCCTAAGACCGTGCAAATTTGCTCGCGGTAAATTTATTGCATCCTATGCTTCATTTAAAAAAATATTGAAAGGATTGAGACCAATATCCATGACGAAGCTATCACAATTCCTAGTTTTACACATGATGCAGCACAAACACGTGATATAACAGCATGTGAGTAGTCTTTAGTCCTAGAAGGGATTTAGCCACTGTATGTCTCATAACACTTATTGCCATCCTGAGTTCCAAATTGATTGTCTTAGTTCAATTCAACAACTAATTGGGCCAATTATATCCATGATCCCACACAGTTTCATCCTGAGCTCTAAATTAATTGCGTTATTTCGATTCAATAACTAATATTGCCAGTTTTATGCAATAAATCACTTATGTAGATCCTGAGGTCTAAACTGCTTTATCTCTATTCTTGAATTAAGTAATCCTGTCCCGTCCTTAATTTCGCCATGCATTTTCCTCCCTGTCCTTAATTTTTTTCTGTTTCTTCGCGATGGTATTAATTAATTCATCCAATCCTATACTTCAATTTATTCTTGCTTTAGTTCCTTTTCATCTGTTGGATTTATGTTATTCTCTTTAAAATTAAGTTATTCCTCCACTTCATTGATTTCATCTTTACTTTATATACTCTAATTCAATCCATTCTAGAATTAAGGCAGCCAGCCTGTACTTCAGGCTAACTCCTCTCCACACACATTTCCATGTCATATTCTAAATTAATTCATGTCCTGTCATGTTACAAATTAATTCATTTTATATTATTCAATCCAAGGTTTCACTCTAAATAATTTTATAATTAGACAATTCACGACCTTATTCAGTCAATTTTATATACTTCCATATAATTTCGATAACAGATCGCTTGTTATCTATTCTCGTTATGTTAGTTTATGACCAAGTTATCAGTCCCTTTCATCGCTCATAATGTTATTATAGCCTAAATTAATGTCTTTCAGCTTGTTCAGTCCCGTGTTTGGCTATAATGTCTTTCTTAAGCTAATCAAGCATTACATAATCCACTTTTACTTCAATTTAATCCCGTAAATTACCCATTTTCATTTCATGTTATTTGCGATGATTCAGTCCATGGTAACACAATTTAATTTCATTAAATTCCCTTTTATCAATTCCTGTTTAACTACATATGCTGTGAATAAGTCAGTTATACTCCTTTCATCACCCAGTCCCACATCATGTTCTAGATTAATTAAGCTTTTCCTTACGCACTGCGCACCATTTCATCTGGAAATTTCCCCGCACCGAAATAGAAGAGCAGCCAACCCGGTCTGGAACAATCGTAGCGGTAAGCGCAGGGATTCGCTGCTCATATGAAATAGAAATGAGGGACCCCCAGCGCAGCCCCACAAATGACGTAATATAAATTTTAATTTTCTGCCATTGATCGCAGGGAAAAGGGAGTTTCGGGGGCAGGAGTGCAGCTTCAGTCTTGCTACCTGTGCTAATTACGCCCGTTCTGGAAGTTTTGAATTGCAAATCTGAAAAGTCACAACTCTATGTCACAACTCTACTCTTCAGGTGCCGAGTTATAGAAAATGGCAGTGTGGCACATAGGTAGCTTTCCAGTTAATGTAAACAATTGTTTTAAGGAGAAACATTATCGTTTTGAGGAGCAAAATGGGAGTTGTATAGACAAAATATAGAACATCCCTGTTCAATATCGACCGTAATGGAAGGTTTAGGGAGGTAGGGTGACCAGAGCGTGTCGGTCGATGTGGGCCCATTCTGAATTATTGTGTGCTTCCACTGCTATACACTGGAGAAATAAAAATAAATGTGTCAAGCCGTCAATTCTACAGAAACTGCTATTTTAATCAAATACCTCCATTTTAAATGTTATGGTGTAGAGGATAAAGGAAAAGTGAGTTCTTCGGGTGACATATATTAAATATAACTACTTGCTTTAACCCTGGAAAATGGTTATGGTTGAAGCATTTCGTCACATTAACTAGATTTCCCTGAGTGAGGTATTATAGTATGCGATTATCAAAGTAAACATGCAGTTAATAAGCAATGGGATCACAATACACATCAATAATATATTCGCATAGCTATGCAGAGTACTGGAGTACAGCTTTACAGCCCTTCCTCATTACCCAAGCGTGTTAATCAACTATACATGAGTACGAGTAACAACGAAATCTAAGACATCGACATCTATCTTGCACAAGAGCTTATATGATAATTTTTCGAGAAATTTAAATAGGTCAGAATGCGATCGGGACATATTGTGTCGTGCATTAGTTCACCTACATGCATTAATATTAATAGTTCTTATGAATATGTAATTATTTCTAATGGAGTACCTTTATTACATACTGTGTCCGACTGGCAAAATATAAAAGTAAAGGAGTTACATCGACATAACGTCTTTGGTTCGGACTTCAGGCGAATATTTTCTAAAGGTCGCTGTCCACCCAGAAGTAGCTGAACGCGCAAACCATTCTAGGAACTTGAAATAAACGTTGCTTTGAATTCGATTGAAGATCGACAGGTTTCAACATCACGCTAAAATTAAAAGACGGGCTTACCAATTAATTAGAACTTGCTCAAAATTGAAACGTGACCTTCGATAATTACCATGGGTACTGGCTGCGTTGTAAAAGCTTTAGGTGTGGCCATTTTCTTATTAGGATTTGGACAGTATAGCACCGTGCAGACGGAAGCCGTTCCGACAGCAGTGGTGTCGGAGGCCTGCAAAGAACATTTCGAATTTTGTGGTCTTGTGGACATCGGTGTACGCTGTTGCAAGTCTCATTGCAAAACTGTAAACAGCACAAGGAAACTGTCGCAAGTAAGTATATACTTCTGACTGATTCACTATCATGAAACCACAAACTGCCAATGTTCACCCTGACAGCAAAATTGCTGGAGTCGGTAAATTCATCGACGGTAAATTTATAGAATCGTAAATTCATTGAATGGTAAATTCATCGACGGTAAATTTATAGAATCATAAATTCATTGAATGGTTAATTCATCGAACGGTAAATTCCCTGAATGGTAAATTCATCGAATGGTGAATTCATTGAATGGAAAATTTATTGAATGGTAAATTCATCGAATGGTAAATTCATTGAATGCCAAATTCATCGAATGGCAATTAACTTATTGAATGATATATTCATTGAACGGCAGACTATAGCGTCTGACTTAGACTCTCAAGGTCTCTGGTTCGTGCCCAGTTCCCAGCTGGGTATTTTCTTAGCGCGCTTGATGTGATCGGTCAGCATCCGGTCTGCATGCTGCTGCGGGTTACTGACCTTCCCAAGCAATGGGGAGGGTTGGGGGTCGCAGATATTGTCGCATGGAGTCTTCCGCCACTGGCGCCATACCTCTAGACATCTGTGGTCGACTGCAGCCGTATACTCCTTTGAGGCCTGTTGCTCTATGTCTGCAGTACAAACCAGTGCATGCGGGTTTCCCAGTCGGGGGTACGGTCAAGTTGACTTTATTTTTACGGTCATTAAAAATGAGGGCAGAAAATAATGACATCCACGAGACCAACGTCTTCTTCCCTCTTCTTGTTTTGGTTGCCAGGTGTCTTTTCCATTTCTTTCAACCATTTTCTTCAAGTCTGAGCATTATGAGCTATTACTTACATATATTTCAGACGCCTTTAGATCTGAGATACAAAAATCAGGCAAAGGTGTGAGTGTCATCCAGCAGATGAATTTTCTTCCGTGTAACCTTTCACAATTGGACACAGGGAGGTCAATCCACCAAACTATCAGCAAAGTGTACATACTGAGCCACTCCATTCAACTCCATTTAGCCGCGGTTAACGTCATTCATTTCTGTTTGCCTCCGATTTTAATTGCATTTTATTGCAGCAGGAACAGAGAGTGAGAAATAATAGAGCATACTCAGTGCTCATCACTAAACGCGACAGACGTGTGGACACTGTCATAAATAACCTCACGAGTACGGTAGTTTCATACCTACTCCTCTTGTTCCCTAGACCGTATGCTGTACACGCCATTTTTCTCCGGAGTAATGTCGAAAACATAACGCGCTGGGGAACGAATGGGGTGGAATCACAAGCAGAATATTAACATACTGTAGATATTTGACTGCCGCAACTCAATAATTTCCTTCACTCTGTAACATTGGGGCAGCAGTAAGACGCTGCGCACTCTGGTGGAGGATTCTTCCTCAGACTACACCGACTCCAGTCGGTTCATACTTCCTCTCCCCTCACTCTAATCCTTTCGAAAGTAATTAAAAGAATCCATGTAACGTTCGGCCAGCAGAGGAGGGGATTGAGCGGCGCGCGCAAAAATTGATTGAGGGCATTAACCAATATTCCCCTCGAGTGAAAGACCTTTGGCTTTTATTTCCCTTTGATTCGGAGGACAATGAAGCAGCTTGCAACGTCCAATTGCTGCAGCGACTCTGAACTGTGTTACATTCGGGAGGCATAATTCAAGAGAGCTCTGCATTCAAAATGCATGAGGTGATAGCGGGCGCGATTCCTCGCCCCTGCAATGTCATTAAAAATGACAAAAATTACGAGTTAGTACTGTCTAATGGAGGAGATGGGGCCCGGCGTGCTCTCTTGTGCACGCAGTAATACGATCTCTCTGCCGCTGGCCAGAAAGTAAATTAAAAGGAAAGCGCATGCAAATTTATGGTCACTTTGCGAGTATATGAATGAAATACACAACACGCGAGAGACGGGGAGGCTGCACGTAGCCAACTTCTTTCTGGCCTTATGAAATAATTTCAGTAGAATACAATCCATGGCCACTCTTATATAACTGAGCAAAGTAGTGAACATGGAAGTCGACGAAAACTTCACTTGGCTCCAAATGAACTACCTTACCCTATGCCCTCGCTAGGATACAAAAGCTGTGTCTGTAGCTTTACGAAGTAAATAATAAGATTGGGAAGCTAAAAAGGCGACACAATGAGCGGCAGCGGCAGTCGTGCCGGCGGCCTAACAAGCCAATGAAGTGAAGTAACAGCTTCCGATACGTTACGGGAGCTGACACAAAGAGGCTGTTAGCTCGCCAATCATGGAACGAGCAAATCAGAAAAATGCTCTGGTGTCAAATTTGATTCTGGAACTTACGGCACGGAACAGATATTTTCCTCAGTCTTCTGAGTTAAGGACCCTAATGTCTAAAAAATGAGCTTGCTGGAGACATGCTGACTTGGGCAAACGATGAGGCTTTGTAAGCAAGTAAAAAGCTACAACTGAGCACTAATTGCGGTTGCACCTGGAGCTAACATTCACATATTAATAGCTGACTTTCGCTTCAACAGCTGTGATCTAAATTGTGTATAAAGACTTTCATCTAGCAGTTAAGCTGTGAATAAAACTGAATATATAATATGGATTGAAATATTCACCCCCAACTCTGTTTTCATAATATTAAGGGTTTCCCTGGAAATAATGAAATGACAGTGGACAAGCCGTGTAGTTACAGAAAGAAATTTTCCGTTTCTTTTTTTCTGCCAGTGGCTATACAGCCACAGAAAATGCAATTCGTCATATCGCGCAAACGCAAATAAGATACTCGGACGCGGAAACACATTCCACCCGCCTCCACTGCCGCAAACAGCCTGCCGGCGACCATGATGCGACACCATCCGGTCTGCAAGTAACCCCAAACGCTCGCCGAATTACCCCAGACTTCAGGGAGACTTCAGCCAGGAGACAATAGAAGGGAGTCCCGAAGTTCTGTTGTAAAAGATAAAACGAAAAATGTATCCTAATTTTAATAAATATTTAAGGAATTGTTGTCATTTGCTTGCCCACTTATAGCATAATTGCATCAAAACGTTATTTCATAAATTGATCTAGTTTTCTTATAACAACCTTTATTCTATCAGATACTGCTTAAACAGTAAAACGCAATACGTCATGTGATACTTGTTTTGTCCCATACACGATTCAGAGACTTTTTCAGAGTTGTTGTGAAGCGTGAAACGAGTTAGCTTGCAAGATGGACATGATGTTGAAGTCCATCCGGTTAAGGTCAGGGCATGCGGGTGGCCATTCTTTCTCAGGTAAAAAATTCGAAACATTATCGCGAGGCCTCTCATGAATCTTGTTGACCCTATGACACGCGCTTAGGCTTGCTGAAAGAGAACCAGCCCATTGTTGAACAAATCATGGCTCAAGTTCTTTACCACAGGCTCAGGAATAAGTTTTACTGTACATAGTTTACACTCTTAATTGTAGTTTTTCTGTCACGAACACCTGAAACGTCCTGTATTTGAAGACACAATCACCACGACTAACAGACGAGGGTTTTTGAGTTCGGTAGATATTCCTAACATCCTTTGGACCTGACTTAATTTTTTTTTCGCGATTGCTACCATTTTGGCTATTGTGAGCTTGCTGAAAGTGGAGAGCTTTTCATCTGTAATGAGCATTTTTTTTTCAAGCCGTGAGTTTCGAGGCCATCACGATCAAGCAGCACACGACTTCTTGCATGTTTTTCCAAGCATATTTACCTCCGCCAAGGAGGTTATGTCTTCGTCGTGTTTGTCTGTCTGTCCGTTTGTCTATTTGTTTGTTTGTGTGTTTGTCTGTCACCAGGATAACTGAAAAAGTTATGAACCGATTTGGATGAAATTTACAGGGATTGCTAGGTATGTTAGGAGAAACAGATGATTAACTTTTGGTGAAGATATGTCCATCCGTTTGTTTGTTTGTTTGTTTGTCTGCGTCATTTTTCTCGATACCACAACTCAAAAAGTTATGAATGGATTTTGATGAAATTAACATGAGTTGTCAGGTATATAACAAAGAGTAGATGACCAACTTTTGGTAATGGTCCGTTTTTTCGTTCGTTCGTTCGTTTGTCACTGTTTTTAATTTTATGCTTGTTAGCACAATAACTCAAAAGATAATGAATGGATCTTTATGAAATTTATAGGAGTTGTTGTTATTGGTAAAAGACATAAATGAACAAATTTTGGTGCAGATCGGTTGGTTCGTTTGTATGTTTGACTCACATTTGTCATAACGTTTGTTAACAGTATAACTCAAAAAGTTATGAACGGATCTTAAAAAAAAATTGAACAAGCTGTCATTAATATAAAAAGGCACAAATGATTAGATTTTGGAGTTTATGCAAAGAAAATTATGGTTTCAGAGCCAATTTGAATTTTTGCTACCGTTGGCTCACTTGCCGGAGGTATGCGCTATCAGAGTGCTCAAGTTCAGACTGTGATCGTTCTCGGGTTTAAAAAAAGCCATTCTCATTGCAAGCCTGTTTTACAGGTCCGCCTTAATAACTTTTTTGAAACATTCAGCTCTGCAGCTATCTTTCTCATGGAGCGACTACGGGATACTTTTTTTTTAAATTCAGGATATGCAACTTTCTTGAACATGCAAGTCGTGACTCACCTGGGACGTTTAGGCCTCGTTCATTATTTATTTTGCTTCTCCTTTGTCATCGGAAAAGATTAAAAATCTAATGCGGTCCTGCCAGGTTTGAATAGCCTAATTATTGCTAAATATTCACGTTTTATCCCATACTGTTTTCTAGGTGTTATATGCAACTTATTGCAAATATGATACTAAATAAGAATTTTACGGGCGCATACCTCCGCCAAGTAACGTAATATTCGCAAAAAATTTTGATTGATCCTGAAACTACTTGTAGAATTCGATTTGGTCACCACCAAAATATGGTCATCTGTTGTTCATAACATTCCCAAAAGTTGCTGTAATTTTTTTGAAGATCAGTCTATAAGTTTTCAAATTATGTTCTGCCTAACAAGAAGACACACGTGTAGTCAAACACACAAACGGAGGAACAGATCATCAGCAATTTTTGTTAATTTGTGCCTTTTAACATTCCAAATAATTACTGTAAATGCATGACCAATCTGTTCATAACTTCTTGGGTTGTGTTACTGATAGACATAAATACAAACATAGAGATAAAGAAACAGAAGGACCAACCCACCATAACAAAAATTTGGGCATTTGCTCCCCGGTACATTCCTAATAACTTCTGCAAACATCACGAAGGTCCGTTCGTAATTTTTTGAGTTATGATAGCAAAAAACAAAAGAAGACAAGCAAATGATAGGAAGGATTTTCTCCAAAACTTCCTCCACTGTTCCTCTTAACATACCGAGTATTCCCTTTAATTAAATGTCCCATCCATAACTTTTGAGTTAACTTGGTGACAGACAGATAAAGAGCCAAACAGACGGACAAATCCCGAGAAAAACATAACTTTCTTTATGGAGGTAGTCCGAACAAGAATAATAGTTTTCCACTATTACGCAAGGCAATAATAAAATTACACTTGCTATGGCTAATATAGCTTTAAAAACTGCAGTATCGTTGAGTCACCATGCAATTTATACATGCGAGGTTAAGTCAAAAAGTGCACAGGCTCGGACAAATATCTTGACTTGAGTCTTCGATTCTCGTGGGATCACGCAAATCGGTTACCCTACCTTATGTGGTAATGTACTTCACGGACTCCACGTAATAATCCTGCCAACTTCAGACTGAGCTTGAACAGCTGAGACTAGTAAATTACTACTAATAATTCAGTCACGTCGACGTGGCGCAAGGCGATTGGCAGCAGATGCACTAAAAGTTCTTAACTTCAAACCAGCTCAGCTCGAGACTACAGTTGGGGTGAAAAGCTGCGGCTATTATTGTACAGTTAGACTAAAGAGCTGGAGGATGCAGTTTGAACCTGTTGCTTGCGAATTTATATAGGGTTTGCGCTGCTCTATGAGGATAGCTTCGATGAATTGCAGGCGGTTGTGATCAATTTCTCTGGGTAAAATGCTGGTGCACTGGACCAAACTTTGTCTTGTACGTTGTGTGTTTGATCATTTGAAGCAACAGGTTCAAACAGCATCCTCCAACTCTTTAGTCTGACTGTTCAATAGTAGCCGCAACTTTTCACCCCAACTGTACTCCCGAGCGCAACTGGCGGCTACATGTATAAATAGACCCCGACCGTCTCCCCATAGCTCACTCCAACGCAACCCAGAGAGGGTGTCACACCTTTGTCTTACTCTCTAGACTCTTAATTTTATAACCACAATACCCAAAATTTAATATATACCGATATCAGTTTTTAATCCTGAAGATGGCAAATGTTATCGAAACCGGTTGACCGATTTTAACTTTTATCAATTTTTGAACGGCAATGAAAGGCTAATTTTGGAAAACTCGATAAACTTGAAGACGTAGTGAATAATAAACACGATTAAATTTTTATTTAAACATGTTTACGTGAAGGGGTGCTCCCAAAATTTATATATATATACAGTATATACCTTGAATAAATGCTAAGTATAAGCTAATAATTATTTCCGACATTGCTAGCATAGAAAACGATACCCGAGTCTGTCCTCGAAAGGAAAGGAAGACCGTGGGCTGCCGCTGCGCAGTTCGATCAGAGAATATTAGAGCGTCGGTTAGCAATCAGGCTGTGCAAACAAGCAGATACAGTTCGTTAACGACTCACGGCCTGAACACATTCTTGCTGGAGATGTAAGAATTATTGGATATATTGAAAGAAATATTCCTAACAGGAGACGATATCTTTCTGAACAGTTACTGGAAGTATTTCTCGTAGAAGATTTCCTTCGCAGGCAATGAGAAAATCCTTTGCTGGATTTCAGCTTCAGAGATTTGCCTCGAGCATGTTATTAATGGAAACTTGTAATCTTAAAATTGTAAAACTTGTAAAATTATAAAATTTGTGTCAAAGTATACAGATTCTTACTGCTACTGCCGATGTCATTACGGAAAAGAACAGTATTACGGAGCAATAAACTTTTACAAGTATGCAAATAAAAAAACATGATTTTCCTAATATATAAAAGATTACTGGCGCAGATATGGATGGAAGTCGCTGTTCAGCCTTAAATGTGAATTATGCTGCTCCATAATCTATAATAAGTAGTTCAGGGAATAAAGTTTCTACAAGAAACTCCTATAATTCGACTAAATTTACCGTAAACATTGAGATGTAGAGAGTTACCAGCTAGCTTAATATTGGGTGTCAGGAGATAATTTTCTCATTAAGGACTGCTGAAACATTAGTTGTTATAGTTAGGAAGTTTAAGCCTCCGTTTCCGAGCAGAACGATATCACAGAGAAAAGAGCAAGGGACATATAGTATGCCAAGAGAAATGGGAAACCCATGCACGAAGGTGTTCCCACCACACAGGATCAACGCGCATGGGAACAGCAAGTCGGGATAGAAGAGGAAGAACAGAATAAAGCATGAGCAAGTAGGAGTATGAAATCGGGAAGGAAGCAAAATGGGCACGAAAGAGAAACGTCGCGAAGGCCTAGCTAAGGGCTGAGGTAACCTACCCGGGCCCCTGGGGTTTGCTGAAACATTCTCAGAGTGGACAAGATATCCTCAGATGTGATTCGTAATCGGTGAAGTAGTGCCCAAGTTAAGCGGTGTCTGCAAACGAAGGAAACATGTTGTTGTATAATTTTCAACTTGAAATCTTCTCCGTATATCTACCATAATTCACTGTACAAAAACATCGCACCACAAATCAGTAACAATGCTACTATGAATGACAAAAGATTGATTTCTAAGTAGGAAATTTTTGTCAGAGTATGTTAATGCTAAAATTTCAGTGTCGTATAATTACTATGTAGTACAATAACACGGCATTGTAATTAAAGTTCTCTTTCTACACAGAACATGAGTACATTGAGTATACAGTATGTTACGTCACTTAGGTTGTATTTTAGTGAAGAATAATCGGCTACGTAAATGAGAAGATCGAGTATGCAGCTGAGATCTACAGATATCGTAACAGGGTTTAGAACAGTGAAGCTCCGATATTTTGAAAGTAATAAAAAAGGAAAATGAATTTCACAAAGGGAAGCTATCATCTGTTTTCCATACAGATATTACCGTTGTAACAGTAGCGTAATAGGCATTGAGAGCTACATCTCCCAGCTTATATTACCCATAACAACAAAGAGCCAGACAGATCATGTGCAGCACGAATGGCTCAGATAAATAATGGGCAAGTTTAAAGATAAGTAAACGAACACATGTGCCCCATATATAGCTGCGTTGCCTTTACGAATGATAGTTGATAAAAACAATTAAAGTCTGGACAAAATAATTATCAGGGCGAGAATACAAGTAACACATCAGCGACGTGAGGAAGGCAAGCACAGACACTTAATTTTCCAGTTTTAAAGTGGAACTCTGTATAGCAAACTCTCTTTCCAAGACGCTTGCACTTCAATATTTGCACTTGTTGCGACACTCCGCTTGCTTCATAGCAAGCAGGACAGGATGACACTCTGTTTTTGTTTAATTAACAACTAAATGGTGACTGAAACAGTCAACGTAGCTAGAGCGTCAAGGCTGCATGCTATGTATAACAATACTAGAGTAGCAAGCCTTCGTCGAGCAAGGCAATGTTAACAAAAAAATTTAATTGGTCTGAAATTAGGATTTCTTTTATTGTCACCAAAATTTTGTCATTTGTGCCTTTCAACATGTTTAACAACTTTTGCAAATTTCGTGAAGATCCGTTCAATATTTTTGAGGTATATTGGTAAAAATCCTAGCAATAAACATAAAGAAAAACAGCCAAACGGTCTAACAGCTCATAAAAAATTTGATGAACTGCTATTCGTAACTAGATTCTACCCGAAAATCAGACAATTAAATATTCCTCATACTAGACCAAATTTGGATAAATTTTTACTACGGTGCTGGTGCCACATGCACATCTGGGGTATTGCATGTTGATGTCAACCATCACTTGCCCATTTGCTTTAACTTTTCTGGTGGCACACAGACCTACTGCTCTAGACAGTTTTCAAGTCCAATCATTGTAAGTCGAATAATTACTGCCGCGTTTCAAGACCGATTTGTTAGCAAAATGCAGAAAATAAGCTTTGCTTATTTTTACAGTAACTCGAATGCTGACCTTGCGATATGTCAGGCGTGCACTCACGGTTACTCCGCGTATCAAGAATGCTTCCTTTTGATAAAGATGAAATACAAACTGAAAAACAACAAACCTCAATGGCTTTCTCATAAATAGATTCTCATCGTTTGAAAAGATATCGATTGTATAAATTATTAAAGCAACACGTAATAACCAGAAAGACATATGCAGAGTTTAGATATGAAATGAATCGATTCAACGAATATGTAAATTATATGAGAAACAAAAAAATTATGAATCTGGCAAGGCATCTAAAAAATGTTCCATGTCCTAAATGAGATCTTGAGGAAAATATAAAAATAATAATGCAAACAATGTCTCTCATGTTTGAATGGTAATGCGCTTGCCAATGCTTATCAAGCAATCCCTTCAACAATTTCTTCACATCTTTACAACCAAAATTTTCCTCAACAATAAAGTAATTTCTCCATCAATACCAAAGTACATTCATGAATCATGATACATGCGTTTTAACTAAGGCGTACGAATTCTCGTGAAATAATTCAAATACGCAAGTCGTTCAGGGGCATAAGCTATTGTTGCATTGAAATTCGACCTTTTCTTCTCATGAAGGCCATAAATTATATAATTAATCCTCATTAGTTCATTCTTTTCTTTATTAGTGCGAAAATATATTATATCAGCTGGGTTACGGCTCCTCGTATTTACATTCAAAAAATTCAAGTGATACTAAACAAAGTTCTAAAGCAAATACTGCATGTTAACTAAACGAGACAAAAATAACATACCGTTGATAAATTGCAGTGATATGCAATATATAATTCCGAGATGTGTACAATTATTTGCTGCAAACGCTTCTACGAACACGCATTAAATTTTCCAAAAATATTATGGCTCTCTAATTCCCAACTAAATTGTGAAATGAGACACTCCATTCTCAATCTCTCAAATTCAAATGTTGATGAAGAGAAACGTTTATGTATTTTTCGAACGTCGTGTCTTGTAAATAATATACTACGTATTTAAAAAGCAGCATAATAAATACGCGATGCAATTGTGCTAATTTAATTATTACTGGTTACCCAAAAAGTTTTTGATCTGTTTCTAATTGCATGAAGATCAGTCTATAACTATCTAACTTATCTTGGTGACAGACAAAGTGGCAAACAGATAGACAAATTCCGGCAAAAACATAACTTCCCTGGTAGAGGTAATTATTTCGTCGAGTTTACTTCTTACCTGTCTGTTTGTTTGTCTCTCTGTCTGTCACCTAATTACTCAAAAGTTATGGAGGATTCTTTACTAAATTTGCAGGGATTGTTAGACATCTTAGGGGGAACAGATGATTAGCTGTTGGTGAAAGCTACTGAATGGCAAACTAACCCCAAATGAGGGAATTTATTTCTGGAGGGAAATAAAAAATCTAAAACTGCTGCATAACCGGTAGATGGAATCACAGGAGAAAGTAACATTACTGAATTTTGGAAGTTCCCTTATGAGAACGATATGAAGTGTTTTGATGACGATTATCGTGCAGAGTATGTTCATTGTATTGTTGATAATATTGAATTCACCTCATGAATTACGAGCTCCGCAGTGAAGACGTTCTAGCGAATATTTAGGAAGCACTTAGTTCATCATTTGGAGAGCAGTAAACGATCTACCTCAACTGAACTGCCAGAGCCTCAAGATTCTACTATGTATATATTCACTGCGCCAAATGAAACAATGTGGGCGAAATCTCTTTAGGTTTTACAAAAAGATTTAAGATTGACGACGATATATTATTACTCAAGCTCTAAGCTACAGGTATCCGTGGGAGCTCTCTTCGATGGATCGAAACAGCCCAGACTAAATTTAATGAAACCCAAGTCTGATTATAAATATTAAAGTGTCCATAAGGCAGTTGGTCATCAGTGGAGTCCCACAGATACTGTGTTTGGTTAAATACTCTTCCAGATCATGGCCAAAGGCTTTGGGCGCCATGTAACATTACCGTTCTCCTTAGTTTCCGGACGACACGCGAATATCAGCAGAGGACCTGTTAGCAGCAAACATACGCACAGTCCAAATAGATATATCAAATATCTTTCACTGATTATCGAACAACAATTTGACCCTTGTTGAAACAAAATTCGAAATGCTATGATACGGAAAACCTCCTGTCACACTGAATAAACAACTTACGCGACGAGTGTCGGAAGCCAAATCGGAAGAAGAATATTTTAAAGGACTTTCAAGTGAGAATGCAGGATAATGCCCCTTTTGAAGACCACTAAGCTACAGCTGGAACTGTTAGCAAGAATTGGAGCTTATAGTTGCTTCGAGTTTTCCTGCACGAAAGGCAGACATAGTGTCCACCTTATCACAACAACTGATACTACTTAAGGTACACGTCTACGGATACCAAGCTAACGGAAAGTCTTAGAGCGGGTTGAGGTTACCCAGAGATCGCTCCCTGCTAAAATTTGAGGCATGAAAGAATTAAACTACTACGAAAAACTTGCTCACCTTCACATGTATGTACTAAGTGCAACGGAGATTTGTCCATTTACAATCCAATCTACAAGGAATTTCTATAAATGTGGATGAACGAATAGTTGTCGGACACTCGGACCCTACTGGTCGCATTAGGAAGTACGAATCCCGATCAGCAATAGAGGCGATTCGCTGCAATAAAATTTTCTAATAGCTTCACCATTCAAACTGCGAGGTTGTTCGACAAAATGCCCCGTGCTACTGGAAACGCCTTTAGCACTGCAGCTCCGTTGGTCAAAAATTAACGGGACTGATGTTTATTAAAAAGTACTAGACAAGCGAGCTGTAAGCGGTTACCTGCAATGAGCAACTAAGCACGATTTATAGAGAATAAAATTACGACTCTCAGTGAGGTTTGCAGGTAACTGCCAAACTCGAGTGCTGCGGGTATCAAAAGTTTCCAGAAAGCAAATGAAGCAGGGATGGGGTGACTGTGAATAATAGGAATTATCTAAAAGTGAGATGTTCTCAGACATAAAATTTTTGC
>LQNS02278070.1:39530400-39547836 GCA_001587735.2 Parhyale hawaiensis
TAATGTGGCAGGTACTGCTGTAATGTGGCAGGTACTGCTGTAATGTGGCAAGTACTGCTGTAATGTGGCAAGTACTGCTGTAATGTGGCATACTGCAGGTACTGCTGTAATGTAGCAGGTACTGCTGTAATGTGGCAGGTACTGCTGTAATGTGGCAGGCACTGCGGTACAGTGGCAGGCACTACGGTAAAGTGGCAGGTACTGCTGTAATGTGGCAGGCACTGCGGTAAAGTGGCAGGTACTGCTGTAATGTGGCAGGCACTGTGGTAAAGTGGCAGGTACTGCTGTAATGTGGCAGGCACTGTGGTAAAGTGGCAGGTACTGCTGTAATGTGGCAGGCACTACGGTAAAGTGACAGGTACTGCTGTAATGTGGCAGGCACTGCGGTAAAGTGGCAGGTACTGCTGTAATGTGGCAGGCACTACGGTAAAGTGACAGGTACTGCTGTAATGTGGCAGGCACTGCGGCAAAGTGACAGGTACTGCTGTAATGTGGCAGGCACTGTGGTAAAGTGGCAGGTACTGCTGTAATGTGGCAGGCACTACGGTAAAGTGACAGGTACTGCTGTAATGTGGCAGGTACTAAAGTATGGGTGTAATACTTTGAGACAGGTACTACTGTAGTTAAATATATGCGCAACTGCACGTTAGGGTCAAGTTACAATATTTGCTGTCATGCACAGTTGTATAAGCTGGCGTACTTTAGTATTGCTCCGGCAGCACACTACAGCTTCCCGTGTAGCCATATCTGCGCTCCGTAGTCCCACTCTTTCAGGATATTTGTCCGTCCCAATATCTATCTAGAGCACTCTGAAAACGCATACCTCCGCCAAGCGAGGCAACGGTAGCAATAACTGCAAATTGGCTCTGAAACCATAATTTTGTTTGTTTAAACTTTAAAATCTAATCGTTTGTGCCTTTGAATAGTAATAGCAGTTTGTGCAACTTTCTTGAAGATCCGTTCATAACTCTTTGAGTTATACTGTTAACAAACGTTATGACAAACATGAGTCAAACATACAAACGAACAAACCGATCTGCACCAAAAATCAATCATTTATGTCTTTTAATATTACTAAAAACCTCTATAAATTTTATGAAGATCCATTCATTATTTTTTTATTTATTTTGCTAACAAGCATAAAATTAAAAATAGCGACAAACGAACGAACAAACAGATCATCACAAAAAATTGGTCACTTACTTTTTGTAATATACCTAACAACTCATACGAATTTCATAAAAATCCTCCCATAACTTTTTGAGCTGTGGCATTGAGAAAAATGAGGCAGACAAACCAACGGATGGACGGATCTTCACCAAAAGTTAATCATCTGTTCCACCTAACATACCTAACAATCCCTGTAATCTTCGTCAAGATCCGTCCTTAACTTCTTGAGATATCTTGGTGATAGACAAAGAGACAGATAGACAAAATCGACGAAAACATAACCTCCTTGGCGGAGGTAAATATGGAAATCAACTTTGGGCCAAAAATATTGTTTGGGCAGGCTTGTGATGTCCTGGCTGCACCTAGGCCACTGATCCACCGCGAGTTTTCCTAAGTAATTTTCCCTATAGAACTTGCTTTTAGATCCTATGACTACTTGTTAACCTATTATTCAAAACGAATCCAAGCAATATTCTATTAGTCTACACGTCTTCATGTTGAATGAGGTAATCACGGAATAGATAATTAAGCGTGGTATATACAGCATAAATAAAACTACATATACGTACCAGGATAGACTTTGATGACTTGATGTAAAATGTTTATAGTTCCTTATGGTTGACGAATGAGTTAGAGGGAATTATGAAATCTAACGTTATTAGTTTCACCGAATGTGAAAAAAGGTTCTCTAAAGTATTTTTTTCAAAACGGTAACATTTCATATTACATATATTTCAGACGCTCATCTTTCTTTCACTTCAATTTACGCATTAGAGTTTCTACATGCATCGCCCACTGAAGCAACAATTGCCAGGTAACTTCAAGAGCAGCCAATAGAGCAGTGGCGCATAAAGGTGGACGTATTTCCTGCCCCACCAAAAGTGACAATTGGCAGGTGCGTCAGGATGCTCGATATATCATTCCAGTCAGCGCAAGCTCTTCTCGGCAAATCCAATGAAAATCAGCAGGCCATAAAATTCGATTCCCTCCAGTTATCATTCACGTCATGTGCGTCGAAATGAAGTTGCTCGCGTGNGGTGCGTCAGGATGCTCGATATATCATTCCAGTCAGCGCAAGCTCTTCTCGGCAAATCCAATGAAAATCAGCAGGCCATAAAATTCGATTCCCTCCAGTTATCATTCACGTCATGTGCGTCGAAATGAAGTTGCTCGCGTGAAATCTCCTGCTTACCGAAGACAAGGAGCTTCCCAAAGCAAACAAGCGCTGGAGCATAAAAATGTCGTTGGTGAATTTTCTGCAACTACTGTATTTTGTTGTTAGCAGCAATCATATGCCTTCTTATCTAATGCAACTATCATTTAGCAAAGACACGATCATCAATGCAGTTATGATTTTATTTCTCCGCCAATCATACTTCTAGTTTATGAAGGAAGTTGGACTTCACTGCCAATGTTAGAAGTCCGCCTAAAGAATTTCTGTCCCATGAACTTTTTCCATAGGTTTTATTTCCAACGCAACTTGTGGTTTACTAATGGAGGAGACATGGAATTGAGGTATTTAAACGGTCAGCCATGTAGTAAATTGGTAACGTAGACATGGTGGTTCCTACTACAGACGTTCATTGCTTAAAACCAAAAAACCGTTGGAAAAATATTAAGGGATCACCAGTACTAAATATTTGTGCTCTTCATTGCGTTACTCTAAACAGGGTACAGAAGTGTTTTCGGAATTGGTCCTGTTAGCGTCAGTCCACGGTTGTACTGGGTATTTCCCTAATTTTGGGTGGCAGCTAGTTGACAACTGCATATTCAATAGCGAGTTAGTACCCTAATGTCCGTCTTCGCTGACAGTTGGCTTATCTGTATACTCTTTGCAGACTATGTCAACTTGGATTACTGACAATAATGGCACCAGCAGGCCCGTTCCTGAAGTGGAACCCACTACTAGCTCACCCACGTGTCTCGGAATGCTGCATCACCCCTGCACAGAACGGGTGGCACGCATAACGCCACTTGGGGTTCGTTCGAAGAACTTCAACACTGAGACAATTTTTGATGCACGAAGGTGTTTCACAGAGAAATATCAGGATGCACGTAAGTGTTTCATGGCGTAGTTTGGTGTGTCATCGCCACAGAGAGAAACACATATTTCAGTCTGAAAAACATATTTCCACAAAAAGAAAGTGAATAAAAGGTTTGTAGTTTTGTTATACGTACAAATCGAGACGCGGTTACATTCTAACACGTAGATCGCTACTGCAATTGAAAGTTTCGTTTGTTTAGGTGCATTAATTTTACCTGTTTTTGATGCATCTTGGTGCATCATATGCTTTGTTACAAAACCGAAACACATAAGTGTAGCATCAACGTGCCAAGTGCATCATAGGACCCTACATATATGCATCATCATGATGCACCTTAGCTAACTTTACTTTTATCCCGCTGGTCACACACTGCCGCATCACCTCTGCACAAGATGGGTGGCGTACATAATGCCACCTGGACCTCATCCGAAGTATCATCAGAGCATCAAGGCAAGTCATTTATGCATTTGTGTGTTTCGGTATTGGGACAAAAATGTATGACTTTTCGATGCTCTTTGTGCATTAAAATTTCTCTCAGTGAACGCATCAAAGAAGAAACATCATCTGAATCCAATAAGCTGTGGCCTCCAGTTCATCAAATGCTAATTCCGTGTCAACTTAACTGCGTGAACTGATAATAGCTTATAATTATATCGTTACTGGTTACTACTAATAATGGCATTTCAGGATTACTAATTTTTAACTAGAAATGGTTCTTTACGTAGGCGACTCAGTATTTCGCTCATTTTTTAAGCACCATCAGCAATCGAAAAGCACCTGCTTATTTTGCATTCACAAGACAGTAATTTTATGGATAAATTAAGAAATGCTGCTTTATTTTCTCATAAGGTTCGTTAGTATTTTTTTCTGTTACTCTATCACGGGACCTTACAAATCATGTTTCGGATCCTTCCAATTTGTATTTGCTCTCAACTCGTGGTAACAAATTCTCTTGGTTATGTGTGCATTTAGCTTCTTTATTCATCGCTGTTATTTCTGACATTGCTCTTTCATTACTGCATATCACCAAGTTATCAGTGAATAATACCATTTTCAGTTCTACACCACTGGAACAACAGCCTCTAGCTAAGTCCCCTGACTCCGAATTTGTGCCAAACAATCGAAAAGTTTTATTGAAGTGCATCCACTTTACGTTTTCTCATCCCTACAAACGTGTCGAGCAAAGAAAAAATGTTACATGCGTGCAATCCTCAAAACCGTAAAAACTGCTGCACTCTGCCGGAAAATAAAAAATACCCCGCGCTTCAATTAGTGACGCCACTGCAAGAGATGCTGGTGTAGCAAAAGAGGTTTACTTTGGAAAATCTCGATCCAATCTTGTTCCCAAGCAATTTTTCTTTCGAGAAAGCCTGACGCTTGGGCGCTACAGTGCCTGTTACACTCTATTGTGATAAATTCCTTTAGAGTGATAATACCTTGTGTAGTCATTATCCACTATCTAATACTACGAAGTTGTTAGTTGCTCCGAGCTTGCTTGCTTACTCCGGGCTTGCTTGTTTGCTCCGGGCTTGCTGTTTGGTTGGTCCTTCCCTCCATTACGCTGTTAAGGATTTAGATCGGAGAAAATTCATCTACTAAAAAACAAGTTGAGATACCATAAAATTTCAACCCCTGGAGCTACAGTGATAAATATAGCTTCTGAAATATATGGTCAAAAGTGGAAATACTGTATTTTCAAAATCTCGCTTCGCTTTGAAAACTATCTCGGTACTTTTTTCATATGGCAATGATTTTGCGCATGGTGGATTAAAGGCGGTATCTTTAGTAGAGTTTTTCATCCTGTCGGGCATGAGCTATACCGCATACTTGTTAGCTGAATTTCTTCGTAGCAGTTAGAGAGGCTCAGTCTTGGTTGGAGTTTGCCTTGCTTTCTTGCGCATAATCTATTTCGCTTATGCTTTCTTTATATAGCTGAACCTTTTTGTAGCAGCTGAAACTTCACGCTGAACAGACGCCTTTATAAATTCAATTTACAATTACATTGCTGCTAAATTTTGACCCTCGTAGGCTCAACTATCGGCTGATATCTAAGTTATAGTAAGCACTGTGCATTTCTGGTAAATCCTCTTCATTGAACTGTATATTCTCGGTGCTGCTTAAATTTTTTAGCCAATTCCAAACTAATATTTGCGCCTTACCTTGCAGGGGGATACTCTGCTCTGGCAAATCTCATGGCGGTACAACATGTGTTTCTTTAATGGAAGATCACTTCTGCAGGTATGAGACCTATTTTACAGCGAAACCTAAATGGGATAGGAGCAGTAAGCCTTAAAACAAAAGTTTTGCGGTCATTTTTGACGGCTGAACCCTAGCTCTAAAAAATATATGCTTAGTTTTCTATTTCTTTAAGGTTTAAATTCGTTATCAAAAAGAAATAGCACTTGTCAGCAACTCTATGCACGTACATACAGTGCAACCCCAAAACATACACTGATATGCGGTTAGTGTTTTGAGAGGCGTCCACGTTTTAGAAAACAATTATTATGTGCAAATCCTATATTTATCAAACGTTTTCCTTGGCTAACACCATAGAAAAATGCAAAAGTATACTACAAACACTTGTTGCTCTTAAATAGACTGCATAATTTGCATTGCATTAACAGAATGAGCTTAACATTTCACAACGAAATAGTGTTTTGGGAAAATCTCATCTGATTTATTGTTTCTTTCTCCTTTGCTGGACACAGTATGTGTGCTCTAGTTTGAGTCGTCCCAGCGTCAGGGTACAATATTGTAAAAAAGTTTGATTAATTTGAAGCAACTTCCGTGGCTGGGATACATTAGATTAATTAGGTGAGATTCATGTCCGGGGTATTTGTGCTGCCAAAATAGGCTCATCAAGACTACTATTTTGTTGCGTAGCGCCCACAAGAGATTGAACCACATAATTTCACGAAAAAGTCCAGATTATTTCACGAAAAAGTCCAGATTACTCTAGGAAAATAAACTTATTTATCTCCTATGCTTCACTCATTTACAGTATGTAAGCTTTACATGAAGCAAATCACACTAGCGAAGACACCTCAGCGAGACAAACCTTCTGAAGTATAAAAACTCAAGGCAGCATTTAGTGTGGCAGTACCCCTGCAGCATATTAGCAGTAAACAATGCTTGGAGTCTGTTCAGTTTTATTAATTAACACGAATGATAGCTTGGGAACGTTTATCTATTCCTTCAGGAGTGTTGCCTGCAAAACTTCCAAATTTTTGTGATGGGAGCTGACACCAATCCGTCTAATACGGACCAAATGCTCAAATCAAGGGGATTGAGGTCTGGAGAAAGAAGGAGGCCACTCTTCATTTAAAGTGAACTGGGGAACATTGCTTGCCAACTACTGTCCAGTCTTTTCTGTTCCGTGCGCAGGCGCGGGGTGAGTAAAAGATACTTAGCGTATATTTAAATTATTAAATATAAAAATTTGAAAATAATAATCATATACATGCACAAATAAAAATGTTATAACGATAATTATTGAACACCCTGTCGAGCTCAGAGAGCTGTGCACTATTTTTAAACTCAACCAAACACAGCAACCCATTAGAAGGTAGAGGTGAGAGAGACCTCAGTTTGCCGGTCATGTTAACACGGCTCGATGTAACTAAAAGTACAGAAAAGAAGCAAGTTCTAATTTTACACAGTGTGTTAGAGCAACCATAATGCCAGCTAAAATTTGGTAAGAATCCTGGAACACACACTTAATCACATCTATTAAATTACCACGATTAATTAAGATCTGCTACACCGTTCTGTTGATCACACAGTAGGCCTATGGGTGAGCTATCGCCACAATTGCCGTCAGATGGCGCTGTCTGATATCTACGTTGCCGGAGTCTTTCAGTTCCAGGGTTTTTGATTTTCAGGGACTTTCTATATTTTTGGATTCTGTGTCAGCGAAGTTTTGGTCCTCTGGAAATTCCACATAGCAAAAACATTTTTTTAAAGGATTTCTCCGACTCTCATCATGCCTACAAAATGCAGAAATATAATCCGAGGTAGACAGTAAATCTTCTATCTATGACCTGCAAGAACTATATATACAAAGCTACGTCCAAATTAAATTTGACTGCTGTTGTTCCTTCCCGAGACTGCTTCAAGATTACCCTAATATTATTTTCCCTATCTACCCCTGAAATCGTAATGGTCGTACTGACGCACGAATGACGTAGGGAACGTACGATGAACAAGCAAAATAATGTAAATATGGTAAGCTAAATATTATGGTAGAATATTATGCGGCGATATACTGTTTACGAGAGATAGTTGGTTAGTTATAGCGAGTATAGTTTACGCCTCCGTTGATGCACAAAACATGATCTCACGGAAAAAAGAACAAGGAACATATGGGGCGTGTTCGATTGGGCACCAAAATTAAATGTTTGTGGCGTGAAATCTCGGAAACTTCTGGAAGGTTCCCTCGCTTCATCCTGTTGCATTAAGTGTCAAGCACTTGGCCTTAATTCATTATCTCTTAAGACTTTCAGGAACTCGCTCTTGTTCTTTCAGTGAAATTCTCAACCGGCCCAACGTAATCCGGTTGCTGCTAACATTTGCAGCGCGATCCAAAGTTGCGAAGGCAAAGATTGTGCCTGGAGTTTCAAACAAGTCATGCCTGGAAGGCTTAATTTCTACGCCCAATCGAACGTGTCCATAGTATGTCGAGAGAAACATGGAGCTCATGCAATACGATGTTTAAACATATGATGATTAGTCATGGGGTACAGCAAATCGAGAAAGAAGAAGAAAAACAGGACAATTTTTATGAGTAGGAGCATGAAAATGGAAGGAAGTGGAAGGAGTACGGAAGACAGACGTCCCGAAGGCATAACTAGTGGCTAAAGTAACCTTTAGCTATACGGAGTCCACTTGGGTCAGAGGTCACTGCTCTTTGTTAAAGGGATAATAGAATAATGTTAACAGGAAGTATAAACGAAATGTTATAGTTGTCTATAGTACAAAATGCACCACGAAAATAATGGTTTTAATACTTTGAAATCAAGCGGATAAATAACGCTGAGAAGTAATGAATTATAAAGGTATAAATGCCAAATCATGTACGATAAATTTAACAGATTCGGTATGCTGTAAAGGATAAGTTTCCTAGAAGAAAGAGCAGTCTTTAAGAACAGGCCTTACAATTTTGGTAACCAATTTCTTAAAGAATTCTCCCATAAAGAACTCAAAGAGTAACTGTCAAAAGCAAGTATTTGTGCATCGTCAGCATATGAAAAAGAGGCCGCCCACACCATACTGTACAAAGCTTTGTCTGTGACGCATTCCTGTCGTTGCTGAAGCTGAGCAGTAGGCAAGTACTAACTAAAATAGGATTTAGTAGCGTCCCAATGGCTGGGCGTATATTGCGCCGAATGTCTCAAATATTCTAATTTTAGCATTTCTGCCGGAAGATCTCTAAGTGGAAGCCAGCTCAGTTGAGATCTAATAGTCTCCAGTTTGGCAAGTGCGCTAGTGCTGGCAAGAAAAATATGCAGAGTAAGAGGGAAGGAAAAAAACTTACATACCGAACCTTACAAACTAACCTTATCTGCAGGAACTGTGGCCAGATGCAACAGCCATCCTAGTCGCAAGGCCCTGGATATTCTGAGAGCCACAGGGTCAGCCAAAGTACCGCCCTAGGGCTCATGATGAGGAAAAGGACGCGGTCTTCAAGAGTATACCGGCCTCATTGAGGATATAGCTACTTTCTTCGCTTTTAATTTCGATTAAAAATTTATACCAGTACCGGATCTGCGCTCTAATTAAACTCGTGTCTATCAACACTACATACATAACCAGAGCTCTCTGAGAGCGCATGCCTCCGCCAAGCTAGATAACGTTTAACTTAACGAAGATTGCAAATTGATTCTGAAGCTATGATTTCCTTTCTATGAACACCAAAGTCTGGTCATTTGTGCTTTATGACAGTAATAACAGCTTCTGTAATTTTCTTGAAGATCCGTTGATAACTTTTCGAGTTATGTTGCTGACCAAACATTCTGACAGACATTAGTCAAGCACACAAACAGGCCAACCGATCATCACCAAAATTTGATTAATGAAGTTTGTCAATGTTTCTAACAATTACTAGAAGTTTCATAGAATCTGCTAGTAATTTCTTGAGCTATGTTCCTAGCGAACCATAAATCAAAAACAGAGACAAACAAATGAACAAACACATCATCATAAAAATTTTGTCATTACTCTTCGCGAGCAACACAATTAAATTTCATATAACTCCGCCCATAACTTTCAGAGTTATAGTACCAAGAAAACAGAGGCAGCCAAACAAGCTTGCAAACAGTTAAACGGATCTTGGCCGCCAAAAGTTAATGATCTGTTTCTTTTAACACGCCTAATAATCCCCGTAAATTTGCAAAAGATCTTTTCATAGGTTTTTAGTTATCTTGGTGGCAGACAAAAAGACATACAAGCAGAGAGACAAACTCAACGAAAACGTAACCTCCTTGGCGGAGGTAGTAATTAGTAGAGAGCAATGATTTGTAAATTTCCATCAATGTTTACATTATTCCTGACGCGCTGTGGTGAAAACAAACAAGCAGAAATTATCTCCAGTTACAGATGCTGGCGACACTCAGGATGAATTTGCTCTAAGCTGTCCAGGTTTGAATTAGGTAGAAGCTTAACAAACGAAAAGCATAAGATATTTTTCAGATGAGAAAAACAGAAAGAAGCAAAGAAAGTGGAGCTGCATCCAAATTATTATATTCTGTCGTTATTTCATGCGGCTCGGGCCACGAGTTTCATAATAGAATTAGTTCTCGAGTTTATCAGATTGAGTCAGGATTTATTCGAGTACTAGATGATCAAGGTCTTAATACGCGACTGCAATACACGTGACACTCGGTATATCACGACAATTTGTGCTCAGTGTATTGCAGTTTCGACGCTACTAGAAATAGCCACTAGGGCAAGAAGTTATTAGAACAAGCTGGAAATGCTTTTCATTAAACAGATAAAAATTCACAGCCTATTAAGTATGAAGGTAAGCCACTCTTCATTTCGGCATCAGCTTGCTAAGTCTTAGGGACTCGCCGAGAAACCAAGGGAAGAGGAGGATTAACCTATTTTTTCAGAGATATCAAAGCGACCAGAGCATTATCGCACAGAGGCAGCGCTGACGCTAATGCCTCTCTGCTTACACACTTTAATTAGCCAGATCATATGAGAGAGAATAGCGTCTTGTGAGCAAGAGATTTAAAGGAACAGATGTGAGGTATTTATGTGAGCCTCGGTATCAGATTCTGAGCCAACAAGCCTGAGCTACGTTCAAGTAAATAGACTGCAGAGTCTCCAGACATGAGAGGCACCAACAGTGTTAATCAAGCGACAGTTTGGGGAGATCTTGAGGTAAAAGATGGTTCATATTAGGATTAGTCTCTGTACGCAGTCTATAACGAACTGTTGTGTAACCGACGACGCGTGTGATATAAATATGGAACGAGAATCTATGTATTGATCACCCCGTGATCTCGCTTTCTTATCTCTGATTTACTTATCAACAATTTAAAATTTCAATTTAAAATGAATCTTTCAATATTTAGATACTCATCAAAATCTGCACTAACGTGGCATTTAGACATAAAGAAAACTAGTGCTTGAGAGACGAATGTTTCCGTACATGATGACTTCAGAAAATCAATTTGGCTTTAAAGCCGAACATGGAATAGAAATGGCTATATTCACTCTCAAACAAGGTCATAAATCATTTCATTGACAGTGGATCTCCTATGTACTTGTGCTTTCTCGATGCTAAGGCTGCGCTTGACCGAGTTCACCATTGCTCTCTATTTAAGTGCATGTTTGAGAAACAAATTACCTCCTTATATTGTTAATACGCTAAGGAATTGGTTTCAAACCAAGAAATGCTATGTGAAATGGGGACCGGCAATATCATCAGCGGTTGGCATGACCAACGGCAAACGACAAGGGGCTTACTCTCCCAATTTTCTTTCATATCTTTATTGATAGCATCCACACCCATCTGAACGCAACAGGGGTGGGGTGTCACATTAAATCATGGTCACGCAGTATATGCACTCAGTTATGCTGATGACATGGTCCTTGCTTGACCCCTCCTTTCCAGTGGGTGCAAAAACTGCTCTCAATTTGCGAAAACCAAGCTAGCCAACTGTTTATTGAATAAAATACTGTTAAAACTGTTTATATGTAGATTAAACCTAGAAAATTAACAAAAAGTGTCGACATAAAAAATGTTGTTAACGTTTCGGGATTAGCTATATTCCCATCTTCAGAACTAAGAGCAAGGATACGGTATTAATGTCTAAAACTAAAAATTTATTTTCAGTGCGCTAACTGGGAGAGAGATCCTATCGTGGGGAAGTGTAAAAGGCAAATGGCCGGACTAAGCTTGAGAGGGTCCCAATGTCAGTGCTTGCGCAGTCGAGACGGCTAGGGAGCTTCGGAGGTGGAAGGGATGTACAGTCAGGGGAAAAAATGTCAGTTGTCGATTGTACTGAGGGGAACGTCTGAAGTCATTATGTTGAGGCTGGGATTAGTTTTATGAATGTAAAGAGATTCTAGAGTTGTGAATTCTGTTGAGTTGGAGAAGTCGATAATGAAGAATTCAAATGGGATGGTTATTTTGTTCTGCATGAAGACGGCATCAAAAATTTTTAGTTGCCACCCAACGCATATTTATCTAATTTTGATATCACTTCCCTGTTTACTAATATACCTTTAGACGAAGCAATATATATTATGTGTAGCAAAATCTTTGACAATACTGACTCATTCCACAACATGGACCAACCTGCCTTCAGAGGTTTTCTCAATTTGGCCATTGAAGACTCATTTTTCATTTTCATCAATAGACTATACAAACTAATCGAAGGAGTCTCCATCGGCTCACCGCTCGGTCCGTCGCTAGCGAACATCTTTTTATGTCATCACGAAGCAATATGGCTTGACGAATCCCGATTAACTTCAAACCCATCTATTACAAGCGCAACGTAGACGACACGTTCCTCATCTTCAAAAAACCCAACCGATTCCGATCTATTTCTACAATATTTAAATAGTAAACACCCCAACATAAATTTCACCGCTGAAAACCAATCAAATAATTCCATAGCATTTAGAGACCTCCTAGTCGCAAATCAGGACTCAACACTGACCACTAGAATCTATAGTAAGCCAACTTTTTCGGGTCTCGGAACTAGCTTCTTCAACCACTGCTATATGACCAATTTAAAATAAATGCAATCAAAATTTTACTATTTAGAGCATATCACTTGTTTTCTTCTTACCTAGTATTTTCAAAAGAAGTAGACTTTCTTCAAGAATAACGGCTATCCCCACCAATTTTTGGACCATTATTGGAAGCTGTTTCTAGACAAACTATTCGACCCGGGAATTACTAAGCCCACTATGCATAATTAGATTTTTTCCACTCCCTCCCGTACTATAGCGCAACTACCATCGCTGCAGTTAACTCTCTGAAAACGATTCTTTCTGAAGCTTACCCGCACATAAATTTTAGGTTTTCTTTTAAAAACACATTTACCATAGGATCCTATTTTATTTTAGGACACACATTTTCTGTCCGGTGTTGTTTACAGGGACAGCTGCAGAAGCTGCCAAGCTTCGTATGTGGGCAGCACCGGGCAGCATTACAAGGCCCGCATGGACCAACATTTTAAGGTATATCCAGTAAAACAAGTTTACCACTTGCAAAACCTGCACATTCAGCTCCCAGTTTTCATACATAACAAAATAACCATCTCATTAGCAGGAAAGACTTCTCCATTATCGACTTCTCCAACTGAACTCACATCTCACTCACTCACATTCATAAGACTAATCCTAGCCTCAACATAATGACTTCAGCCGTTCCCCTCAGTACAATCCACAACTGACATTTTTCACCAGACTGTACATCCCTTCCACCTCCGAAGCTCCTAGCCGTCTCGACTGCGCAAGCACTGACGTTGGGACCCTCTCAAGCTTACTCCCGTCATTTGCCTTTTACACTTCCCCACAATAGGATCTCCCTCCCAGTTAGCGTACTGAAATAAATTCTTAGTTTTAGACATTTATACCGTATCCTTGTTTTTAGTTTTTAAAATGGAACTATAGCTAATCACGAAAAGTTTTCAACATTTTTTATGTCGACACTTTTTGTTAATTTGATTTGTAATTAGTCTTAGTTTATTATTTATACCTAGAAGAAGTAGCCTACCCTTCGACAAAGTCACTCGACGCAATAGTGTCGATCTCACTTATGTGAGCAGCTTCTTTTATCTGGGTCATATAATCACCAATGATTTTCGTGATAACGAAGATATAGAGAAAGACAGCAAAAGCCCCATGCAGTGGCAATATACTAATCAGAAAGTTTGATCACTACTCGTGAAGTGGTCAAATGTCAGCTTCTCGGATCTGCTGCTATTCCCTGTACGGGAACTCGCTATAGTCTAACAGTAAGCATCAATCTACTGGACGCCTAGGTGTAGCCTATAATGACATACAGTATTTCGGCCACTAATGAATGGGCCGAGGTCACCCAGTACAAGTATGATATTTGCTGAAACGTATCCTGATGGCTTCAAAGCCAGGGCAAGAAAACGCGCTCTCAGTCTCCAGCTCAGGACAGAAAAATCCGATAACACCTCAAGGTGATCCGTAATGGTCCTGGCTACATGTATCTAACATGTACAGCCGGTAGCAGCACATACTACTACCAAACAGGGGCTATATAATGAGTTGCAATGCTGTACAATTTGTAATTTTGGTATCACTCGATCTTTGTATCTAACGCAACTCTAATAATAAACTGTTCCTTGAGTACCGTGTTCCTATGTGTAACTAACAAAGCATATTCAATAATTTTAATTATAGATATTCAGAAAAGACTCATGGTTGCTCTGCTATTGTTATAGTTGCTGCATGTCTCGGCGTTCGAAACGCTGCAAATGCACTGATAAAAAGTTACCTGTCTAACAGGGATCAATATGTGCTCTGTAACGATGGCAACTCTCATACATTACTCATTACCTCAGGTGTTCCTCAAGGAAGCGTTCTAGGTCCGGTACTTTTCAATGTTTGTATCAATGATATAACTACCCTTGGCATGAAGTGTGTATTGTATGCGGACGATGCCGTCGTTTACACCAATAGTTCTAATTTTCAGGCTGCTATCAAGGTAATACAAAATTTCATATATGTATTGTCCGAATGGTTCATTCAAAATAGATTAACAGCCTACGAAAATAAAACCAAATTAATGCTGTTCTCGCCATGTACTCACCCACAGCTGCCACCTATCTTCTTTAACAATAATCAACTAGATTAGGTGCCTCAGACAAGGTATCTTGGATTGGCTTTGGATGAGCGGCTAAATTTTAAAGTCCACATGGAGGAAATGGGGCGTAAGCTGAGCAGAGTTCTTGTTATAATCTATGCAATATCAAACTATGTTGACCGTGAATCACTAAATATGGCTTATTACTCATTAGCTCACTCAGTGTTGGTCTGGGATATCATTGTCTGGGGTGAAGCCCCACGTTGTCACGTTCATAAACTTGAGGTAATATTGAACAATATACTTAGGCGAATACTTAACGCATTAAACGTAACGCTAACAATATTCCTCTAATGAATTGCAGTGATATGTACTCTACTCTGAAAATGTTGAAATTTCAGGATGTCTACAACTATTCCTTATTTAATTTTTATCAATTCGTTTTTAATAATCATCCCGAAGCATTTCAAAAGCATTTCAGTCCACTTATTCCCCAACAAAATTACGAAATGAGACGTTCTGTTCTCAATCTCCCTAATGTGCTTGTTGACTATGAAAAACGCTCAACAGTTTTTCAAATTGCATTGCTGCTCAATAAAATTCCATTGTATTTATTAGACCCAATTTCTGACAATCTATTTAAGTTCCGTTTTAAAGAATATGTATTACAATTGTATTTGCCTTCGTATGTTTTTGTCTTTGCCCAAAAAGTTATGCTTAACTTCTAGTGGCTATGCAGATACATCATTGTAATTGCTTCATACTCATGTAGCAAAACGATGATTGTATTGTATCAATGTGTCTGTGTGTAATAAACCTATCAAACCTATCAATATTACTATTTCAATGACAGTATGCTAAGACCCATGGAATATTATTTTTTGCGTAACTAATATTTGCTGGATGATCGTAAACTTGACTCGTGAGTTCAAGTAAAGCTCTTTTATGATTAATTAGATGCATAGTTGCTGGGAGATGAGGCTTCGCTGCTATTGAGCGACAACATTTTTGATATTTATCACCGGTAAGCGAAGTGAGAGAGGTGATAATGTTTTCGTTGAAGATGTAAGTATATATATATATATATATATGCTTGTATGTATATTAATAAATACATTTGTGAACATATATATATAAATATATTTGTCTTTCCACCCAAACAGTGGTCGAAGGAGTTGAGCATTGATCATAATTTTGTAGGAAGTTTGGTGGGTTGACATAGATGTGACTCATGCCAAAAGAACTAACCCTAGCTAGCCATCAAAAATGACGGTGATGAATTAGCCTCCACCGCGGCAGAGCATCTTAAGCCACGAGGCGTTCTAATTCTCTGGAGGTAATATACTAGGGCCGTAGCGATGTAACCTTGTTGGACACAGCATCTACATAAAAAACTAGTATAAGCTGGCCACCAAAAACGACTTTGTTGAATTTGCTCCCACCGCGGGTGATGGTCTTACGCCACAAGGCGTTCTAGTTTATTCGGGTTTTATCTAAAGTTATACTGCGAATGCCATGTTGCAGAACATAGTGAAGACAAAACTTTATTACCGTGCCATGGAATTGGCAGACAGCTGTGGCTCAGGTATTCGTAAATACAGTAAGGCACAGCATCACATCTCCTTTGGTCTTCAAGCTATAATTCTGATGACGGCAATGTTAGCGAGAGAGCCACTCTAAGACGCATACCTTCGCGAAGCAAATCAACGTCAACAAAAAATTAAAGTTGATTCTAAGTCCAGCATTTCTTTTTGATCATCACCAAAATTTGATATACTGCTCCTGGTAGTGTTGTAAATTTCTTGAATATTATCCGCCCATAATTTCATTTGTTATGCTTCGACAAACACAACGACAGACAGTAAGAGAAACAACAAACGGATGAACAGACAAATAAAATTGAATCATTCGTGTCTTTTAACATTCCTAATAGTTCATGCAAATATCATGAAGATCCGTTCATAACATTTTGGGTTATATTATTGACAAACAGAATCACACGCACGGAGACATACAGACAATTAGTAAAAAGGCAAAAAATACAACAATGAACTACTGGACTTATGTTTTCACCAACGTCATAGTTCAATAGTTCAAGTATTATTCATTTGTTTTCTATCGTAACTTCCTTCTGAGCTCATATAATGCATCTAAGTGTACAGTGAGTAGTATGTACGTAAATAAATAACCTTGGAAATATATTAAATTTGAGCAACAAAATATGCAAATGTGGTGAGTCACACTCGCCATGTGATTACCAGAGCCTGTCTCTCTCAAGGGGGCAACAAACCAATCCGCCAAATTGTCTTCCAAATCGCTCGAGTTAAATGTACATAAATTATCTTGAGAATGCAATTTAAAATATTTTAAAAATAGCCTTGAGGATAATATAGAGTTAAAACCTCCTAGTAAACACGTCGGGATCACCCCAGCCCACGTCCCTCATCAATGGATTGGACGTGGCATACAAAATATACAAGATGGCGGAGGTAAAAGAAAATTGGTTGACACATGAAAGTGGTTCTGAGCAGAAGAAATGCCGGAAAGATGACCATCTGCCCCGGATGGATACTTTCAAAAAAGAGGTTCAGACGGACTGACACACACAAAAACAGAGTGAAAACTATACATCCTCGTAGATACTCCACGTGCTGTAACAAAATCTAATTCTATTTTGAAAGAGCTGAGAACTCAGTCATTGTTGTTGTACGCAATTTACATTTGGACGTAAAGGAAAACTTTACATTAGGTTCAGGTTCCCAAGGGCTAGAGTGCAAACGTATTGCTGATAAATAAAAGTAGAATCGAAAATGAATCAGATCAACCAATGTATTCTTGCGAGCAACACACAGTAATAGAAGAATGTTGCAGCCGTTGTTTGAAATGACTCTAAACTATAAGAGAAAATGATCCAGTAGTTGAGAG
>LQNS02278070.1:39554979-39565907 GCA_001587735.2 Parhyale hawaiensis
TTGTAAGATAGTCAGTCTTTAATTACTTGAATGTTAAGAAAAGCTGAACGTGAGGTGATGGAATCACTAAACTGATCTCAGGACACTGCAAGCAATATTATCACCTTCAGTTTATCTCATATTTTATTCTAACAGAACTTATAGCTCAACATTGCCTATCAAATTGGATCTAAATATTGTGTTAAATTGGAAGAAAGTTACTGCGTCAAGACATCATATACATCTCAACCTATTTCGACATTGAAAACTTAGCAGCAATCGCGTCTGCCAAGAGTGAAGCAACACTGGGTATTTTGCTATGTACTTCCCAGGCGCTATCGAGCAGAGTTTTGCACGTGCAAAGACTGAATCTACCAACGACCGATACAAAAACTATAGCCAAAATAATGTTAACCCGAGAAGCACTCTGCGAGCGTTTACCTCCGTCATGCAATGTTACAAAAAATTCGAATTGGCCCTGAATCCACGAGTCCAATTCGATCAGCACTAAAATTTGATCGACTGTATCTCGTAATATTGACGGAAGTTCCAGTAAATTCATTGGGGATCCGTTCATAACTTTTTGAGTTATCTTGGTGATAGACAGACGAAAATGCAGACAAAAGCCAACAAAAGCATAACCTCCTTGCCAGGGGTACATATTGTTAACTAGCTCAGCACTGCGGAAGTGCAAACCTCCTCCAAGCAACCTTATGATAGCGAAAAATTTAAATTGGTCGTGATTTAAGAATCTCATTTCGATCATCACACAAATCTAATTACTTGTTCCTCGTGACATCATTAATAGTTTTGGTAAATTTCATGAAGAACCATCTATAAACTTGTGAATTATGCTGTTAATAAACAGAATAATAAACGCCGGTAAAATAATTATACCCTCTTTGGAGGAGGTAACAGTTCAGGTGAATCTATTTCTTCGCCCCTCTATGATGATACTGAAATCCAGTACTTATTAACAATCAAAATATGCTAAATTCAGTCTGTATCATTACTTACGACAAATATTTCCCAGAACGCAGCAAAGGCAAAGCATTTTTATTTTCCCGTGTCTTAAATATAACCAAACAGAATATTTCACGCATTTGTGTAGGCTGAAACGCAATCTTTTGTTTAGAGACCGCGTAGGCAGAGATTAAGGACTAGGCTGATGCTACCAAGACAGCATATCTCCTGTAACTGGCGGAGCTCTAGCCAGCCCAAACTTTCCTTAATATTAAAGCCGGAGGCGAAATTGCGTTAATGTAGCGAAGTCAGAATGTTTCCTGCAGCCATTATTCAGCGACTACGTTCGCCTAAGACGTCGCTGTTTTTGAACTTCCATGAACATATTCGCTTTGGCCAAGCCGCTTGTCGGGTTTAAGCCTCTTAGCGACCGGCAAATCACAACACAAACTTTTTAGCTGGAATTGATGGTAGAGAATGCAAAATATGAGATTGCGCTTCACTTCAATGGAAATGTTTTACAAGAAATGAGGAACACTACTGAGGAGCGGACGTATTCTCTTTTATTACTAGTTAGAAAGAGGGCACAAAGGCGGAATATCTGCTGCGCATGTTTTTATTAAATCTTTAAATCTTCATCTTTTTGTAACTCATTGTGGTGTAAGATTATTAAAAATGGGTTGACGACCATTGTTAAAATCTTAAAATGCAACGTTTCAATGCACTTGCATCATCATCAGGCAGGAACAGAGAAAAAGGAACCTCAATAGGTACACACTAAGGAACAAATCAGCAATTGTTGAAGTATTTGACCTACACGTACTGTAAATTCATTGTAGTTAAGTAGCATAACCATCTAGCGAAATTTCCTTTTTTGAAATAAAAGGAAGAAAGCAATACTATACTAATACCTTTGCCAGTAAAACGACAATAAAAAAGAAAGAGAATGAAGAGAAGAGCCCTGTGCCCCACATCACCGGACACACCTTCCTGCTCCCGAGCGACATAAATGAAAATGCCAAATGGCATCTCCCATACGACGCGACCCAAACCTAACTATGTAGTGGCGCTGTTGCCAACCGGCGGGCTTACAGAGTTCTGAGAAAATAGTTTGAGGGCCGCAAAGTCTAAAACATTGTTATTTAGCTTAGGTCTGAACTTATGTATAAGCAGCGCTTCGAAAGTTTGGATGTGCTCTCTGTGGGCAACGCGGTACAATACTTTAGTGTTGGGATAAAGGTCATCGGCACAAGGGCTGTAATTATGGACAGTTCGGAAGTGGGCACAGATGGAACCTTGATATTTATGATTATCCAAGCGGCATTTTAACGTCCTCTTTGTGAGTCCGACGTAGCAGTTATTGAGAGACATACATCCTCCCTTAGTACATTGAAACTGATATACCACATCGGAGCTTCTGAGGTGCGACGTTGGTTGCCGAGAAATGTTGTTGCGCACAATGGAGTTACTGACGTTCTTGTTTTTGGAGTCTCTCAAATGGAAGCACTGGTTTCACCTACGCCGTAACTATATCTGTTAGTGCTCGTTCATCCTTTGTAATTACTGTGCATTTGATTTTCATAATACAGGGCAATCTGCTGAGGTTTGGGCGCAACTACGGTTTCATTTAACTTCTCCTCGAGAAAGGCACTGAGTTTTGAATCTATTAGTGAATTAGGAAATTGATTGTTCACGAGGAGTCTTTTTATTCTAAGAACTTGTGCATGAAAAGCGTGCCAACTACTGTAAACTTTGAGCGCTCTGTTCAAAAGTGTTACGATGACACCGGATTTATGCCGAATAAGAGCATTATCAAAATGTATAGTTTCACCAGAAGAAGTTGGTTTTGCATACACTGAGGCGTGAAAAATAATATCCGATTGTTCAACTAAAACGTCTAGGAGCGGCAGCTTTTGACTCACACTCTGCTCACTAGTGAACTTAAGTATTGAATGTTCTTCCGTCTTTGACTGAAGTATGTGGAGCGCATTGACATCCCTGACCTCAACAAATATATCATCTACATATCGACAGTATAAATAGGGTTTAGTTGTGAGAGTTTCCATAGCAGCACTTAGAGGCAAACAGATACGTGGACGAACAGATCACCACAAAATTTAGTCTGTAACATCTGTAACATTCCCTGCAAATTTTATGGAGATCCTTCCACAACTTTTTGAGTTGAGTTACCAAGAAAAGGCAAGTAGACTTACAAACAAGCCGTTGAACGGATCTTCACCAACAGCTGATCATCTGTTCCTCTTAGCATACTGTACCTAATAATCTCTGTTCATTTCATGGAGATCCGTCTACAACTTTTTCAATTATCTTCGATACAGATAGACAAACAGATGTATCATTTTTCACAACTTAGTTATATTACACTGGTTCCAAGGCTACTGTGGCACTATGCACTCGTACGGATGCTCTCGGTAAATTTTTAGGTATTTTACTACGTGTATTTCTGAGAAAAAATCTGTCTCGTTTTGTTTCATTTTGGTTACGGCGGAGCCCGTCTAGCAGTCCTAGAGATACCCAAATGGATTGGCAGACAAACTCCGACAAAAAACTAACCTCATTGGCAAAGGTAAAAGTGGTCAACGATTATTTCAGACGTATAGATGTATTTCACTTTATATAACCACTATATAATAATACACCGTTGTTGATTGCTTGCCCCTGCCTTGCTTGTTTGCTCCTATGCTTGTCCTTTCCACCGTCACGCTCTATATGGGAATGAGATAGAAATTCAAGTGTTGAAGACGGTATTGTATGAATACAATCCTACGGAATCCTCGCACTCTGGAACTCAAGCAGAGGGACCTGAGCTAGCCTGCATGACCGTGTTTGGAGATGTTCAAAGGTTATACGGGAGATGCTACTTGACTGCACCATAGAACATATATCCAGCTTCTAGGGCACAATGCTAAGTTTTCATTTAAGAAGCCCACTGAGAAGTAAAAAGCACAAGAGACAACGGGGGTTTCTTGAAATACTAAGTTTTTGCCGTCATTTGTAATGAAGGCTCGGGCCACAAGTGTATCTATATTATAGGTATATTATTATTATTATTATTAAATCACACCAGACACTGACACCTACACTTCGATGAGTAGATAACATAGAACGCTAAAAGACGTAAACAGACAGCCTATCATGATGACTTTCGATACACAAGACATTACCGTTGTATGGTTACCAAGTCAACATCTTCCAAATGTAGTCCGAAATGCACATGTGTGAGCAACGATGATGCACGTGAGAGCAACATGCTTTTTCACATTAAAAATTATAGAGAGAAAGTTATTACTGAATAAACAAACAAACTATTACGGCGCTTAACTGAGTTACAATTGAGAACAGAGAATGGAATGAACATCAACGACAGCAGTTCATTTGCAAAACGGCGAGTGGGCAGACTATGACTGTATTATTTTTTGAAAACCGCTGTAGAAGTGAGCCGTATGGAAGAAGCTTACAGCGCACATACAGGACAGACAAAAGAACGCTCCCCTCCACTGTTATGGGTGTGTAACTAAATCTTCTGCGGAGAGTAGCAGCTCTCAAAATCTCTTGCTAACGAACGCTGATAAAATTTTACCTGCGTACCTCTTGTAAATCGCCGAAACAATAGAATTTCTTTACCGCTCAGCGGAAAGTTGCGGCAGCGTGATATATTTCATGAATTGTTGGAAGATATAAGTCAGTTGTTCATAGAAATAAAGTTATTCCAGCACGTGTCTGAGAAAAGGCTGAAGCCTGGATTATTTTGCGAATAAATTAATGGAGAAGAACGATCTAGGTGCGCACATCAAGGGTGTTGCAAGATTTTGATGAAACAGGGAGTTTGTTGATATGAATTTCAACCACCATTAATTATTCAAAACCTGTTCCAACGATCTTGTTATTGATATAAGTTCAAAATATTGAAATTCGTATTTTTCGGGAGAATAACTTACCAATGAAAAACAACGCCTTGAAATGCCTTTAAATTTATGAAGTCGCTTTCGTCATTAGTAATGCAGGTATGAATCACAACAAAGAGAATTTAAATAAATCGATTTACTCAAGCAGACGTACTTATATTTAAATACAACGATAGAAGGAGCCACCACACAGACACACTTAACGATAAAAAGAACTACAACACAGGCACACTTAATGATAGACAGAACCCCAACACAGAGTCACTTAACGACGATAAAGAGAACAATCACCCAGACGCAAGGTGCTACATATAAAAACAACAAGAAATGCATTAACAATAAGAGAATTTGCATGGCCGCATGCGTGTAGCTTCTTCAGGACATAGGCAGATATCATGGCCGCCCAGGTGCGCAAGCACTGCAGCAATTAACGCAGGCTTCCCAAAAGCCTCCAGTTTTCAAAGCTGCAACTCCTACATCGCTTAGCTATAATAATTATTCTGGCAGCAGTCAATCTAACCGGACTTGGGCGCGTCAAAACTTCGACGGTGGAGATAGAAGTTCTATTGGACTTTGTAACAACTCACCAACTGCAAATTGAACGTGTTCGTTCATCGACTAACTTCTGTCTTCAGAACTGGAGCGGCAGCGGTGACAGCTTTTCGCGCAGCCAAGTTGACCTTGACAAATGATCAATACTCAAAGCTCGGAAATTCGAAGGAGATGTTACAATAGATTCGAACTCAAGCAAGTCTCAAGCTATTGGTCCATACTCCAAGGAAGTACAGTATTCTACGTGACATTTTGTAGCAGAGAGGTAGAATTAAGCCTTAGATTACAAACACGAGCATGAGGTACATGCTATTGCTACTACATAAATCGTAATTTACGTATGAAAATATGCACTCAATTTCCTAGTCATTAAACAGAGCAGCAACTCCATAATATGAATGCATGGTAGCGTTGCTATAAATTTTATGAGGCAATGTTGTTTATAATACTAATACATAGGTTTTATATCTAGCTTCCTTTTCAACAGAAATAGGATACCGTAAGCCAAGCAACAGCTTTTTGAAGTGAAGCAAGAACCAAAACTCTGAAGTGTGTTTGCATCAACGTAAAAAAGACACTTCTGACGTTTACGCTTTTACACCTGTCCAGGGCCTGATCACTGTGTTTTTAGCGAATACACACTCCGTACACGACCGTAATGATCAATGCGTATACATTTATAGACACTATATACACCTAATCATTTTCATTCTGTATTATATAATTTTTCATTTATGTTTGATGAAACACTTTTCTTTTTGTAAATCGATAAGAGAAAAATCCACTTCAAGCAACGAAGCATGATCAAAATTAAATACTTTTTTTTAGTTATCTTCAAATTTAGCTTACAAGAAATGTGCCATTTTTTTCCGGCGCTGGACTATTGTACCGCAGTGTATCTTGCCTACTCCTGAAACACGGGGCAAGTATCTATGAGAGTCATTCTGTGCGATTCTTAAACTTGTTAGTTATAAAGGAATGATTGCCACGAGTGTGAACAGTGGAGAGTGTCGATCAGTGTTAAGATATAGTAATAGTAAATAATTTGGTGTTATCTCTTATACAATGAGCACATGCGACGTTTTAGTTCACATGAAATCAAACAGTTTGATGAGTTAGTGGTGTGGAAACAAGAGCACGTAATCAGCACCACGAACAAGTTCGGCGATCATTCGGCATTTCCTGCAACCTCTGTTGTCTGTCATCTTTGGTAAAGTGAACTCCACTACGTTATACATAGGGAAAAGTTTGAAGTATATTTACATCCGCGAGGAGGGCAGCCTTCATAAAACTCTACCCCTCTTGCACGTCCAGCTGCTCACCACTTAAGAGATTAAATGCTGCATTGCATTGCGAGACCGAAAGAATGTTCTTCATAAGAGCAGCTTCCTCAGCTTCATCATTAGGTGATGATAAATTGCGACGACTATAATCAATTGCGAATGAAACGAAATAATTCCATTTGCGGGGTGCGGCTGAGGAAGAAAGGCTGTCACGATGAGACAGGACGAAAATTTATCGCAGGCAACTCAATTTACTTGAGTAACATTTCCCCTGGACCAAATAACTTGGTAAGTTTCTAACGGATTCCGATAACAATTCCAGGGACCAAGCCCATTATATGGAGCTGGCGCGAGGAACTCAGGCAACTTCTCTTCTTGTTCCCCAGTCTGTACTGCGGGGGGGGGGACTATGATACTTAGATGGAAGGAAACAAAGAACATGTACCATGCATGTTAAAGTAAGATTGGGAAATTTGGAATTTCGTGAAACCCATGAAATTTGAGGGATTTCACGTAATTGGTTGAAGTGAATCAAATAAGATAAGATATGTTAGGTTACGTTAGGTTACGCCGAGTATGTTTATTTGGTCTGATAATTATACTGGGTTAGGCTAAGCTTAGATCGGTTAGATGAGGCGAGGAAATGTTCTTGTAAGTGAGTGATATCTGATTTCCCAATTTTACTCTAAGATAAGCACAGAAATTCGCTCCCCTGACGGTGATCAGCGTACTATTGTTCAAAAGCTTGGGAAACACCGCTTTTAAATTCACAAATAGCCTAAATGGTCCTTCAGTACATAGACTGTTCGAAATAAGCTAGGGCCAATGCTAAATTTAGAGAGATCATTTTAACAACATTGGGAGGGGACCCAAAGGACTGCACTGATTTTTTTTCTGGCTCTGTTGTGGGGTTCACTGAACTGTGAATTTCTGTGTTGTGAGCGGATAAACTACTATTTCAAAGCCGAGCTTAAGTGCGTGCTTAAAGACCTTTTCTAAAAGTAGACCCTAACTCATTCTGAATAGTATATATTACATAAAGAATTACATAAATAGAATAACAAACAGAAAACAGACCTTGGCAATAACTGTAAATAGTCTTATAAATAGTGAGCCAAGATGTCCCATATTCTGATATAAAATAGGCCAGCTGGTCAGTCTACCACCAGCTGCCTCATCTAATATGTTTGATTTACGCGTTGATGCAAACGCACACACACGGCACGGCTGTAGTCATGCTGAGTACCACGCACTTACCCAACATTATTGCAATTCTGCGGATATTTGTATTTCCTAAAGTAAAGGCCTCAGGCAGAACTGAGTTACGGAGCTAACGACTTCAAAGACAAGAGAGCGAGCTCTAAAACTCGTCTCGAAAGGATAGAATTGATTTCACTGGCAGAAAAACAAGCTTTGTTATCGAGCAACTTGAAATAATTAGTGAGTCTAACGAGATAGTTTCCCTCTGAATAATTAAAATATGTATTGTACAACAAGCATGGATTTGAGAAAAATAGAGCTACCTGGAGACACCGCAGCGACTGGAAAATTATTCTTAAGGGCACGGTTCAGCGAGAAGCTGGCAGGCAGGCTGGCAGGTTTTGAGAAGCACGGAATGCATTGGAGCGTGTACACCGAACAGCGGCAGTTTAGCATGCAGCTGCCGTCCAGGAAAGCCAGCACTGGAGGCGGGTGGTGCGACGGATTCCTGCTCTAACTGCTGCTATGTGCCTTGCCAGACGTGCGAACCAGACCTGCCACTCTCTGGGAATTATCTACTGATCTTAAGAATTTTAGAGGTTTCCAGGAATTTTCAGACCAATTTGGGGAATTTTTCCAAGCCTAATACTTAAGAATTACGTAAATAATGAACTGTTATCCGTTACCACATAAATTGAGATAATATGAAGTTTTGATTTGTATTCTTTTCTAACTATCTGCGGAATTTTTCCAAGATCTCGGAAAATCTAGAACTTCCATTTGGGGAATTTGAAAAACTCTGAGTTTCATCGCTGGACTGCGATCAGAGTCCACCAGGACGTTGATCGCAGAGGTTCTGCGTCAGGTGCGCACTGCTGCTCAGTGCTGCCAAATGATATTCGGACTTGCATGCAAAATTGCTGTAAAAAACATTTTCTAGTTACAAAGAAAGAGAGAAAAGATTATGAGCCACCGATTTCTTACTGAATTACAGTTCCAGTGCAATTTCATTATAAATGATAGACAAGCTGTGCATTCTCTACAGGGGCTATCGTCTGGCCATAATAAGTCACCAATAAAATTTCTTTGATGGCAACTTTTGGCAGTTTGGAGTTTTTGTAGCATTTGCTGTGCCACTTTAAGCCATATTTTAGAGTAAGAATAGCTGACAGCATAGGTAGTTACCTTTAGTTTCTAACCTTATTTCTCACGGCGTTCATGCTGCTAAATAACGCTCGACTTCCGCATACGAATGGAGTAAAGATAGTTTTAAAGCAACTGCTGCCACATCCTTAAATTGACTTCCTCCGGAACTACAAAAAAAACTTAGGATTTTTAAGTATTGATGCCATTAGATTCCTCCAGTTACAAGCTAAATTTGCCATAAGTAGTTAAATTTTCATTGGAATAAGGAACTATAACAATCTCCACTACATTTGCCCACATGGTGCGACGTATCACTGCTGTAGTATCGGATTTGGTAGTTTTACTCAAGTCGTCCAGATGATCACAGGAATTGAATGTCGCATGGCAGTAAATATGCATGACTGACTTGACTTCCACCTTAGTTGTCTCATATTTTTTTAACAATGTATATAACTCGTAAAAGAAGTACTCTGACATGGACTCGCGAGTTTGTGCTTTTTGTTGAACTTTTGAGGGTACTTCACTTTATCATTACTGATTGGGAGGCGAAGGATATGCTGAATTACTTCATAAGTTTAACCGGCACTAAAAGTAAGGATCATAATATAACAGGTATGGCATTGTACTGAATAGCTCCTTTACAGACCACTGATGCGAAGGCGATAACTCGATCTATCTCACAATAAAGAAATTTAATACACGTTTGGTACGGCCGGCAGAGTTACAATTTCCCTTCAGTGCTGCAATAATCAATGAAGGATAATTTTATCTCAATTGTACTTTATGTTGTGTCAATAGCATTAAATTCGGCATATAGTCAGTCAAAAAATGTCACAAATGCTAAAAATTTAACTTTCCTGTATTTTCCTGCTAAATGATACACCAATTTTGGGATGCTAAACCTCCCAAAATGCTAAATCTAGCATAAGCAGACTACCTACATTGGCAACACTGTAAAGCTGCACCTTCGCACCTGCTATACTACTCGCGGTGTGTAGGGCATACCGCCTGCCTGCCAGCCTGCCCGCCTGCCAGCTAATCTGCTTTCGGTGTGGCAGCGCCCTAAGTGAGAATTTTTCACGGACATGTGTAAGCTGTTAGAAATGACAAGTGTTCTGTATCTACATGAAATTTTGATGTATGTACAGTAGAATATAGCACTAAATATGCATGCAAGTAGACCAGTACAGATACCCAATATTTATACATGTATACAGAGTTATACAGCTTCGGACTATTTTTAAATGAGACGTTTTCAATAACATAAACTAACTATATCCATGAAGCACACTGAAGCTAGCAGATAGAGCACTGTAGTTAACAAATATTATACGTTCTTCATGGCTAGCAAAATAACATGGTATTATGCACTAAGACCATTACGAACACATAAGACGTAAACTCAGGAAAGTATTTCAGGTTGGTGGGGAAGGACATTTAACTTAGCACAAATATTGCAGAAAACAATGCTTCCTTCCACGGTTCAAAACATTACCCTCTAGTTCAACGAAGTTAGTAAGCGTTGCATAAACTTATTTCGCGTGTGGCTGGCCCGGTAGATATTGAAATAGCTAAAATTTTCAAAGTTTTTTAGTATTTAATATAAATACTAACATATGTCAATATAAACACATTTGTTTCGATGAACTGATGATGTAACAGCACGGTATAATCCTATCCTCCAGACTATGAGTATTCTCTCATGAGGTGGTCTCAACACTGTGCAGAAATTGCTCCATTAATCCTAGACAAAAACCTGAGGACACCTAACAGTGAATTTCGCTCCCGAGTTTACCGGGATTATTGCAATGGAGAGGACCCGCTCCGTAGCAAATATAGAGCGTTTCCCTTGCTGCACAAACATCACTTCGGATGCAAT
>LQNS02278070.1:39566194-39576274 GCA_001587735.2 Parhyale hawaiensis
TAGACAAAAACCTGAGGACACCTAACAGTGAATTTCGCTCCCGAGTTTACCGGGATTATTGCAATGGAGAGGACCCGCTCCGTAGCAAATATAGAGCGTTTCCCTTGCTGCACAAACATCACTTCGGATGCAATTGTTCTTAATCGCTGCACAAACATAGCTGTCATAGCAATGTAAACTGATGGGATACGAGAGAGGCGATGGGTATCACGACCATCCGTGTCTATCTGCTGCAGTTAGCGCGGGTCATCTGTTGCTTAGAACATGCATGGAACTGTCGCGAGATATCAGGGTGGGCGAGAGGACACGATTTGAGGAGCAATGGAGAATGAAGTTAGACAGCAGTGGGGCAGAATTTGCTCAACGCAGCGAGAGAGCATGGCTAAGTGCAGGTAATTTCTACTTGTTAAATGGTATCTGGTGAACAGTGAAGTTATTGGTATTGAAAAGCTAGTCAAGTACTAAATGTTATCTGTTGGATACAGAGTTTTTGCTGCGATCGAACTGCTGCATGCTTCCTGTTGAGGGCTGAAAATTTTCTTTCTTGGAAGCAATGGAGATGCTAAATGTTGGCTATTGAACGATGAAATTCTTTAGTATTGCTAGCAAAAAAAGGTAGATGCTTCCTGTTCAAACCTGAATTTATTCCTACTATTACGCTATTGGGTAGTTAATGTCTGTTAATCATTACATTTACTCGTATTTGTAAGCAATTGGGATGATAGACCTTCTATGAAAAGCGGAAAAGTTAATCCGTTGTAGTCTGTGGCTACTAATCCCAACATCTGTTCATATTAAAACTCGTTGCATAGTCCCGAGCACGATGACTGCGACATGCAACTCATTTGTGAGTTGGTTCGTTTCAGCTATATTGTTTAAGGATAAACGTTCTGTAATTATTGCTGCTTATGACAAAGAGGGGTTAACGTGCGAAGAAATGATTATAAAGAAAATAGTACCATGAACTACAGTTCGCGCCAAAAAGTCAGCTGGGCGATTAAAACAATCAAAATTAATGAGCGCCACGATAGGGTCTTAATTACTAAAGTCTCAGCTGAAGAATCGCATGGCCACGAGTCCACAGCCTCCTGAGGAATGGGGAAAAGGAGGAGTGAGCACACCATCTAGCACCGCGGGGCAAAGACTTCTCGATAAGGGCTTCATATGTACAAGGACCCTCATAGAAGACTCTGCTTTTCAAAGATGGTTGTGAAAGATAGACTTAGTTTATGTAACGGAGTGCTGCTCAAGATTTGAATTAAAGCAATATTTTCTAATTAGACTCTATATCTAACATTTTAGGGATCAAGAATTTGTATTGCTCGAAAAAGTATTGGAGAGAGGTATCTGGAGTCCAATATCGTACTTACAGCGAAGCATCAGGATGCAGTTCATGTCTGGGGATGTTTTTCATGCAGCGGAACTGGAGCATTGACGTGTTTGCCAAGAAAACGCGCCCTGCACACTGGCTATGACTCGCAATGGCACCAAGTCCTGCTACAGGAGCATCATCTTCTTTTAACAGCTCGAACAAGTAGGGACGTTATAGTATATATTGAGAGTATTCCTTTGTTTGGCGCTTTTCCTTTTATTTCTTTTTCAAATAAAAATTAGTTAGATGGTCAATATGTTTTTCTTTCTCTATCAATCGAAACTTATAATCGTTATATTATGGAAATATTTTTAGGGTAAACAAAAATTTAAGTCTCAATATCATTTTGGCCACTACAGTAGTATCAACAATAATGAAATATTACGAACTATGAACTAGTTTTCACCTTCATATTATGCTACTCTCCTTACACTAAGAGGTGAAGAGGTTATTAATGCAGTGTGAATAGTAATAATAATAATTAGAGCCCTCTGACAGCGACTACCTCCACCAAGTAAGGCAAATTTAATAAAAAATTCAAATTTGTTCTAAAACAATGATTTCCTTTTTGTTAGCACCAAATTTTAGTCATTAGTGCCATGCATTTGGCAGTAATAAGGGCATCTGTAATTTTCTTGCAAAACCGTCCGTAACAATTCGAGTTATATTCTGTCAAACAGTTTGACAAACATTAGTCAAACACACAAACGGAGCAACCGATCATCATCAAAATTTTATCATTTGTGTCTTGTAACACCTAAAATTTTTTAGTTATACATATTGCTAACAAACATAAAACTTTATCAAATCTTTCACTTCGCTTGCGGGTGATAGTTAAACATGGAGATGAACAGACAAACGAACGAACAGATCGTGACAAAAATTTTATCATCTACTCTTTGTAGTATACCTACCACTCATATAATTTCAAAACAATCTGTCCATAATTTTTTGTGTTATGTCACAAAGAAAAAGGAGGCAAGCAAACAAACATACGATTGAACGGATCTTCACCAAAATGTTAATCATCTGTTCCTCCTATCATGCCTAACAATCCCTGTAAGTTTCGTAAACATCCGCCATATCTTTTTTGAGTAATCTTGGTGACAGACAAACAATCAGACAGACAGATGAACAAACTCGACAAAAACATAAACTCCTTAGCAGAGACAATAATATCATCAATAACAGCTAGCCGCGTTCTGTAGAAATGCCCTGTAAAAGAAGTTTATTCTTTTCTTATGCCTGCGTTCAGGAATATATTCAGGCAAACCCTATATTTTTCAGCATATTTTGGGAATCACCCACTCCCTCGTGGGTACATAAGTAACTTTTCTGGCCACAGTTCCACTGAAAAGGCAATTTAAAATACTGCTTTGTTTGACCTGCAACTCTTGAGAAGCCCGTCCAGCTGGAAGAGGCGTGTCCAAGTACGACTTTTGTCAGCGTTATCAGCATAGAGATGACTCGATTAACCCGGTTACCGTGCCACAGCCACGCCTTCATCTTGTACATTATGAAACTGTCCCAAAAAACTGAAGGCTGTTTCAAACTGCTGCACTTTTACTCAATAGTCACCGACAGAGAGTAACTTTCGGCTATCTCTTCAAGAACCTCCTGAAAGAGTTTCAATTTGCGAAGATTTTACATTTTTATTTATTTTGTGTTTCATTCAGATGCATCAAACTGTCTTCGCACTCACGGCAGCACGTCGGATTCGGCTGATAACACTAAAGAAAGTTGTACGTAGACATCCGGCTTAGTGCACCTCATCTACTCTAAGATACTGCTCTCTTACTGAACCTCATCTACTGTAACGCAGCTNGCAGCACGTCGGATTCGGCTGATAACACTAAAGAAAGTTGTACGTAGACATCCGGCTTAGTGCACCTCATCTACTCTAAGATACTGCTCTCTTACTGAACCTCATCTACTGTAACGCAGCTCGTCTACTCTAAGATACTGCTCTCTTACTGAACCTCATCTACTGTAACGCAGCTCGTCTACTCTAAGATACTGCTCTCTTACTGAACCTCATCTACTGTAACGCAGCTCGTCTACTCTGATACACGTGGACTTTGACTTCCCTAACACATCTTACTTACCAAAATGTACGTACCTCTCTAGCCCAGCGCGCCTCATTAATATGCTGCACCTCATACAGTGGCCGCAAAAATTGTTAATGATAAAGTTATTTGGATAATAAAATGCAAAAGTCAGGGTGCTACTCCTTTAGTTCTACGGCAGTAATGGATGGTACAGCTAACACCTCACGCTTCAATACCTTGTCTGTCTGTTCGTGTGCTGATCTTTCTTGGTGCTCCAGAGCCCTTCTTTCGTGGCGGAATGGTGCCGGGTTGGATGCTGGCGATTGTCTTTTTTAGGTTGTAGATGACCCTTCTTGTCACCTCCAGGTCTACGGCCACGCGTATCACACACCACCCTTGCTCCAGTAGGGTGATGGCACGAGTCTTCTCCTCGAGTGGTTGAGTTATACGCCGTCACAGTTGGTGAGCGCGTGCAAAAGCGTGCACTGAATAGCGCGTAAATTTGATTCTCTCTCACCGAGCTTTTGAAGCTCACTGATGCTTCCTGACTCCCATGGCGGGAAATCGTGAAACATGCCTCACACGTGGGTGCTACGCTGTTCCCTAGCTCCTCCCACTATTCAATTGGCGGGAACGCAGTTAAATATGGGTTCCATGACAGAAGCGCACACGACTTAATGCGCACGTGACAAATGCCCACACGACAAAACCGCACACTGACTAATGCGCACATTGATAAAACTGCACACGACAAATGCTCACACAGACAAATGCGCACCTACTATTCTATCGTTTGCCTGCGTATATAAGATTTAATGTAATTCATTTTAGTAGTGTCTATCATTAGTTAACTTTTACGCTCGCATTAACTTTAGCTAACGTTTTGCCACCTATATTCAGGCTGAGTCCATTTAGAAAAGTCGCCTGGCAGCACTTCCTAGTAAAAAATAAAGATAATCTTTACTGTCTCTACCGGTAAGAAAGGACAAAAATGACCTGAAGAGGAGAGCAACTCCTCCTGACGTCGCAAAAAGTACAAACAAGCCTATCTAATAGACGATACGAAAATAAAATAAATATAGAAAACAGTCCATCACTGTAGCCACTGCTGCTGGCGATTTTACAGTCATCCAAGCAGAAATAAAGAAGCAATTAATCATTGCTTGTTATTAGGCTTTACCTCTAGTTAATTAATAAAACTTAATTCTCAAACCTAAGCTGGTCAGTATATATGTGTGTGTGATATATAAACATTTCACTATCAAAACCTATGTACGAGTTACTAAAAAATCACGACACGAAAATAATGACCGAAAAACAAAACATATTACGATATAAGGGAACCATACTGTTGAACGAACATACATTCATTTTACGATATTCGACGGGAAAGCCGCCTGACTGTCGTTCAACTGAGGTTTCTATTTAAAAATGCATAATGACTCCACAATGCGCAGTGTAACTTGATCAGATGCAGTGCCCCAGTACTTTAATATCATCCAGCTTCACGGGCAGAGTGCTAGATTCAGCGTGTATGCGAACAGTGGACTGAGGTGGATGAGCTAAGAGGGAATTAGTTAGGAATGCTCTTTCCAGCGTGCTCAACAACTCTACAACTGTCGGGATTAAAGGCTTGGAAAGAACAAGCTTAAACTAGAACAATTAGGTTATAGCGAACTCATCGCTGAGAATGATTTCAAAATCAATTTTAGCGAGGTGTTTGCGAAGTATAAATGGAAGTTCACATTTAAGTTTCTCAGACTTTTTTTCCAAATGAAGTGAAACCACATAAAACTTAGTACGCTCCTGAGGCATTTTATCACTGTTATCATTTACACTGTTTAAAAATCTTCTAACCTGGAATTCAAACAATTTGCATGGGTAACCATTTGACGAAATAGTTAAACACTTTTATCGAATAATTGACAGTATCAAAAACACAATCCATATATTTAGAATGTATGTTTGTTTTCGGCCTATACAGTTCCCCACAGCTGACCACACGATCTCTCACGAGGGTTAATAGTTCTAGAATCTCTGGGGATGATTCTAAAAAAATCTTTGTATTCGTAGTCTTTCAATCGCAGGGCAGTGCCATCTAGGAAGCAGTAGAACGATAAAATAGTAGGTGCCCATTTATCTTGTGCGCATTTGTCGTGTGCGGTTTTGTCAATGTGCGCATTTGTCAGTGTGCGGTATTGTCGAGTGTGCATCTGTCGTGTGCGCTTTTGTCGTGTGTGCTTTTGCCATTGTGAGCATTTGTTGCGTGAGCATATGTCTAGTCGCCGCAAATATGTACCCACGGTTTTGTGTAGGCATACTTTCATTGCAGCGAAAATGTGTACTTTTTGAGGGCCACTGTATAACCCAAAACACATTGTCTTACCTAATGCACTTCATCTTACCGATCATACTTCGTCTGACCTGAAACAAGCACTACATACATGAGCATCAGTATCCATGGAGGACAATGATCTGATTATTATCGTCTCACAAAAAGCACCTCATCTTATAGAGAGCACCCGTTGTAGACTAACACGTACAACTTGTCTAGCCCAATGCACTTATCTAACCTAATGAACTTTATCTAACCTACACTACTTTGTAGGTTAGATCAAACTTAACGCGTCACAAATTAACAACTATACATAGAGATTTGAAATGTTTAACACAAAAAATACTCTGAAACTTTAAAGGTAATATAATGGCAGAGTTATCGTTTTTCGTATCTCTCAGTGCTTCTAATTGTGGTGATTTATTCTATTCGGTTTTTCTTTCCTTACTTTCTGTTGATCCTGTGGGCGAGCACCATCGTACATGCGTTCCAAAACCTTTGGACATACCATACGTCTCTTATTTCTTCCTCTAGTAGAACGTCTTCCATGTAGATACGGAGACTCAAGTATTCAATAGAACAGTCTTTTATTTTGATTACTGATAACAAAAATTTAATTTCTTGTTCGTTTTCATTTCTCATACTCGTGACGCCATTATGCTGTAGAAATGTGTTATATGTTATGTGGCCTTCGAGCTTGTTCATTGTTATTCTCCCACTTACTTTGCCTGTGGATGCAACAAACCTCTTTCGGGCAAAGCATTCACATTTTCAAATTGAAATAATCCTGCAGATGTGGCAAAAAAATCCTCACTATTTCAATGAGTACTCTTGTAGAAATTAATGGTCATTTCATTAACCAGGGCTTGGGAATTATTGCATTTCATGGACTTTCTTGCTTCTTGTGCGTTTTTTATGTCGAGTCTCGGGCGTATCTTCTATTCGCATGGTACTTCATTCATGTAGCTCACTTTTATGATTATTTTTTTAGGTTTGCCAATCTTACCAATTTTTCTTTTCTCGTTATAATTTTTCTCACCCATTCAGTGGCGAAACGCACTGACATTCCTCGGTCATTAGTTATTATCGTATTTTATTATTTCAACATAGCTTTGCAATAAAAGTACGGCACAAAATAAATCACTCTCGACCAACTTTATTAAGAAATTAGAGTGCCGCGCTGTCAAAAATATCAACGATGAATATGTTATGACTCTATGTCATTGATCATACATTTGTTACTAATGTGGATTTGAAAGATACGCTACAACATCCAACTTCACTTATCATGAGAGATAAGTACTCCCCTCACTGCTTCAATCCATACGAGCAGCACACTCTTTTCCCATAGATGGCATGCGAAATAATCAATGTATATTAGCAAGCAATGAAGCATCACTGAAGTTAGTCACATCCACCGCTGTGTATCCTATATACGGTATGGCACACCTACTGTACATCCAAATTTTTACCATCAAGCAAAAATTGCTTCATCAAAGGCAAAAAGCAAGCTGGGAAAATAATTCTGAGTCTACTGCATCGTGAAAAATCGTCTCCCATGTGCGTCATTGGTCATCTACTAAATTTGTACGTCATAAACTGAAAGCAAATAATCTCGGTGGAAAGAAAGGGGGAAGACAACCCAAGTCCTCCGCTATGTCACCAAAAAAGTAGTTCACGGTCGCTTTTTTATGGCGGCTTTCTGCAGCGGCATCTTGATGAGCTCATTTCTCGTAGTCACTTTAGATATAAGAGACTCAATTACGTGGCCTCCCTCACGCCAACAGCAGGTTATACAAGCGCGAACGGGTTGGAGACACCTGCTTACAAACATTTATTGTTCCGGAGTCAGAACGGGATCGATATTTCAGAAACGTCTTAACCTGGATACCAAGTACAATTTTGTTCCAGTGCACTAAAAATCTTAGGATTTTCTCGCGTGGACAATTTTTGTAGCTGATACAAATAAAGAATAGCCCGCGTCTACTGCTTAGCTAGACATAGCTCTCTGACTTGTTGCTTTTCATCAAGGAATAAACAGATAAACACATTATTTCTTTTTCATTTCATAAATAAGTTGACGACAGAGTCGTCACGGTTTCGGTTACACTAAAAAGTCGTAGACAAGATGCCACGGCTTTAAAGCTTGAAGTTTTCGTTCCTTTTTGTGCATAATCCATTTCGCCTTGGTTTTCCTTAGCTGGGTTTCCTTGTAGCAGTTGCAACTTCGCACCACAGTTCATTTACAGAAGTTTACAGAAGATAGTTCTGTCAGATCTGAGTCTTTGCGCATTCGGCCCTAGAAATATTTAGAATTGTGACGTCAAGCCAGCCAATAGCGTTACTTCTTTTGCAGCGAGGAAGCTTGGGTAATTTCACAATAGCGGGACGCTACTGGCTGGACTTCACAATTTTGAAGGTTTGTACGGCCGTATGCGCAAATACTCGGGTCTGTCATAAATATCTTCTGTAAATGAACTGTACTTCATGCTGAGCAGAGGCCAAAATTATTCACTTCACATTGAGGCCAAATTTTGACCTTGAGGATTCAATTATCTGCTGGTATCCAGGTTACAGTAAGCACTGGGCATTTCCGGTAAATTAATTTCATTGAACTGTGTTTTCTTTTCTAGGTACTCAACTTTCGAACACTTCCAAACTGGTATTTGCACCCTTCTATGCAGGAGGGTAATTTCAGTCTCGTAAGCTCATGACAGCATAACTTTCGTTTCAGTAATGGAAGATCAAGCCTGCAAGTATGCGCCCTGTTATGCAGAAAAAGCTGTACCGCAGGCAAGCACAATTAAATTTAATAACATACTGTAGTTGTTGCCATCATTTTTGACGACTAGGTACTCTAGTTGGCAGCATAATTTCCACGAGTCCCACATGTTGTAGCAGGAGTATTATTCTGCTTGAGGTACCGTCCGTCGATTCTTTTGTCTACACGTTACGCTGTCAGTATTTTCAAAATGGAGAACACTGAACTTGCAGAAAGCTCTGGTATTGGCTGGATAGAATTTCAAAAATAGCTGTGCTTTTTTTTTTTTTTTTTGCTTCTTGAACAAATTTTTAGCTGGTTTTGAAGTGAAGACATAAAGTTCATTTAGCGCATATCGTATCTAACTACCGTACCGAGTTCCGCTGTTTCTTCACGCCATATTACTCTCTTTGCTGGTGTCAAGGAGGTTCTAATAGAGAGGAGTGTGCCCTATCTATTTATCCTACGGGAGTGTTGCGAGTAAACTTTTTCCTTAAACTGGCTGAGTGGCGTATCCAATCGGAGAGCGGCATTGCCTACATGAGGCATTGCCTCAAGCAGGAATGAGTCCTGAGCTCAAATTTTTGCAGCCATTAACCATCGACAAAATTCCGAGCGGATGGAAGTACCTATGCAGAGGAAACTTGTATTCTGTTTACCAGCTTATGATGGAAGTAACAGGGTGAGCAGTGGGATATAAATCTTCAGACCCGATTGTCTTGTAAAAATATAGAAGAACTGCCTGTCTGTATCTTCCTTAACTATATGTGCTGACCACTGCCACTTCAGCCAGTTTAAGATCTCTAAAGACCAGATTCAGTCACGTGACAAAGCCATGTGTTTACTCGCCCAGGGAGGGCTTGCGCGTACTCCTCCCATTCAAGCTCCTTGGCTGGTATCTCGTGACTTTCTTAATAAGGCCAATTACGTAGCTAGGCTACGGCATGAAAGAATTCGCCGAAAATGCTATGTGCTTACCGCAACTCGGCTACAAGTAGTTAGTTGAACCATCAGAGTCGAAATTTGTCCGTAATAGGAATTAAAAATGCTTTGGCTTAGCTCAGCGTAAGTTTCAACTACTACGAAGAAATTTAGCTAAGAAATATTCGACCTAACTTATGTGCGAGAGAATTGAAAACTATCAAATATAATTGTTGTCTTCTATCTGCGGCTCTCCAAAGAAGAATAATATCGAATAGTACCGAGCTACTTTTCAAAGCAGAAAAAGCATAATTTTGACTATCGAGCATATTTTCGAGAAACCATATTTGCCACTATAATTCATGGTTCAAATTTTGTGGCACTTCATCTTGTTATTTAGTAGATGAATTTTCATTTTCTAAATCCTTAAGAGCGTGAGGGAGAGAAGAACCAATCAAACGAGCAGGAAAGCAACCAGCCAGCAACTGAGTTTTATTGCATAGTGTGTCTTTATTTAGATTTAAGGCCACGGCATCAGTGATACGGACTTATCTATCTGTATAACAATAAAACTCTGTAAACTTTACTTATATACTTGTTCACTTGCTTGTTCTATAGTATAATACATAGGAAAAAATAAACT
>LQNS02278070.1:39669247-39687155 GCA_001587735.2 Parhyale hawaiensis
TTAACCCACATGCATTGAGGCGACGAGAAACTGTATAGCGAGACACTTCTATGTTGTTATTGACCTTTAGCTTTCTGGAAATTCCCGCTGCAGTTTCGAAAGGATCCTTCTGGGCATAGCGTTTCATTATCCTATCAACTCGTACGGTGGTTTTTCGAGGGTGGCCTGCAGATACCGGGGATTCCAGCTGCTTCTTTTCATCATAGCGCTTTAAAGCACGAGAAGCAACGCTCTTGGATCGGTTTACCTCTCTTGATATGGCCGAAAGAGTCATTCCTGAGGACCTGAGCTTAACAATTTCTTCCCGCAGCTCAGGAGTAATTTTCACGTCAGGTGCCATGTTTCTAGAATGGTGTAATCGTAAGAGTGGCATTTCTAGAAGTCATGTACACATAATTGAATGTTGCCAGATGACCGGGGTAAATGTGAGAATGTTTTAGAGACGATCGTTCTCTCATTTTACACTGTTCAATTTTTGTTATTGTTTGTTATATTGCTCTAATGTATTAATTATAGTTATGTTTGTCCTGATATTTTGTAGAAATATGTTAAATACATTCCTTAAGGCCCCATCAAAAGATTCATTAACCTACTCTACATGGTTAAACTTATTTTCAAATAATGAAAATCGTTCTCATATTTTGCCCGCTAGTGTAAGTGTAGGTAAGTGTGTTTATATAGGAACCTATATTTTTCTTATGGTAAGTGAGTTCTTGATAAAGATTCAAGCCTACCCGGCTGTCACAAATGACCACGAAGAATTTTTGCTTATATTTCTCTATTAATCGTACATTCATAGCTAATTTATTACGAAGGATCTTCTCCAACTGAGAATGTGAACCCTCGAGAGAGATAATTAGCCCTCTGCCCGCAATTCCGCTCAGCAACGCAATCCAAGTAACTTACGCAGTGCAACATTTCCTATTAGGCTAGCAACCAAGCATCACTCAAAACTTGAAAGCATCTTCGCATCATTGATACGACATGATGTATCATCAAACGAAGGAACTTAGCTGGAGAGATGTTATTACTTCTGTGAAACTCCCATTCAATCGGTTTCACTTTCTGATTCTCCTGTTCCTTGAAGGTTATCTTTTCCTTTACCTTCATAGGTTATCTACTCATTATGTGTACTGTGAACTATGAACGAATGAAGTGTTGATAGTTGAGAAAAAAAAGAAATATAAGGTTCCAGGAGACTGTGAAGTGGTACTACAGTTGCCTTCATTGTTCGGATTTCAAGATTAAGAAAGTAAGAATCGCTGAATATTCTTCTTCAATTGGCCAGCATTCTACAGTATAGCACAGCGCATCAGGCAGCTGTTTCTAACATGAATTCCCTTATAAGCTTCACTGACAGAGAAATGCAGACGTTCCTGGGCATAGCGCAGTCTGGACCATGCAATAGAAAAAACATCGACCAGATGCTTGTTAATTTATACTTTGAATCGCTCGCAAATGGCTTCAAACTGTGATATGGACGGCAAACAGCCGCCTATTAACAACGAACATTACACCAAGCAGCGAAAAGAAGAAACAGAAGCTCATTGCATAATGCAAAAATCTCAAACTTCTGAACCTCTTAATGTCCATTGTAACCTGTAGGCTATGAGCATAACGGCGTGTCCTAGTGCACAGACAATAGGAAAGTTGTTACTCTTTTTTTCGCCACATACTTTGGGTGCACACACAGAACAAACATTTCCGCCACATACTTTGGATGCACACACAGAACAAACATTTCCGCTACATACTTTGGATGCACACACAGAACAAACATTTCCGCCACATACTTTGGATGCACACACAGAACAAACATTTCCGCTTCATACTTTGGATACACACACAGAGCAGACATTTCCGTTACATACTCTGGATACACACACAGAGCAGACATTTGAAAACAGATTACGCTTACTTAAAAAGTCTCACAGCACCGAAAATGCGTCCACACTATGCACTGACCTCCACAGACAATCCATGAGTCCATCACCGCACTCAGAGGGCCGCCACCAAGCAAGGCCTCCTCATCCTGTAAGCTCTATTTATCAAGCAGCAGAGAGCCAGAGACCAAGCCTCGGCCTAGACCAAGGAAGGCCAGGACAGACTAATTCTGCAAATTGTGCAAATTGTATGATGCTTGTATAGAACTGAATAATTTCAGTCAATGCCAATATAGTCTTAACAAGTATAAACAAGTACAAGCAGAAAGCATGTCACGTTTTAGGATAATGGACTGAATGTAGACAGTCTTAATTTCCACATGTATCTCGTGAGAATACGCTTCAATTGCTGACAGCGGATATGTATTATACACCACGGTTTTAGTCAGTTACATTCCACAGTGGTGTATTTCCGATCAGTTTCAACGCGGTTAATTGTTACAAGTCCTGCTTGAATAAGCTCATTAAGTAAGCTTGCCACGTGCTATATATTTCAAAAGACATTATTATGATCCTATGTAGACAACTGAACATTACTATTCAACAACTCAACCGATAGCTTTCCGACTGTGTGTGTTTTGTAACGAGCGCCGTTTTATACCATGCGTGACTATGGGCGGTGTGCACCCCTAATGTCTCAATTACTGCTTCCTTCAATAAATCATTTTAGCAAAGTGTCTGTCTTTTACCGCTTTGAGAATATGCTCTGATGAAGCCAAACGCAAGTTTAAATTAACTGCGTCTAGAGATTATATGCCATATAGTTACTGTCAATTATTACTTTAAATATTGATGATTATGTGTTGTCTAGTGATGTAATTTGTAGTCCATATGTAGGCAAATAAATTTCTAACACTAACATCTCGATTGCCCCTTTCTGATTAGATTTTTAGAAGTTTTTGATAAATATTGAATTATAAAGTGTCAAGAGATTATTTGCAAGTGGTAAAATTTAGCATGATGGCTCGCAAAAAATAACTAAAAATTGATGAAAAGAACTATATAATTGAAGAAATTAGCAAAGTAAAGTCGTCGCTGCAAATTTCGCAGAATTTAAATATGGATCATCGAACATTCAAGAAAATTTGTCAAACAGGAATTAAAACAAAAAAGAAAAATCACAGGCTGAATTAACTAAGCAAATGCTGTCTCACATCCGTCGAGAAGTGATTAGGAGCCCAAATGCATCGAGTGCCTTCATATTTGAGGCAGCTGGAGCTCTTAAGGTGTCAAGAGCAACAAAATGCAAAGCGTTAAGGAAATTTGCTGGTGTCAAAAATCAAATCAAGAGGCCCATTTTAACAAAGAAACATAAGGCAAAAGATTGCAGAGGGCAATGAAATACAGGAAAAATGATTTTAATAAAGTTTTGCTCACAGACGAGTCAAGGGTCACCCTTGCTGGGCCGGATGGGTGGGCTCGAGGATGGGTCTGTAACCAACGTCACTCGATCTAGACAGTTTGTTAAACGCCAACAAGGCGGCGGTTCCATCAGGATTTGGGCTGGAATTTTGACAATGAGCTAGTGTTTCCTCTTAGAGTTGAGGACGGCGTTAAAATAAATTCCAAACGTTATTGTGAGTTTTAGTACCAATATTTCTTTGAATGGTTAGATGACCAGCCAATTACCAAGCCTAGAACTCTGATTTTTATGCAAGACAACGCCCCAAGACATGAATCAAAGTTCACCAAATCATGGTTGAAAGAAAGGGGATTTATTGGAGACACGTACATGGACTGGCCTGCAAATAGTTGTGACTTAAGCCCCATTGAGAACATGTGGACCATTTTCAATAGAGAAATTTATCGCACTGGGAGGTAATTCAACAGCAAGCATGGCTTCTGGGATGCAGTTAAGGTTGCTGCAAATAATGTATCAGCCGCTACAATTGCCAATCAAACATCAGATGTTGATTACAGGCTGGTGAGAATCCTTGAAAAGAAAGGAGAATCGGCGTAGTAAATTATGAGAGGCTTTAATATGCATTGATGTTTTTCGCGTTTTATTTTCGTCAATTTATATGTATGTTATGATATTATTTCTAGAAATTGGTATAAAATATTGTCACGTTAGTTTTACTAAGAAAAAGTGTAATAAAATGTAATAACTCATAGTTGCAAATAAACTATTAACAGTCGCATTAGTTTTGTTTTGTTAATTTAATAAGTATTGTCAAAACTAACTTTTGTTTTTCTTTGTCAGTCTAAATCTAAGTAAACAGTATCCAATAGAATACATACATCCATGATAAGATAGATAAATACAATTACTTTCATTATTCTTTACATTTCGCGATTTGCATATAATCTCAAGACGCAGTTTAGATAATGGAAGACGTTGAAAAAGCGAATGAAAATGCAGTATCATTTTTATTCAACAAAGCTTTACGTATATACTGACTCAACTCTCTGTATTTATTTTCTTAAAAACACAAACGAGAACCGATGAGCCCTCTGTCTGGATAACACCAAATGTTGACGAAAGAAAAAACTATATTTTTTCTTAGGTAATTGACTATTCAGGGTGGACGAATAATTTCCATTCTATACACTGATGGTTCTACTTTAATAACTTTTCCATGTGCAGCGGGCAGCACAAACACCGAGTGTGCTTGTTTGCTTGCTGCGTGGATTTTAAGCTGCGGTGGCTTAGTGGCAGATTGGCTGCGTAGCGAGTCCCCAGCTCGAGTCCCCGACTCGATTCTTATTATATATGCATGTGTATATACATCAATAAGCCACAAATGTAAAGGGTAAAGTCTACTTAACGATACCCCCAACTGGGAAACCCACACGCTCTTGTATGTGCTGCAGGTATAGGCCTATAGACCGCACAGGAGTATACGGCTGCAGACGACCACAGATCGTCTAGAGCTATGGCGCCAGTGGCGGAGGACTCCATGCGATAATCTCTACCCCCGACACTCTCCATTGCTGGCAAAGGTTAGTAAACCACAGCAGTACGCAGACCGGATGCTGACTGATTGCGTCAAACGTCGCGAAGAACTTGCCAACCTGACAGGGAGGTTTGAACTAGAGGCCTTGAGAGTTAATGTCAGCAGCTTTAGTCTGCTGCTACTACGGGCCTTAGTGCTTATAATAGTATTTCTAGATCAATGTGTGACGTATATCTAGATAATACATCTTTTGGTAGTGAATATTATTATGGCAACGTTTTGAAATTTCTCGCGTAAACTGCAAAACAAACGTGCAATTCCTTTTCTGATTATATAGGCTTTATTTCGCTTTAATAATATCAAAGTAAAAAACCATTCATCTACCCAAATAGTTCCTATTTTCTATCCGAATCTCACGTTCAAAGCGCACAGTTCGTTAATTAAGAAGAATCTCACCAGAATCACCAGTCTGGAAAGCAGCACTACGAGAATCCGTCGTGAGACTTCAGTAAGAGGTTGAATTACAGGAATTATCGATTCCAGACATGATAGTGCAAAATTTCTGTACGAATTATAAAAGATCATATCTGGCACCGACCTTCCCTAAAACTGGACCGCTTGCTGCAGCCATTTCCCTGCCCCTCGGGCAATGGAGCTCGCACTTGAGTGCGTGTCCGCCGGGCTTCCCCTGTTTGAAAAGTCGGGCTCGAAACTTCTCGAGTCAGTATGCCTCTTATAAGTCAAGCACGAGGAGAGCCCAACCGAGCATAGAAATTCTAAAGTTTATTCTATGAGAGGAAACCTTTCAGCGCCCGACACCAGTTCGTCTCAGGATGTGGTGCTGGTGCCGCCAAATTCAGAGAGGCATTTCGAATAAAAGATAACAGTCGAAAAGTTTATCCTCTAAGCGGTTATTGGAAAGCTGGACTATTTTGAACGTTGAATCCTCAAAATAGTGAGAATATTGATCTAAGCAAAGGTACTTTGAAGTTTGCCCTGCTCTTTAGCTGGCAAATTAAATGATAACGTAGGTGATACAAGTTAAGGACTGTGATATGGCTATAGATTTAGTCTACGCTGCAGTTTCTTATATAAAGTTTCGCAATGTAGACATGCATTATTTCACTGAGAAACGAGATATAGCTACCATCTCGACGCACTACAGTGAAAAGAGACAATTCAGTACGACTTCTGGTATCATGCGAATTTTTCAAACTGAATATAGGCAAGGAGCCTTGTTTCACCCAATTAGTATACAATATACCTAAGTAAACTAGTATATTACTATGAAATTGGAAATAAGTAGTTTGCGAAAGCGTTAGATATGCGATCATAGTTCCAAATGTAAAAGTTGTACGATTGCCTACATTTCCACTTCCTATGATTAATTCATAATTATCGAAACTTTTGCGTAGTTTTTTTTCAGTTACATCTGACGATAACTCAATGGTGAGGCTCAAAGATATTGTAGTTCTTATATATTTGTCCAAGATCAAACACAGCTGAGTCCTCATGAGAAGCACAGAATATATTCAATAAAAAAAAACTCTTTCTTGTAAATACCAGTCTTGAGGCATCGAGTCTGGTATAAGCTTGAGTTTAGTAGAGAAAGTACCAAGTGAATTATTCTCGCGCCTTAACCTGTCACTTTTTGCCGAAGTTCAGTAGAGATAGTGCTAATGTTAAATATTGTAATGCCTTCCCGTGTCACTTTTTGCCGAGGTTCAGCAGAGATAGTGCTAATGTTAAATATTGTAATGCCTTCCCGTGTCACTTTTTGCCGAGGTTCAGCAGAGATAGTGCTAATGTTAANTATTCTTGCGCCTTAACCTGTCACTTTTTGCCACGGTTCAGCAGAGATAGTGCTAATGTTAAATATTGTAATGCCTTTCCGTATCACTTTTTGCCGCGGTTCAGCAGAGATAGTGCTAATGTTAAATATTGTAATGCCTTTCCGTATCACTTTTTGCCTCGGTTCAGTAGAGATAGTGCTAATGTTAAATATTGTAATGCCTTTCCGTATCACTTTTTGACGCGGTTCAGCAGAGATAGTGCTAATGTTAAATATTGTAATGCCTTTCCGTGTCACTTTTGCTGTGGTTCAGCAGAGATAGTGCTAATGTTAAATATTGTAATGCCTTTCCGTGTCACTTTTGCTGTGGTTCAACAGAGATAGTGCCAATGTTAAATATTGTAATGCCTTTCCGTATCACTTTTTGCCGCGGTTCAGCAGAGATAGTGCTAATGTTAAATATTGTAATGCCTTCCCGTGTCACTATTGCTGTGGTTCAATGGAGACTGTGCCACAGTGAATTATTCCCATGAATTCCCTTGCCACTTTAGAATATGCAGAAGGGATGATGATGATGATGATGACGCAGCCACGGCTGACGGTAACAGATGTGTTGACAGTGGCCAGGCAGATCCACTTGGGAGCTCATCAGGATTGGCTTATCGTGTGGCACAGGAAGCTGCAATGTTGTCACGCCGTCAATTGATGGCAGAATTGATGACCTCGTACGGCCAGAGGCAGGGCACAGGCGGCCATCCTTGAGCAGCTGCTTAGGTGCGATACGTCGCTGCCTCCTGGCTCATTAGGGCAGCTCAGTCGCCATCATCAGCAGACCCAACCTGTCTCTTTTTTTCTAAAAGGTATTCATTTTGTCGTTTGAAGGTTATCAGTGGGTAAATTATTGTTAAGAGCTGATCATAGTGGATAGAAAAGACGCTTTTACTAAAGACGTTTTCATTACTGAGAGACGCTTGCAGCAATGAACAGAAGGAGTCCAGATCTGAAACTATGGAGCGTTTTATTGAGCTCAGCATCAGAAATAGATACAGTGCACAACCAGTTGTCGCAGAGAGTAAGGAGAGTACTGCACTGGATCTTAATATGATCTGTTTGGGCAACCAGTGCCCTGAGAATACGAAAAGTAATGCTTTTGGCACCAAACATCAAAGGCAAAGAAATCCCAGTCACTAACACCATGCAAATGCTACCCTCGACATCAATTACAAAACTCAAGGCCAGTTCAGCAGTCTCTAAGAATATTGTCAGCATTACGTTGAACATCAAACACAAACGAACGAAAGCCAGATCCCTGAAGCACGCGTAGATCGGCTTGCGGCTCTGCTCATTAGCTCAGGGCAGTAGTTACTGATGCAAAATTAGCAGCACTAACCACGGGGGCAACTCGACCAATGCGATTTACCCGCCGCTTGCCAATTAGCAAACTTTGATGAGATCAGCCATGAATAATTGGGATAGCTGATGACCAGCGTTAATGATGAGCCAAATGTGCAAGAACATTCAACTTGTTTTTCATATAATATAAGGCTAGTTCCTTATGATCGTTCATCAATAGCCACTTTTCTCTTAATTAAAAAAATTTTTAACTTCTTCTATTTTTAATAATTTACGTACTGATCATGCCCGTTCTTTTATACCTAAAACAACTAGAGAACATTGTAATTCGGAAGCGCCCACACCTAGAAACACACGCCTACAAGCACGCACACCTACACACAAAAATTTTTTAAAGTGCGAATGTTAAGGTAACACTGTAAGTAATTGTGACATCTTTCTTTCTATAGTATGAAGGGCTTTCCAGGAAAAAGAATCATTTCTTCGGAACTGTTACCGAGAATATTTTAGTATCCAACTGATGGCATAGCGTCTACTCTACTCCCTTTACTCTCACAACAAATGCTAGTTCTTCCTCTCGACCATTTAAGAAAAAAATGAAAAATACATCAAATCCAAACAGAAACACGTTCTAAACTTCTCTTGTGCTGCAACAAAGCCAAGAAATTAACATCCATTGGGAATGCTAAGCAAAATAAGAGACAAGGATGTGCTTTCATTGCTGCAATTGCGACGTTAAGCTCTAAAAAGAACCCGTGTTACTGCNGAAAAATACATCAAATCCAAACAGAAAACACGTTCTAAACTTCTCTTGTGCTGCAACAAAGCCAAGAAATTAACATCCATTGGGAATGCTAAGCAAAATAAGAGACAAGGATGTGCTTTCATTGCTGCAATTGCGACGTTAAGCTTTAAAAAGAACCCGTGTTACTGCAAAGTACACGAAAAAATTAGGGTACTTTTTCAGAGTTGGAAACCCTAAGGGAATCTCGCTGGGCGGTTGCGGTTCAAATGGCTCGCAATGCACGGCAGGAGCAAAAAATCCACGCCGCTATGGAACGTTCGCGCGAGAGTCACAAAGTGTTCGATATATGATAGGTAGTCGGAAACAGAAAATGAGCTATTTGGAGAAGAAACGTGGGCAATAAATAGGAATAACCAGATAGGAAAATTGTAGGCAAGCTGCAGATACTACCCGATGCTCCCTCCTGTGAACAACGGCCGTCTGTTGTTAAAACCTTCCGATCGGGAATATCATGCTATCAGATCTAGGATAATTCGTCTAACTCAATTCGTCTAAAACAAGTTTATCTAACGGAAAATTCGTCTAAGAAACAATTCATCTAATCTCAATTCGTCTAAAACTAATTTATCGAAAGCAAATTGGCAACCTAACTTAGCCTAACCTAAGCTAGGCACATTACATTGTTTTTCATACATACATTGTTAAACTTAGCTTTTTATAATCTTTTAGTCGACTCTCTGTTGATTAGGGTGTGTTGGCCTTGAATTAGTGAATACTTCCAAACTTTATGTATATACTTCTGATTGATCATGAAACAATATAATAATTACCGTCGTGTGTTTATTTGTTTGTATATTTATATATTTCTATGATTCGTGTCATGGAAATAGGTGAAAACAGGCCAGGTTACGGAGTTTGTAATTAGGTTGCGTTTCCATGGAGATTGATGACCAGGTTGCAGGAAATGGTAAAATGCAATCTTTATCTCTTTATCTGACTGCACTTTACTAGAAGAACTTCTTAAAATCGAAACAATAAAGCTATTTACCGCTTTTTTTAGCGCTGGCATGGAATCTCATTTTTATAATTTTCTCCATGCATCGAAACATATGCTTGCTCTCATTTCACAGCGCATAAATTCAGTAGCTGTTCATCTGAGGACACATGAAGCGATGATTTTTCCCGGGCAGTAGACACAATTTCTTTTTTCAGCTTGCTGTCTTTCTTTGACGGAGTAGTTTTCGCTCAACACAACAGCATCCACCTACTGAAAACTTATTCGGCAGGAAGGATACGTGGGTAAAATTGTATTGTATTCAATAATGTTTAGCTGTTTGCTATTATAAGATAACTAGTTTACCCGTGCGTGAAGAAATTCACGCAATAGTCAATATTTTCTATTCGCATAGGCCTTTGCGGAGTCTTCTTTTCTCTCGCTTGCATCATTTTCTTTATTGATCCTTTGTCGTGCTTTCAACCTTTGGTCTTCTTTTCTCTGACTTGTCGCATCCACAGTTTTCCGCTTAGGGTTATCAGCAGCTCTCATTCACCTCTGTAACCTTTCTGCTTCAATCTTTCTTGACTGTATCGCATAGACGATTCATCTGATCATCTCGCTCAATGCATTCATAGCACGTCTTCGATCTTGAGACTAGTTTTCTTGTACTTCTCATACGTTCCCCATCTTCCTTTTTGAATAGGCGTGCGACTTCAACAGCAAGAGGCAGAAGTAAGTCTTTGATTAAAACACTGCAAAAAACTTGAATGCAACATGCTTGTATGCATGTCAGCGCCCCGTACCCAAGATACGGTCGTGCGAACTTAAATATTTGCTTCTGAAATTCGCACCGTCAGAGAACGATAGTGTGAGGGATGATATGCGTGGTATGGAGCTGTAGGAACACATTATAATAGACAGAAATACATGGAATAGCAAGATCTGCTTCAGCAACCCCCTTTGAACGGGAATAATGCTGCTGTAAAAGACGAAGAAGAAAAAGACAGTACAGTAAGCTAGAAGAAATAGCTGTCTACTGCCCGTGAAAAATTGCCCCCACCTCTCCAGAGCGCTTCGTTGACCATCTGCCGAATTTATACGTAGTGACCTGAGAGAAAAAAGTTATAAAATCTCCAGAAGCTCATACGTAGTGTTCCGGTTTCGAGAAGTGTTTGAAGCAGGAAACGTCTTCAGATGAAGGGATGAGCATCAGCCGTCACCATATTCTGAAACCTGATCACCGATTTACAAAATCTGCAACCTGGCTTATTTTTCGCCTATCTATTTCCTTCAAAGCGGACACAAAATAAATAAATACACGAAGCGTTTTATTATATAAAGATTTAAGCATGTTACCTGTAGTGGTCGACGATTGGGCTGGTTAAATGAATTGAACGAGAGAGCACTCATCTCTTATGGCACTTTGAGTCGGCAGTGTAGCGTATCCTTCAGAAAAATATTGATAGTTAGAAAACCATGTTAACCAAAGATGCATTTCTTACAAATTCCTCGCCGTCATTTTTGACAGCGCAGACAATCTAATTATACATATAATAAAACACAGTTGTTAGTCGCTTGCTCCCTTGCTTGCTTGCTCCAATGTTGGTCCGTCTCTCCGTCACGCTCTATGGGAATAAGATAGGAATCAATTCAAGGGCGTAGCGATCCGATGAATGGAATAAGGTAGTAGGAAATTTGAGGGCGTGGCGATCCGATGAATGGGAATAAGGTAGTTGGAAATTTGAGGGCACTGGTTCTGGATCTTCGGCCTCTGGATCCCGGGCTCTGGATTCCGAGTTCTATATCCTGGGCTCTAAATCCCAGGCTCTAGAGCAGTTAGAGAAGCTCAGCCTCGTTCCTAAGTCTTGGAGTGTTCGTTCCTTTCGTGTATAATCCATTCCGCTTATACTTTCATTAGCTGAATTATATCGTTACAGTTCAATCTTCACGCTGAGCAGACGCCTTTTTATTACCTCCGCCAAGGAGGTTATGTTTTCGTCGCGTTTGTCTCTCTGTCTGTCACAAAGATAACTCAAAAAGTGATGAAGCGATTTGAACGAAATTTACAGGGAATGTTAGGTATGTTAGGAAAAACAGATGATTAACTTTTGATGAAGACATGTCCATCGGTTTGTTTGTTTGTGTGCCTCATTTTTCTCAATGCCATAACTCACAAAGTCGTGGATGGATTGTTATGAAAATAACATGAGTTGTTAGGTATATAACATAATATAAAAAATGACCAAATTTTGTTAATGAACCGTTTGTTCGTTCGTTTGTCACTGTTTTTAATTTTATGCTTGTTAGCACAATAACTAAAAAAATAATTAATGGATCTTTCTAAAATTTATAGGGGTTGTTAGTAATGTTCAAAGATATAAATTATTAAATTTTGGCGCAGATTGGTTTATTCGTTTGTATGTTTCACTCATGTTTGTCATAACGTTTATTAGCAGTATAACTCAAAAAGTAATGAACGGATCTTCAAGAAAATTGCGCGAGCTGTTATTGCAATCAAAAGGCATAAATGATCAGATTTTGGAGCTTATACAAAGAAAATTATGGTTTCAGAGCCAATTTGAATTTTTTGCTACCGTTGCCTTGCCTGGCGGAGGCATGCGCTTTCAGAGTGCTCCAGAATGAAATTTGTATCGCAGCCAAATTTCTACGCCTGAGGTTGAAAATCAGTTGGTATCCACAATACGGTGAGCCCTGGGCATTTCCAGTGAATTAATCCGACTGAACTATATTTTTTTAGTGCAGCTTATCGTTTGTACAATTCCAACTTGATATTCACTCCTTATCTTGCAGGGGGGATATTTTGCTCTCGCAAGACTCATGGTTGTATAACTTGCGCTTCACTAATGGCAGATCAGGCCTGCAGAGATGACACCTATAATACAGTAAATCCTACACTGGGAACCAATAAAGAGTTGCTGCACAAAATTTTTGCCGTCATTTTTGAAGGCTGGGGTCTCTAGTGTTAGCATAAAAATGAAATGTTTTCTCGTATTCAATCTCTAATACAAATTAGATGACTTGTTATATTAGATGAAATGTGATTAGATGAATTTTTCCTTAGACGCATATTCCATTAGATAAATATGTTTCAAACGAATTGAGTAAGCTGAATTTGTTAAGACGAACTGAGTTGACGAATTTACCGGCAGCCTATCCTATCAGTAGCAGAAGATCCATTTACATTCCGAAACCTTGTCACTACGCTCAACAGAACTGTTTACAGAAAAATGGTTAACTCTCTCTCATAGCGTAGTGTATGTGAAGCATATTAATAAGTGCTAGTCCTACAAGAATAGGCAGATTAATGCATGGGAGAATGAGTCAATTATTACTGATACTCTGCAAAATAAGCGTGAACTATTGACTCATTCTCTCCAGATAACTTTTCGATTCCAGCTCTTGGGCCATTGCCGTGTGTTTCATCAGAGTGGCATTATTTGTTGTACTGTTATGCTTATGTGCATATAACGGCTGCACCTTTAACTATATAAGGGCCGTTACGTGCTAGTTAAGTTACTAAAACGAATGAAAAAGAAGAATCATTTAAGGTAGTTTTATTCGATATGATGTTAATGTTTTTTTGTGAACGATGTACCCCACGCACTATCGATCACAATCAGAAGTTTTTCACACACTGTCACGTAGCTTTGCGAACGCTTGTAATTTATCTTAAATTTACTAATATTTTCGATGTCGAAAAGCTAGCAAAACGCAAAAAAAAAAACACTAAGCAGCTTGCGACTCCCTCTGTTCCGAATTAGTTGCTCCACCGCCATCAACTTCATTCTTAACTTAGCATTTGTTAATCAAACTATTCAATTTAAAAAAGAACGGTTTATTAGTTGTGTTCTTGATTCACTAATGCTAGCTTATCATCTCAGATCAATCTGAAAGTACTATCGACCAGCAGCAAAATTCAGATTTATCATAAAAACACCGTTCAGAACAGACACATAATTAGAACATTATTGCACTAATCATTGTAGTGGTACAGTACATATCTTCCCTGACCATCAGCCAACAAAAGCAACAAAGAGTGGGCAAAAATTACTGGAAAAACCAGAATGGAATGTGCACCAGTAATGTCATACCACGACTCCAGCAGGGACGGACCCAAAGCAGTAAATTTGAGGCACAACGAGACCTTTTGTGTGAATTATTCCACAGAGCAAACTGAGCGTGGCAGGTGATACGAATTACTCGGTTGACATCAGACATACATGCGTGAATCTGTGCATAGCCGAGGCTGGCCTTGCAACTGATGACGGCTGCCATTTGAGGTGAAATTAAATACATATGGGAAAAGGAAGCCGAAGTTCCAGTAACGTAGGTAATAATAAGTTTGCTTTCTAAACGGATCCAAACCGTATATATCCTCGTGTATAAGGAAGTTCTTATTGAAAATCTTCTGGCTTTTTATTTATTTGACCCCAAGCTTTCGAGCTATTAAGCACAGCCCATCTTCAGGGGAACCACGGAGCTTTAATATTAAATCTCCTTAAGGGGAACAGAACTTCACATTCTATCATCAGAACCAAGTTGCAAAGTATAGAAACATTGCATCCTATCTACCAATAAAGCAAAAATAATGAAACATATCGCAAAACATTGAAATTTGGAGAGTGAAAACGAAGAAAGTTCATTTTTAGTGAGATTATAGAACACGGCACTAAGCTTCAGAAAATTGGACATGTCTGTTGAATTAATTTGGATTGCAATGTGATTGGAATGCTTCTAAAAGTCTTCTCGGTTTTGATTTTGATTCCCTGCAAAATATTTTTTTTTTTTGGAGACTCGATTGCCATTTCGTGGTTATACGATTTTACATGATTATTAACTAAAGATGCCTAAATGTTTTACTTGATATTATTATCATTTTCTTTGACTCTTTCTGAAACTTACTTACGTGTTTCTATAATATATACTGCATCACATTATTTACAATTAATTTGATAAACAACATTATTTCTTTCCTAAAGTGGGCATTTATCTTTGCTGTTGTTCAAAAATTTGTGTAGCGTATTAGTTGGTTTACTAGCAATTCTAATATCATGCCGCTTTAGTATGGAATTGCTTTTCTCTGAGGCACCTTTGATGTATGGTGTAGATATACATTTAATTTCTTGCACAATATTTTGAGTAGACGTCCGATTTAAGATGTTTCTGACCTTCTGCTTCACAGTTGTTTTATTCCTTGGCGAACAATACTTGTCACTTCGATCCATTAATGATTTAACAATGGCTCGTTTGGTACTCGCAGGATGGTAACTTTAGAATTTCAAATAATTGTTAGAATTTATAGGCTTCCTGTAGATGTCAAAGTTCACTCAGTCATTTATCTCGTGCCTTATTAAAAGGTCAAGGAATGGTAGTTGACGATCTTTCTCTGTTTCTGCTGCAAATTGAATAAATTGGTTGATGTCATTAACATAATTTTAAAAATTTTCAACCTGTTAGGAAGGTAGAATGGTTATGATATCGCCAAGATAGCGTTTCCATACTATAGGAGGGCATGGGGGATTTGCCAAAATTTCTTTTTATTGTGTTACATCGTTAATTCGGCAAGAACAACAGATATGGGGGTACCCATTGAAGTACAGTGTTATTGTTCGTATACAGTTTTTTTCCATTTAAACACAGTCGCTTCCGTACAGATTTTTAGTAGAGCCATGATATCTTTTGACATTAGTGATGTTTGTTCTTTAATTAGGTCTTGATATTAGTTCATTTTTTCTTTTACTCATTGTAAGGCCAGATCTATTGGTACTGATGTAAATAGAGCGTTAACGTCGAAGGAGACCATGATGTGATTCTCCGGAATATTGATATCTTCCAAAGCTAGTTTAGCATCCATGGTGTTTTCTAATTTTTGCTGTGCTCCTTTTGTAATTGGAGCCAAGATTTTAGAGAGAAATTTTGAAGTTTCGTAGGTATGCGAGTTGATAAACGAGACGATTGGCCGGATTGGATTTCCTTCTTTATGAATTTTGATTAGGGCATAGAAAGTTGGAGTTATGGCAGTAGAGCCGTACAGCTTTAGATATTGTTCTCGTTTCAAGATCTTGCTCATAGCCAATTTTTTCAGGAAGTTATTTAGCTTCCTTTACATATTCTTCGCGGTGTTGACCTCTAACTTATGATATGTATGTTCATCATCGAGATGTTCGAATTTTTGGTTATAATCACTTGTATTCAATATCAATATTAGAGTAACATTTCCTTTGTCTGCTTTAGCAATCGTTATAGTTGGGTCAAATTTAAGTCTCTTAAGTGCATTTCTTTCTTAATAAGGTGATTGATATTTCTAATGCTAGCAATGATTCAATACACCCGCGATCTGCTGTCTGATGGTATTCTGTCCATCGATTGTAGAGTCTCGAAGATTACCGATGTATGGGTCCACCTTAGCAATGAAATGCAAGGCATCTTATTTTGAATGTGGCATAGCAAAATGGAGACCTTTGGATAAGACCCGCTCTTCATCGTCGTCTAGGGGACGGTCAGAGAGATTCTTGAACGAATTCGTATTTACCGGTTGACTTTTATTTAGCTGCATCATATTTTCGAACTTTCTTTTATATTTACTTCTTACACGATCTTGAATTTTCCTCATTATCTGAAGTGCTACGTCTTAGAGCGTAGGGAACACGGTGTCTGGTAACGCCTCTCGTAGCAGCTGCTGTAAACATCCAATAGCTCAATTTGCTTCTCTAACGCGAAAGTGATCGTTTTTTATGAAGAATTGAAAATATTGCTGGCCGCTCTTCTTGTTAGATCATTAATGGATGGAAGTGACAAGTATTGTTCGCCAAGGAATAAAACAACTGTGAAGCAGAAGGTCAGAAACATCTTAAATCGGACGTCTGCTCAAGATACTGTGCAAGAAATTAAATATATATCCGCACCCTACATCAAAGGAGCCTCAGAGAAGACCAATTCCACACTAAAGCGGCATAATATTAGAATTGCTAGTAAACCAACTAATACGCTACACAAATTTTTGAACAAGAGCAAAGATAAATGCCTACTTTAGGAAAGAAATACTATAGTTTATCAAATTAATTGTAAATAACTGGAGAAACACGTAGGTGTGTTTCAGAAAGAGTCAAAAGACATGATAATAATATCAAGTAATACATTTAGGCATCTTTAGTTAAAAATCATGTAAAATCGTGCAACCACATAATGGCAATCGAGTCATCAAAATTATTTTGCAGTGAATCAAATTCAAAATCGAGAAGACTTCAGAAGCACACCATTCACATTGCAATCCAAATTAATTCAATAGACATGTCCAATTTCCTGAAGCTTACTGTCGTGTTCTGTAATCTCACAAAAAATGAACTTTCTTTGTTTTTACTCTCCAAATTTCAATGTTTTGCGATATATTTCATTATTTTTTGCTTTATTGGTAGCTAGGATACAATGTTTGTATACTTCGCAGCTTGGTTCTGCTGATAGAATTTGAAGTTGCGTTCCCCTCAAGGAGATTTAATATTAAAGCTTCTTGGTTCCCCTGAAGACGGGCTGTGCTTAATAGCTCGAAAGCTTGGGGTCAAATAAATAAAAAACCCAAAAGACTTTCAATAAAAACTTCCTTATGAATACACCTGGGTGTCAACGCATATTTCAAGATACTCGTGTATATATGGTATACATTGATATTATTTGCAATCTTTTTTGTTTTGACAGTTCGGTTTAAAAGCTTTCTCCACCTTCCTGAAGTTATAAAGACATTCACTGGTCAATTTTCTCAATTTGATGCGAGAATAAAACTTTATTATTGCAAGAGTCACTATATTGAAAATGGGCTCGACGTTTCGGTCTAAAACACTGGCCATAATCAGGATTATGGCCAGAATTATCCGGACGTGGAAGAGAACCCCGGTCCTCATGGTTTTTGGTCTCGCTCTTGCCGGATCTTGTGCACTAATGTTCGGGGTTTATATGGTAATTTTGCTGAACTAGATGTAGCCTCCTCCAATTATGACCTTGTACTATGTTCGGAGACTCTCGTCTCTAGCCATCGCCATGTTTCTGAGCTGATGATCCCGAACTTTGAAAAGCCAGTGTTGCGGTTGCGAGACTCTTGCCCTGGATTTAGGGGTTTGGCTGCTTACGTTCGAAAGGGTGTTGTTGTGTCCAGGCAGAGTGAATATG
>LQNS02278070.1:39742324-39755149 GCA_001587735.2 Parhyale hawaiensis
TCAAGCATAGCGCATGCTAGATAAAGTCATTCATGGGAAGATGCATCATTAATTCATACGCTAAAGATATAATTACCCCCGCCAAGGAGATTATGTTTTGTCGTATTTGTCTGTCTCACTGTTTTGCCGTCACCAAGATTACTCACAAAGTTATGGAGGAACTTTAATGAAATTTACAGGGATTATTAGGCATCTTAGCAGTAACAGATAATTATTTTTTGATGAAAATCCGTTCAGCCGTTGGTTTGTCTGCCCATTTTTAAGAAATTTACACGAGTTGTTATGGATATTAAGAAGAGTGAATAACCAAATTTTTGTTACGATCTGTTAGTTCGTTCGCTTGATTGTCGCCGCGTGTAAATTTATTTTTGTGAGCAATATACCGTAACTCAAAAAGTTGTCAATGTAGGGGTTCATAATGTTGAAAGACCTAATGATTACATTTTGGTAATTATCGGCTCGTCTATATGTGTGTTTGACTAATGCTTGACTGAATGTTTGCTAGCAGCATAACTCAAAAAGTTATGAACGATTACTGTCAAAAGGCACCGATGATTAGATTTTAGTGTTGATGCAAAAGAAATCATAGTTTCAGTACCAATTATAATTTTTCGCTAGGTACCATTTCCTTGCTGAGTATGCGCTCTCAGAGTAGTCTTGTATGAAATATTTTTCTAAAAATCTAGGGACATTTGACCCAGAGTTTAACTACAATTATGCAAACGTCGATTTAAAAAGTAAGAAGCACGAATGCAGTTTTCTGCAGTACATATCAACCAATGTTTATGCTTGTATAGCTATTTTGTGTTTTTCTAACAAAATCGTTCCATTTTACTGAAACAGTACGAACATTCATATACCCTAGATCTATGTGTGTATAGCTGTTCTATGTAACCAAATACAAATACATTCCCTGCAAGGTTCGTAATTTATATCACCGAATGAGAAAAAAGAAAAAACATTCCTTACAGCCCTTAACTTACAACGCGAGGCCTTACACCCTCCACTGCATCCGAAATAAGAAACATAAATTATTTTATTCATATAGCGAAAGACAAGCAAGAGCATGGATCTTCATACATTACAGTCGAGATAAATTATTGCTTTGAACTGACTTATGACTCTGTGTATCTGGATCAGATCGTGCATTGATCACCAGCATATTTCACTAGCGTGAAGAGTTATATCTGAGGGAACGTGCTGCAAAGAATGGGAGGGAACAGGGATTTATTATTCGAGGAAGCGATCCAGCATCAGCTATTCATAGAAGGAATGCTTAATCCTGATTAGAGAGGGTTTCCGAAAGCAAGATAATATTGGACAAGCTCTACTTGTCCATAGTTGAACTTGACCCAGAGATACTGCTAGGAATTGTTTATTTTCGTAGAGAGAACTGAAGAAACTTAGGTACATGAGAATGCCTGAATTAAGAATCGAATGCTGTAGCGGTACGTAATTGGTTGCCCAAGAGTAAGCTCATGAGAACCAGCTGTCAATGGTTACGTGCACTGTGGGGAACTGGAAATACTCACTGCCACTTTTCTCGTTGGTACAAATTCAGCCATTACTTCGTGGAGTACCGGTGAGCGGCCACTGTACACGTCACACTACGTTCTTGAGCCTTGTCGAAAAATCAACAAAGAAAGTAACCTTCCAAATCACAGCCCAAGTAATATCAGCCTCAGCAGTTTCCAGCATCGGTCTCAACAGTGATGGCGGCCGCAGAAGTAGACCGTAAGTAGACTGTATACAAACCCTTGCTCCACACGATCCACCATGGATAGAAGACTTCGTCCTCAGCTGAGTAATAGTATGGTATGTTCCAAAAATTATGAGACTATCGTTCCCGTTAATCATCCTTGGGTATGTTGCATACATATAATTGAATGGAGCGCTATCCAAAAAAAAAAGCATCTGGTGGAACAGAGCCCTCGACGGAAGAAAGCCCCCAAGAGAAAAAAACGGTAGGCAAAAAGCCCTTCCTATTGAGTAAGGTGTTTCAGATTTCTCTAGCCAGAGCTGGTGACTGAGAGTTTATTATCCAGTCCTAACTTTGAAACAAACAATATACTTTTGACCAAATACATTATCATTTTTGCACTAGTTGACCTCGGTACATTCAACAGTTGCCAACCATGTCACTATAGGCTACACGGAGGTGTCCACTAGACTTTTGCTTAATATTCGATCAGAGCGAGTTACAGTACAGGGGATAGCAATAGCTCCGAAACAGCTTCCCGGCATTTGACCTTTCCGAGCAGTGACCAAACTTTCTGATTAGCATGTTGCCCAATGCGCTGAACTACGGTGTTTCTTTCTCTATATCCTGGTTATCAAGAAAGCCATTAGTGATTTTATGATCCAGATGATAGAAGCTGTTTCATTTCTACCTTACCTTGATTACCTTAATGATAGGTACATCGGACGAAGTACAGGTGGCGTCATGCACGCCACCCATCTTGTGCAAAGGTGATGCTGCAGTCCATGACCAGCGGGATGGCTAACAGTGAGTTATCCCCACAATTCACGTAGCCGCTTACAGCAGGTTCATCTGGCACTTTCAGTAAGCATGCGTCCAGTAAGTTTTTAAATTTCGCAGTCTCTGTACCGGTGACATTTCGAATGTGACGAGACATTTTGTTGAATAATCTCGCCCCCCGAACCGCGAAACTATTAGAATACTTTATGGCCATTGCGTCGCCACCAGTTTTGATCGGAATTCGCACGTCACAAGTGCGACCAATACGGTCTGAGTGCCTGGTCTGAATTCGCCACAGACGTTGACAGTAATTCCTTCCAAAACTTTCCAAACATATATGATCGTAAAGCACTTGAATCTCCTTTGAATTGAGTACATTTGGAGTTGAGCCAGTCTTTCGTGATAGTTTAAATCTTGCATGCCCCGGATTTTGGCAGTGAACGATCGCTGGATAGCCTCGAGGCGCTCTCAGTCTTTCCGATTGCTTGGCATCCGAAAAGGTGAACAATATTCAATCCTCGGCAGTATCAGTTATTTCCATAAGGTAAGCATTGTGTCTGTCTCTCGTGAAGAGAAAGTTTGAAGCACCCGTCCACTCCACTTTTTGCCTATGGTAACTACTCGAGCCACGTGATCTTCAAAAGTGGTATTATCTGGTATTCTCACTCCAAAGTCCCATAAAATTTGCCTTCTCTCGATTTCGCTCTCATATCTCATCGTGTAGGACGTAGATTCAGTAGGGGAGAAGTTTTTCCGTATTGTGAAAGTTCAAATTTTGATTCGTAGAAGGTCATGTTGTTAACCGGTGTCCAGTGAAAGATGTTGGTTAGATCTAGTTGCACATTTCGTACGCTGCCATTGATTGTACCCCTGCTAATATCCGTGTGTCATCAGCGAACGATGAGGGAACGGCAAACTTACATCGGTGCCCCATATCATTTATTAGGAAGAGTATTGGACCAATCACGGTGCCGTGTGGGACTCCACTGAGTACCGGCTATCGCTTGGACACTTTATTATTTATAGTTACACTTTGGGTTCGGTTTGTCAGGAAAGTTTTGATCCGTCTAAGACATTTTCCACGGATGCCCATGTTGAGGAGTTTGAGGAGTAGTATTCCTTGGTCTAATTTATGAAATGCCTTGGTGAAATTTAAGTATATTCCGTCAACATTTTTGCATTCACATAGCAGGTCTAGAATAGAGCTATAGTGCTGAAGCAGCTGAGAAGTGGTTGAACGTTTATGGTGAAAGTCATATTGAATTGATGTAACTCAACTCAGTGTAACTCAACTTTTCTAATTAAAGCATAGGTGGTACTGACCCTGACCTTTGACCCGTTCTTAGGTGGACTCAGTACAGGATTTGAAACTTAACAATGAATAATCTGTTCTCGGGTATCTTAATTGCTATTCTGACGGAGGTTTCATTGATGTACTCAATTATGTTAACTAAGGTACAAATTAGCACTAATTCGGCTTGTTCCTAAATGGATTAAGGCCAGGCGTGCTTACACCTAAGAGCAGTTGATTTTTATTCTTAACCCTAAGATGGATATTGTAGCTCTGGTTTCACCGATGTACTCAGTCATGCTTATTAAACTTTAATTTGGGGTTGAATATTTTGGGTTGTCTCTCTATATAGGATTGGTACAGAATTCGAAACTTAAGAAAGACCATTATAGGGTCCCATGGCCTACCCCATCATATTTCCAGTCTCAAACCGTTCGTACTTGCAATACTAAACAAACTATTCTCCACGAACTCCCGGTCTGTAAAGATTTAGCAGTTGAAACTAAGTGAGTCCTGGAAGATCAGTGCGTAGTTGCTGGAGGGTGATGCTCCCTAAGATTTACTAGACGATTTTTGAATGTGGTGAGTGTCTCTGCACTAATAATTTTCCAAGAGAAGTCTGATCCAAATATTTGTTGTGAAGTTGGAGACAACTGTTGACTTCTTAGGGGAACAGAAGTTGTATGAAGATAAGTCTACTCTGCAAAATGATACTGATTATGTGTTAGTTTCTCCATCAGATTTTGCATTTTAACGTACAAGATTAAAGTAAATTTCAGAAATAAGCAAGTGCCGCCACTTTCAGCCAGCTATAATAGTAAAAAAAAGGTTCAAGATTTGCTTCCTCCAGCCTATGCGATGTGGATGCAAATGCCCACATATGGCAACTTATGTCTTATACTTAGCCGATTTTCAATTAAATAAGTCAATACGGTGGTGAAAATCACAAACCTTCTTAAACTTTACGATTATACAAGTAATCAAAACAAGTTAAACAATTCAAAATTGAAACATAATGATTCTCAACGATCTAATGTAATGTTGGGACAGCCCTCAGTTCACCTACCGGATGCACGAGCATGATCAGGTGATGCCACACCTTGTGGCGAGGTTATAAAAGCGCTCCGTACCATTATGAGCCAGCCCAGAGCTCGCCTGTGACTAGTANCAATCCAGATTTAGAAGGATCGTACCAACGTGCTGGCCGAGTTTATTCGTTGAAGAAGTTGTGTTTAGTCTGGTGAATTTCAAACCTGTGCCCTGTGTAACCACCAGAGCTCTGTTTGACAGAATATTCTTCATTTTATTCTTAATTAATCAATGCTTTGAGGTCCTATTTTGTATTATAATACAGTTATTGAATTAAGACTTTCTTCCTGTCGCCAGTTTTAATCTCTGTCACGGGATTTGGACGGGAGACCTGTTGCCCAATATATGTTCATTTTTTGACTTGGTCAAAAGGTATACGGTTTTATTATTTGTTTTCTAGTCTCGGTCTTGGCCCAATACTTGGTTTTCTAATGTCTTGTGACATAGAGTGTAAGACTTTGGACTGGTAATGATTTCCAAGACACGTTTAGCGTGCCGTAGGTTCGGCCTGTGTCGAAGTAAATCAGGATGAGGTAGTGTGTTGGTTAACACGTTAGAACCCAAAGGGTGAGTGTTGTTCGCAAATAAGAGCGTTGCGTTGCTCACAGCGGTCTATCTGTCTGTTTATTTCGGTTAGATAAGCTCGAGAGTTTGCTTGGGACTTCTTTGTATCCATAAAGATGGACGGAATTCTTTGCAGGTACCTTAGTGTGACAGCCCTCAGTTCGCCTACCGGATGCACGAGCATGATCAGGTGATGCCACACCTTGTGGCGAGGTTATAAAAGCGCTCCGTACCATTATGAGCCAGCCTAGAGCTCGCCTGTGACTAGTAGGCTAAGTAGCTCTAGACGAACGCCGCCACAGCCCGTCTTAGACACCGCCTATTGTGTCTCATCTGTACAGTTCCCAATACATGGATCTAGTAACGTATGGAGTTTCCCTTCTCCCATGCATCCTTTAGAGACTGACCACACGTCGTCTGACCACCCCGAAACCTGCATCCGCGGTACCAGCCAAGCATACTCAACACTATGTCCCGTGAAGCACTGTGTAGCACGATCCCTGCGATGCGCTAGCAGGAATGCATTAACAATGTGATCACTTGCCGAAACATTAACAAGATAACTATGATCGCGTTTACCAATCTATAATATTAATAGCGTTGTTCCTTCGTTAGTTCGTTCCTTCGTTCCTTCTTTCGTGTGTTACGCCTGAATTCAATGTTCAACTCGCATTTGGCCTTACATGCGAAATCCGGTATCTGTGCTACAGCTAACGCGAGAGGCAAATACATTGGCGATTTTCATCCTTTATTCTTCATAGTTTTGCGCTTTATTGAGTTCAGGAAGCTGGCGTATCTGTGATACGGCTGGTGACTAATCTCTCGGCCACAGGCCAGGTCTTTTTAATTGTTTATACGCCCGAAAGATTTAGGAATAAATTTTGGGGAACCTGTACCGTGGTGTACTGCCAAAAGGAATTCCACGGGTCCAGTTAGACAGAGGGACTTATTAATATAATACACGGGCCACTTAGACATGGGCAGCTTCAGTAATTATCAGCAAAAAGGCTGCTCGTATAAGATTTCATACATCGAATCTCGGTGTTGTTTGTGATGTTGACGGGGCCAAGGTACAATGCGAAGGTTTCACTGATCCATCAGAGCGTGAACGTTTCATTGATGCTGCTAACTTATATAAATATTCCACGGATCCAATCATACGCGGAGGTCAGCAGTTCTGTGCAGCTGGAGAAGGTCTTTTTAATAATGTTCATGCCCCTGGGCTCTTCTGAATGAACGGGTGAGGACCTGGAAAATTTCCATGAGGGGTGGGCACTAGGAGTGCTAGCAAAATTCAAGGATGGGGGGCAGCGAGACACAAAAGCTAGGCCCTAAGCAGTACATTCTTTTCAATGCCTCATTTCCAGTGAAGGGCGCGTGTAACTTTTTAGGGAGATGTGTCTCCCCACGATCCTCCCCTGGCTACTCCACTGCAGGGAATTATGGATATTATCAACCAAGTGGATGGACTTAATACATCACACATCAAGTCCCAGTGTTGAAAGTTACACGGGTCTGTCTGAAAGGCCTTGCAAAGCCGTGAAAGTTTCACGGGTCCAGCTAGTACTACTGAAACAGAGGCTAATTACAGCCGACTGCAGAGGCAAACCGACGCCAGTTGTTAGCACAGTTACTACTCAATAGTAAAAGTCGACCACATCCGCAACTACTACATTAACAGCGCTGAACAGTATATTACCAACGAGTTGTAGCGATACGCACCACGATAAGGTAAATTATAAACGATTCATATTCTGTTGAGTTGAGACGTGCACCCGAAGTTGGGTTAAGTGTAGAGAGAGGAAATTCAAGAAGATAGCAGTTACCTTACCATGAGAGTCTTCGGAAGAAGTCCAGGTGACGTTTCTCACGTCACCTCACGTGTGTGGAGTCACTCTGCTGGGTGTCTTCTGTTGTGGTCGCAGTTTGAAACCAAAGAGAGAGCCAGCAGCGAATTATCTCCACAGTGCACGTAACCGCTGACCGCTGGTCTATCTGGTATTCTTCTTGAGTGTAAATCCAGCAAATTTTTGAACTCTACAGTTTTGATATCAGTGGCGTTTCGAATATGCCGAGGCATTTTGTTGAACAATCTTGCTCCTCGTACAGCGAAGCTATTAGAGGTAATTTACTCACAACTTGCATTATGATGGAACGGAAAGCTAAATACTGAAGTCAGAACTGGCGAGTACAAGCGGCAGGCACAGGAAAACTCCAATGCTACCCGGCTGACAACCCGGCAGAGCAGGCGACCCAATGGGAAGGTGCTGTCAGGCGTGTACCAAAAGAGATTTAAGCGAGACTCGAAAACTGAAGTGCAATGGCTTTAAGGCGCATTCGATTGGGTAGTAAAAGTCGATCTTAGCCAGCACAACTTGACTAAGTAGTATTGAGTTTTTAGAAGCCTCACAGGTGATTAATTTTGACTGAACGAATGAAACTTAACTAAACGGGACGAAGTCAGGACACCTGTCTGCAGCTTCGAACAAGTTAAGTCAAGTAGGTTTGGTTTAGCTCGACTTTTAGGTCCCAATGGAACACGCCCTTATATAGATTCACAGACTGTACCTATGAGCAAGGAAAGAACCCTGCCTGTTGCAGACTTTTGCTACCCACAGAGAAAACTAAATGAAGCCGGACGCGATTAATAATGATAGTAGCTAATTATGAGCATTAGCGCTAGGCGCTGAATTGACATCCCTTCCTCCGAAGAATGAAAATGAGACATAAGCTTCAAGAACATCGTAAGAACAATGGGACGACTACGACTTAGGGTCACTGACTGGTGATACGCACTAACGATATATCTCTGATATCGATAATATAAGTATTTGGAACGTGGGCAACCTTACTCAATGGCATTTCAGAAAGGAAATGCCAGAGACGGAGAACGTGGAATCTATGCCAAAGTTTCTACCCATCAGACCAACGCGCAGAATATCCGTACAAGTCGAAAAGCGTCATCGATAGAAGTATGAATATGGCAGGAAACAAATTGGGCGGGAAAGAAGACGCCCGAAAGCTTACGGCTGATGTTAAGATACCCTACAGTATTTTGCCCTCATAGATGCACGACTCATGGCCTAGAAAGGGCGCACTATAGCCGTGCTTAGATAACGTTACGGTTTACTATCAATCCTATTTCCTCCTGGTCTCAGATGCAGGGCCCATGCTACACAGTTGGCTTGCAATATGGACAAAAAATATGGTTAGTAATGTTTGTTTGTAAAAGATTTATTAAAATACCCCGTGACATGCAGTTAACGACCCAAGTTAATAAGTTAATTGCGAATCTTTCGAATGACATTGTATTAATGCCTGCTCAAACTTGTCACAAGTGTTTTTGTACAGTTTCGTTACTTTCACCCGTTTCCCTGAACCACATTTGCATAATACTGCAGTTACAGAGCGTATGACGTGAGCTAGTTGCTTTGTAGTACATAAATCGATTAATTATTTACGCCACCAATACTCATTAAGATCATATTCTAACTTTTGAATGTCAAACCACTGTGAAACATATTATATTAGCTACTATTTCAAAAATATTTTAAATCTTCTATAATTCTTGGAGCACCAAAAATCCGCGATTCATTATACGCGTACCTCTGTTTCCGAAAAACTAAATTTGCGGTGCGGTTTTTGGTTTCCCAGTTCTTGGTACGCGCAATGTAGAGTTTTATTGTACTGCTCACAGGTTATTGATGTACTGACTGATTTGGAATATAAGAGGGTGAGTCAATGAGTATCCACACTGCAGTTTTATATTTAATACAACACCAATACAAGGTTTGCAATGAATTATTTTTCAACAGTCACCCTGCTTTTCAATGCACTTGGTCCATCGTTGCACTAGCTTTTCGATACCCCTACAAAAAAGTCCACGCCTGTACGACCGCTTTTGAATTGCTCATTCCACTCGTAAACACTACGTCGAGGTAAAACAATGTTCCCGCATTGTAATGTTGTTGTTGTTGTTGGTTGCCACTGTCAGGATCCACCATTGCCAGCTTGGGGAGGAGACTAAGTATGGGGCCTGGGCAGAGGGGGGAGAAAGTCGAAGAGAGGAAGAGAAGCGAGGAAATGCGCAGCTCCAAGCGGGTCAAGCCAGAGACTGCTCACCGAAAGATCAGTGGGGTGATTAGAGCACGAGAATAGGTGACGAACAGTGTTCGTTCAGTCCGCAAGTTGACAGGAGGGATCAGCGATCCGTTCCACTCGGAACTTATAATCCGGTAAAACTGAGCAGTGGCCAGAGCGTTGGTGGGAGAGGTGAGTTCGAAAGGATCTGGGGAGAAGAGACAGACTCCTACGCACAGAGAGGCGGGCATTGATAGCCCAGAACCCTGCTAAGGGGATATGCAGCTGCTGCCGTTGCGATAGTATGTAGAGGTGTGTAAGAAACTAAGGGCAGCGCGGCAGTGCTCGGGAGATAGAATCCCATCTGTAAGAACGGGAGTAATGTCTATTTCAAACGTTGATTGGAGACTGTGCCGAATGCGGCGAGGGCCAGAGAGGGCCATGATAGTGCCGTGGGCAGGATGATTTAGCTGCGATGCGCTGAGGAGATACTGTTGCGACAGCAACCCTAGACTGTCTCCAACTGGTAGGGTCGAGGTCTCTTGGTGGACGTGAGGCGCCGAAGCCATGCGGTGGGATCCGGTGACTATGCGCAGTGCTGCATTCTGCACCGCCTGCAGCTTACTCACGGCGGTTCTATAGACATCAGGGAACCAGACCGGGGCGGCGTCAAGCATGACGCTTCTCACGAGGGCCCGATAAGTCAATAGTAAAATCTCTTTCTGTTGTCCCCACCTAGCGCCGGCAATCGTGGCAAGAATCCGTAGTCGGGAGCATCTGCCGCGAGCATAATTTAGGTGAGCAGCAAAAGTAAGGTGTGAGTCCAGCACCACGCCCAAAATTTTCGGGGTCCTTCCTTGCCTCCCATTTTGTAATGAAAGTCTTAATGAATTTAAGCTCCTGATATACCTTCAAACCACAAAAACGGTTAACGCATTACAGAACGTTGTTCTTCTTTGGTGCAAATGGAGAGTGATGCGTCCATCCTTACTTCTCAACAGCACACAGCGCGCTAAAGGGGTAGCGCTGAAACCAATCACAAGGTAGGAATGCGAAGCCATCTGAAACCCGGCATAACACACAAAGCCATACAGCCTACTCACAAACTATTTGAATAAAAGCGCGGGTACTTATTGACTTGCCCTCATATTTTCGAACTGCCCTGCTAAGTTGCTGGTCCAGATGTCAGATACGAATGAAATTTTTTTGTCTGTGGAATTTCAACACAAATTGGCTTCGGCTGGTATAAATAAATGCACAAAATTAATGTGCCGCGCCAACAAAAAAAATTGGCAAAGAAATTGCAATTTTTATTGTTCTTGCTACAGAGGCTACGCTGAACCTGTCTTCCTGATCCTCAATTTACCAATGATTACGAAACGAAAATCTTGAAGTTAAGTTTCTTTGAAGTTGTTCAAAAGAAACTATTTTAGTTCAATTTTTTGAAGAGAAATAACAGATAAAAAACTATTACAAATTACACAGATCGTCTCTGCATGTTCTAAGAGTACTGCTGTTCTCCGGGAAAGATAGTATTGTTATTGTGGTTTTCAAGCGATTTTTTTACACGATTTCCAACGTAATATTTCCCCCAAATAAATGTACGATCTTCACAACATGTCGATAGAGCCTGTGTAACTTCAAGTATTGTTATTGGTGGTTTTACTTTTTCCCTTTAAAAACTGGAAATACGGTACTTTCGTTTCAACAACTGTAGCAATTTATCTGAAGATAAATATTCATGGTGTGATTATTGAAAAATCTCTGAAAATCCTTGAAAAAAAGATTGTTTGGATTGTCGGCAGTTTGGTGAATTCAGACGTTGAGCTATCGCCTCGTTCACTTGCAACCACACTATGGCAGAATGAGACTACCCTCAAGAGCAGCGTACTATTGTGTTGCGTGCTGCACAGTAGCTGTTGTGCTGAGTGTCCCGGGAACGATACCCTGGCTGTGCGCGGTTTTTGTCATAGCCCTCAGCCCGCTAAATCAGCAAATTTGCTTGGTACGCATAGCAGTCGTGAGGGCACTTACCTTAGGGTAGGAGAGTGGCGGGTCGTTGAACCTTCCATTGTGGCGCTATAGTTCTTAGCTACCCCTCGTCGGCTGCAGCTGCAATATCTCGTTTTGGGCCAGTTGGCTTATAACAACCGCACGAACCAGTGCTTGTATATTTCCCAGTGGAGGGTGCAGTTAATGTTGATTTTACATTTACTTTAGAGCACTCTGAGAGCGCATACCTCGGCCAAGCTAACCAACGTTAACGAAAACTTCAGATTGGTTCTGAAACTATGCCTTCCTCATGATCACACCAAAATCTGGTCATTTATGCCTTTTGACAGCAATAAAAGGTTCTGTAATTTTTTCGAAGATCCTTCTATAAGTTCATGAGTTATGTTTTGACAAACATTCTGAAGAACAGTCAAACACACAAACTGACAAACCGATCATCTCCAAAACTTGATCATTTATGTCTTTTAACATTTACAACAATGCCCGTAAATTTCATTTTAAGATCTACTCAAAACTTTTTTTAATTATATTGCCACCAAACATAAAATCAAACAGAGAGGCAAACAGACGAGCCTGCGGATGAACATGAAATTTGGCCATTTATGCTTCATGTAATTTTTCACAAAAATCCACCCTTCTCCAATCGAGTTACGGTACTAAGAAAAAGAGGCAGACAATCAAGCAAGCGCTTTAACGGATCTTCACAAAAAGTTGATCATTTGTTTCTCGTAACACGCCATTCAACCCCTGTATATATCGTAATGATCCATCCCAACTTTTTGAATTATCTTGGGGACAGTCAGAAAAATACGGCGAACATAACTTTCTTGGCGGAGGTAGATATGTATGCCCCCATCGATAAGTGGCTTATTGTTCCAATAATTATTGCAGAACGGGTTTTATAACATCATGATTAATAAACTATTGTACAAGCAAAACTTCCCCTGCCATGGAAGCTCTCCTATACACGAGATCTTGAACGCTTTCAATAACATTTTTTACAAAACTGAGGAATATTAACTAATTCAATATACTGTAAATCATGGTTTTCTCGTGTCTGTTGTCTGCCAAGAATGATAATAAGATGTCATATTACCAACCCTGTAAGCTTGTTTACTTGTAATAACAACTCCTGTAGTCTGCAAGGAGAGGCGAGCAAGTGCACAACATAATAACCTCATCTACTGGCGCAAGAGCGCAGTACGTCAAGCTGCACTAATATTAGCTTTGATAACATTAAAGCAGCAATGCTCTTGCACTAAGCTGCATTAAAACAATACTATCGCATGCATGAAGCGCACCGAAAGAA
>LQNS02278070.1:39782447-39811038 GCA_001587735.2 Parhyale hawaiensis
TGCTATACCAATACAGAGCAGTACTACCAAGCATTGTCGTCATTTCTCCTATCATCGTTGCGCTGTCGTCTGACCCGTGGACATCACCCAGCACCCGCAGAACCGTCAGCTAGGTCTGATTCACACGTTAGAGGCCTAACACTCTCATATCTCATCGTGTAGGACGTAGATTCAGTAGGGGAGAAGTTTTTCGGTATTGTGAAAGTTCAAATTTTGATTTGTTGAAAGTCATGTTGTTAACCGGTGTCCAGTGAAAGATGTTGGTTAGATCTAGTTGCACATTCCGTACGTCCGCCGTTGATTGTACCGCTGCTATTATCCGTGTGTCATCAGCGAACGATGAGGGAACGGCAAACTTGCATTGGTGATCCATATCATTTATCATGATGAGGAAGAGTATTGGACCAATCACGGTGCCGTGTGGGACTCCACTGAGTACCGGCTATAGCTTGGACACTTTATTATTTATAATTACACTTTGGGTTCGGTTTGTCAGGAAAGTTTTGATCCGTCTAAGACATTTTCCACGAATGCCCATGTTGAAGAGTTTGAGGAGTAGTATTCCTTGGTCTACTTCATCAAATGCCTCGGTGAAAATTAAGTATATTCCGTCAACATTTCTGCCTTCACATAGTAGGTCTAGAATAGAGCTATAGTGCTGAAGCAGCTGAGAAGTGTTTGAACGTTTATGGTGAAAGTTTTATTGATATGATGTAATTCAACTTTTCTAATTAAAGCACAGGTGGTACTGATCCTGACCTTTGACCCGTTCTTAGGTGGACTCGGTACAGGATTTGAAACTAACATTGAATAATCTGTACTCGGGTATCTTAATTGCTATTCTGACGGGGGTTGCATTGATGTATTCAATTATGTTAATTAAGGTTCTAATTAGCACTAATTCGGCTTGTTCTTTAATGGATTAAGGCCAGGCGTGCTTACACCTAAAGCAGTTGATTTTTATTCTTAACCCTAAGATTGATATTGTAGCTCTGGTTTCACCGATGTACTCAGTCATGCTTATTAAACTTTAATTTGGGGTTAAATATTTTGGGTTGTCTCTCTAGGATTGGTACAGGATTCGAAACTTAAGAAAGACCATTCTAGGGTCCCATGTCCTACCCCATCATATTTCTAGTCTCAAACCGTTCGTACTCGCAATACTAAACAAACTATTCTCCACGAACTCCCGGTCTGTAAAGATTTAGCAGTTGAAACTAAGTGAGTCCTGGAGGAGCAGTTCTTAGTTGCTGGAGGATGTTGCTACTTATAATTTACTACACGATTTTTGAGCGAGGTGAGTGTCTCTGCACCGACAATTTTCCAAGAGAAGTCTGATCCAAATATTCGTCGTGAAGTTGGAGACAACTGCTCACTTCTTAGTGGAACAGAAGTTGTGTGAAGATGAGTCTACTCTGCAAAATGATACTGATTATGTGTCAGTTTCTCCATCAGCTTTTGCATTTTAGGGTACAAGATTAGAGCAAATTGCAGAACTAAGCAGGTGCAGCCACTTTCAGCCACCTATAATAGTAAAAAAAAGGTTGAAGGTTTGCTTCCTACAGCCTATGCGATACGGCCGCAAATGCCCACGCATGGCAAATTGGTTCTTATAGTTAGCCAATTTCCAATTAAATAAGTCAAAACGGTGGTAAAAATCACTAACCTTCTTAAACTTTACGATAATGCAAGTAATCAAAACAAGTTAAACAATTCAAACTTGAAACAAAATTATTCTCAACGATCTAATGCTATGTGATCACTTGCCGAAACATTAGCAAGATAACTATGTTCGTGTTTACCAATACTGATGAAACAGCAGCTACTCACAGCAGACTGCACAGGCAAACCACTGCCAGTTGTTAGCACAGTAACCACCCAATAGTAAAAGTTGACCACAACCGCAACTTCCTCATAAACAGCGCTGAACTGTATCTTACCGACGAGTTGTAACGATACTCACCACGATAAGGTAAATTATAAACAACTCATATACTGATACAACAGAGTTGAGACGTGCACCCGAAGTTGTGATAAGTGTCGAGAGAGGAAATTCTAGAAGATAGCAGTAGAGCTAATTTACTCACATTTGTCATGATGAAGGAACGGAAACCCAAATAGTGAAGCCAGAACTGGCGAGTCCAAGCGGCAGGCACAGGGAAACTCCAATGCTACCCGGCGAACAACCCGGCAGAGCAGGCGACCCAATGGGAAAGTGCTGTCGGGCGCGTACCGCAAGAGAGCTTTTAGCAAGACTCGATAATGGATTTTGGGCGCATTCGATTGGGTCGTAAAAGTCGATCTAAGCCCGCACAACTTAACTTGAAACATCCAAAAATGCCAGCACGAACTTTTGCACCGTGCACCGTATTGCAGGCGATAGAAGCAACCGGTTCATGTTGAGCAGACTGAAATCTCTATTATACGAAGAAGTATTGAATTTTTAGAAGCCTCACAGGTGATTAAATTTGACTGAACGAATGAAATTTAAATAAACGGGACGAAATAGGGACACCTGTCTGCAGTTTCGGACAAGTTAATTGAAGTATGTTTGGTTTAGCTTGACTTTTAGGTCCCAATGGAACACGCCCTTATATAGACTCACAGAGTGCACCTATGAGCAAGGAAAGAAACCTGCCTGTTGCAGACCCTTGCAACCCACAGAGAAAACTAAATGAAGCCGGACGTGATTAATAATGATAGTAGCTAATTATGAGCATTAGCGCTAGGCGCTGAATTGACATTCCTTCGTCCGCAGAATGCAAATGAGATATAAGCTTCAAGAACATCGTAAGAACAATAGGACGACTGCGACTTAGGGTCACTGACTGATGGTGCGCACTAACGAAATATCGCTGATATTGATAATATAATTATTTGGAACGTGCGCAGCCCTACTCAATGGCGTTTCAGAAAGGAAAAGCAAGAGACGGAGAACGTGGAATGTATGACAGAGCTTCTACCCATCAGACCAACGCGCAGGATACATCGGCACAAGTAAAAAAAAAGAAGAATAATAAGAAAGCGTCATCGATAGAAGTATGAATATGGCAGGGAACAAATTGGGCTCGTAAGAAGACGCCCAAAAGCTTACGGCTGATGTTAAGTTACCCTACAGTATTTTGCCCTCATAGATGCACTACTCATGGCCTAGAAAGGGCGTACTATAGCCGTGCTAAGATTACGTTACGGTTTACCATCAATCCTATTTCCTCCTGGTCTCAGAGGCAGGGCCCATATGCTGCACAGTTGGCTTGCAATATGGACAAAAAATATAGTTAGTAATGTTTGTATGCAAAAAATTTATTAACATACCCCGTGGCATACAATTAACGTTGCAAGTTAATAAGTTAATCGCGAATCTTTCGAATGATATTGTATTAATGCCTACTGAAACTTGTCACAAGTGTCTTTTCACAGATTCGTCAATTTCAAATTTCACTAGTTTGCCTGTACCACATTTGCACAATACTGCAGTTACAGAGCATATGACGTGAGCTAGCTGCTTTGTAGTACATAAATCGATTAATTATTTCCGCTCTACCAATACTCATTAAGATCATATACTAACTTTTCCATGTCAAACCACTGTGAAATATATTTATTATATCAGCTACTATTTCGAAAAATTTTTGAATCTTCTATAATTTTTAGAACACCAAAAATCCACGATTCATTGTGCGGGTATCTCTGTTTCCGAAAAATTAAATTTGGTGGGTGGTTTTTGGTTTCCCAGTTCTTGGTACGCGCAATTTAGAGTTTTATTGTAGTGCTCACAGGTTATTGATGTACTGGCTGATTTGGAATATAAGAGGGTAAGTCAATGACTGTCCACACTGCTATTTTATATTTAATACAACAAAAAGACAAGGTTTGCAATGAAATTATTTTTCAACAGTCACCCTGCTTTTCAATGCACTTGGTCCATCGTTGCACTAGCATTTCGATATCCCTATAAAAAAAATCCACGCCTGTGCGACCGCTTTTGAAGTGCTCAATCCACTCGTAAACACTACGTCGTGGCAAAACATTGTCCCCGTATTGTAATATTGTTGGTTGCCACAGTCAGGGTCCACCATCGCCAGCTTGGGGAACAGGCTAGAGGGGGCCTGGGCAGAGGGGGGAAGAAAGTCGAAGAGAGGAAGATAAGCGAAGAAACGAGCAGCTCCAAGCGGGTCCAACCAGAGACTACTCATCAAAAGATCAGTGGGGTGACTAGAGCACGAGAATAGGTGACAAACAGTCTGTTCGTTCAGACCTAGGGGAATATGCAGCTTCTGCCGTTGCGACAGTAGAGGTGTGTAAGGAACTACAAGCAGCGCGGCAGTGCTCGGGAAGGAGATTCCCATCTATAAGAACGGGAGTCATGTCTATTTCAAACTTTGATTGGAGAGTGTGCCGAATGCGGTGAGTGCCAGAGAGGGCCATGATAGTGCCGTGGACAGGATGAATTAGCCGCGAAGCGCTGAGGAGATACTGTTTCGACAGCAACCCTAAACTGTCTCCAACTGGTAGGGTCGAGGTCTCTTAGTGGACGTGATGCGCCGAAGCCATGTGGTGGGATCCGGGGACTATGCGCAGCGCTGCATTCTGTACCGCCTGCAGCTTACTCACGGCTGTTCTATAGACATCAGGGAACCAGACCGGGGCGGCGTCAAGCATGACGCTTCTTACGAGGGCCCGATAACTCAATAGTGAAGTCTCTTTCTGTTGTCTCCACCTAGCGCCGGCCATCGTGGCAAGAATCCGTAGTCGGGAGCATCTGCCGCAAGCATAATTTACGTGAGCAGCAAAAGTAAGGTGTGAGTCAAGCACCGCGCCCAAGATTTTTGGGGTCTTTCCTTGCCTCCCGTATTGTAATGAAAGTCTTAATGGATTTAAACTCTGATACACCTTCAAACCGCAAAAACGGTTTACGCATTACAGAACGTTGTTCTTCTTTGGTCCAAATGGAGAGTGATGCGTCCATCCTTGGTTCTCAACAGCACTCAGCGCGCTAAAGTGGCAGCGCTGAAACCAACCACAAGGTAGGAAGGCAGAGCCATCTGAAACCCGGCATAGCACACAAAGCCATACAGCCTACTCACAAACTATTTGAATAAAAGCGTAAGTACTCATTGACTTGCCCTCATATTTTCGAACTGCCCTGCTAAGATGCTGGTTCAAATATCAGTTACGAATGGAATTTTTTGTCAGTGGAGTTTCAACGCAAATCGGCTTCGGCTGGTATAAATAAATGCACAAAAATTAATGTGCCGCGCCTACAAAACATCTTGGCTTTTTATTGTTCTCAATCTTGAGGTAAAATTTCTTTGAAGTTGTTCAAAAGAAACTATTTTAGTTCAATTTTTTGAAGTGAAATAACAGATAAAAAACTATTACAAATTACACTGATTGTCTCTGAATGCTCTAAGAGTACTGCTGTTCTCCGTGAAAGACATTATTGTTATTGTGGTTTTCAAGCGATTTTTTTACACGATTTTCAACGTAATATTTCCCCCAAGTAAATGCACGATCTTCACAGCATGTCGATAGAGCCTGTGTAACTTCAAGTAATTGTTATTGGTGATTTTGCTTCTTTCCCTTTGAAAACTGGAAATTTGGTGATTCCGTTTCAACAACTGTAGCAATTTATCTGAATATAAATATTTATGGGGTGATTATTGACAAATCTCGGAAAATCCTAACAAGAAGATTGTTTGGATTGTCGGCAGTTTGTGAATTCGGACATTGAGTCATCGCATCGTTAACTTCCAACCACACTATGGCAGAATGAGACTACCCTCGAGAGTAGCGTACTATCGTGTTGCGTGCTGCACAGTAGCTGTTCTGCTGAGGGTCCCGGGAACTATCCCCTGGCTGGGCGCTGTTTTTGTCATAGCCCTCAGCCCGCTGAATCAGCAAATTTGCTATGTGCGCATAGCTGTCGTGGGGCACTTACCTGAGGGTAGGAGCCTTCTGTTGCGGCGCCATAGTTCTTGGCAACCCCTCGTCGGTTGCAACTGTAATTACTCGTTTTGGCTTATAACTACCGCACGAACTAGTGCATGTATATTTCCCAGTGGAGGGTGCAGTTAATGTTGACTTTACTTATACTTTAGAGCATTCTGAGAGCGCATACCTCGGCCAAGCTAACCAACGTTAACGAAAACTTCAAATTGGTTCTGAAACAATGCCTTCCTCTTAATCAACACCAAAATTGGTCATTTTTGCCCTTTGAAAGTAATACAAGGTTCTGTAATTTTTTCGAAGATTCTTCTATAAGTTCATGAGTTATGTTCTGACAAGCATTCTGAAGAACAGTCAAACACACAAACTGACAAACCGATCATCTCAAAAACTTGATCATTTATGTCTATTAACATTTACAATAATGCCCGTAATTTCATTTTAAGATCTACTCATAACTTTTTTTAATTATATTGCCACCAAACATCAAATCAAACAGAGAGTCAAACAAACGAGCCTGCGGATGAACATGAAATTTGGCCATTTATGCTTCGACATATACCTAACGACTCATGTAAATTTCACAAAAATTCGTCCTTCTCCTATTGAGTTACGGTACTAAGAAAAATAGGCAGACAATCAAGCAAACGCTTCAACGGATCTTCACAAAAAGTTGATCATTTGTTTCTCGTAACACGCCAATCAACTCCTGTATATTTCGTAAAGATCCATCCCCACTTTTTGAATTATCTTGGTGACAGTCAGAAAAATACAGCAGAACATAACTTTCTTGGCGGAGGTAGATATGTATGCCCCCACCTATCATTGCCTTATTGTTCTAATAATTATTGCGGAACGCGTTTTATAACATCAGGATTGATACACTATTGTACAAGCATAACTTCCCCTCTCATTTAAGTTCTCCTACAGGAGATCCTGAACGCTTTCAATAACATTTGTTACAAAACTGAGGAATATTAACTAATTCAATATACTGTAAATCATGGTTTTCTCGTGTCTGTTGTCTGCCGAAAATGATAATAAGATGTCATATTACCAACCCTGTAAGCTTGTTTACTTGTAATAATAACTCCTGTAGTCTGCAAGGAGAGGTGAACAAGTGCACAATATAATAACCTCATCTACTGGCGCAAGAGCGCAGTACGTCAAGCTGCACTAATATTAGCTTTGATAACATTAAAGCAGCAATGCTCTTGCACTAAGCTGCATTAAAACAATACTATCGCATGCATGAAGCGCACCGAAAGAAATTGGTTAGGTCAGCATAAGTATAGCGAATGTTTCAATTCAGCGTCGGCTAAAGGAAAACTCAAAAATATCGGATCCGCGAGGTGTAAAACGAAGAGAGGGAGAAAATTTTTCAAGAAGCTGGAGAAAATCGGATTGTGGCGCAGAACCGTAATCGCGCGGGGATTCAGACAGAATAATTTCTCAGTCAAAAGTAGAAGTTGGCAGCATTACTGAATAGTCTGTAGACTGGTGTTGGGTGAATCGAATGTTATTTGCGAACAAAGTAGAAGTTGAAAGCCTTTCTAAGTGTAGCTACAGATAGATTAAGTGCGGATGGAATGGTTTTTCTTTTTCGTTTTTTGCGATATGAAAAAGAAGCGTTATTTATCCAAACCGTTTATATTTTGAATAAGAGAGGTACTGCTGCGCAGGCAGAGCTGCAGTGTTGCTGCTAGACTCCCAGTCTGGCGCTAAGTCTGTGCCTCTATCGTAAAGTATTGATAACAAATAAGAAAAACAAACAGCGATGACAAAATAGCAACAACAGTAAAGTTGGAAGTTGCCCAGAAATATATTTATACTCATGGCAGCAGCATGCCATGCGTACCTGACTTCTCTGCTAGAGGTGCCGAGATCGAACGACGAGCCAGTAGAGTGGTCTTTGAGCATCCGGCGTGGTGAATCGACAATTGCTTGGTATGCAGAGCTGCGTGGGGGTACTTACCTGTTTAGGAATAGGAGGGTAAAGGGGCTCGGGTCGTTGAACGTTCCGTTCCGGCGACATAATTCTTAGCAACCCGTGGTTGGCTGCAGCTGTACTTACTCCACAGGGGCCAATTGGCCTTTGAAGCTATTGCAATATTTTACAGTATCTGTGTCCTCACCATCACTGGTTGAAGAGAATACGTCACAAGTCCGCCCAGCCCATTCTGAGTGACAGGCAACATCCGTTCATTTCCTATTCACAGTGATGCGTTTTGGAATTTTCCAAACCTAAATATGTGATGGTGCAACTTTCAAATCTTAGTTATTCTGAATACATATGGAGGGAGGAAAGTTCTTTGCAATAGTTGAGCTTTTTTTCCTACGTGCCTCAAATTTTAGCAATTAAAGGTCTCTGAATGTATTCAAGTTGTTGTAGTTTTCTTTTGGTCAAGGGGATGGGAGCTAGCACATTTCAACAATTTTCACAGGGATATGATCTAGTCCTAGTGCACTGTTGCCGCCGAGCTAACAGATGGTCGAACCAATGTACAGTAGAGTTTTGTGAAGTTCAAGTCAGAACTTCGTTGTTACTCATAATTCAGTTAAATTATTCTAATATCGACGACTACTGATTTCGTTCATTTTTTTAAAACATCAACCACTACTGAGCTGTTTTTGTACAATAATGGCCCTGTTTTATCCAACAGCCAAGTAATTTGATACTTAAGCGATGACGTTCTTAAAGTTTTATCTTCTGTAGATTGTTTGAATTCATTATTTAGCTGTTCCTTTTCATTATGGGAATTTACAAGTCTAGTTCGGGTTTTTTCCGTTTCTGGCGGCATGCAAATTGCTGTTGCCATACACGTGATATATTTCTCTTTCAACCAATCTTACTATTTTCTTCATCAAACATTTGCGGAAGCTTTTGTGGTTATTTTGATACTTGTAACATTTTCCCGCCTCGTTGGCGGTATATACATTACACATTTTTCAACTAACACTTTATCAGAGATGTTTCTCAGGGTTTCAGATTGAATATAATCGTTCAAAAAGGCGCCCCAGTTTACAGACTGCAGCTCAGCATTTACACTTTCTCATATCACCTCCGTATTGCTGGCGTTTAAATAATAAAGACTGCGTTAGTCACTCATATATTCTTTGAGTCATTTTCTTTATAACTATCGGACTGGGTTAGATATCAAGAAGTTTGTAATAAAAAAATACTGTATTATATGGCCATCGAAAGGAGAAGAATCATCAAAATTTCAGCATAACTTCTTTAATGTCGTTTTGAAGTTCAGAAAATTTTTCACCGAAGATATTGAGTAAAATATAGTTAGCTTTAGTCATTAAATGATGTAATGGCAGATTTATATGCCCTCCTCCCGTCCCCCAAAAAAATTATTCTGTCTGGATATAGTTGCAAAATCGAAGCTTTTACTATGCAGTGCGTCAATGTGCCAGCAACTGTTCTACTATACCTTAAAAAATCCTGCCCCTTTACAGGGCAGTGGATCATTGGATAGAAATGTTAACTTGTAAATCTTGATACGGGGACAAATTCTGCCACATACTGCATCTGGTGATAACTTCATCTCCATTGGCGAAAGATTGAACGGCCCCGAACAACTGTCAGAAACTCTCCACAAAAATTGTGGTATTTAAGAACGTACAAACTCACTAGTCGACCGCCTAAACAGTCTTGAACAAGCAGTCGTAGATTCTTCAGAGGACTTCCCAAGGTGAGACTTAAATTGTTCAGGAGACCTTCAAATATCATTAAATTTGAGTACTATTGCAAAAACAGTCAGTGAAGTTCGATATAAAAATTACACATATTATGTAAGTATATACATTTATTACATACATTACAGTAGTATAAGATAAAAATTTTCTATCCCTTTTTAAGTTTACATACTCTTTTTGAATGTCCACAATGTAGAAAATGGCAAAAAGAAACGGTTCTATCCGCACCACTTCGCTAATAAAAAAAAATGGTTACTGACGTGAAATATTGATGCCCTCAATGATACAGGAAAACTAGAGCACTCTGAGAGCGCATACCTCCGCCAAGCGAGGCAAAGGTGACAAAAAATTCAAATTGGCTCTGAAACCATAATTTTCTTTGTATGAACTTCAAAATCTAATCATTTGTGCCTTTTGATAGTAATAACAGTTTGTGCAATTTTCTTGAAAATCCGTTCATAACTTTTTGAGTTATACTGCAAACAAACGTTACAACAAGCATAAGTCAAACATACAAACGAACTAACCGATCTGCACCAAAATTTAATCATCTATGTCTTTTAAAATTACTAATAGCCCCTATAAATTTCATAAAGATTCATTCATTATTTTTTGAGTTATTGGGCTAACATGTATAAAATTAAAAACTGTAACAAACGAACGAACGAACGTACGAACAAACGGATCATTACCAAAATTTGGTCATTTACTCATTGTTATATACCTAGCAATTCATGTTAATTTCATAAAAATCCATCCATAACTTTAGGAGTTATGGCATTGAGAAAAATGAGGCAGACAAACAAACATCAAACAAACAAACGGATGGAGATATCTTCACCAAAAGTTCATCATCTGTTTCTCCTTACATACCTAACAATCCCTGTAAATTTCGTCTAAATCAGTTCAGAACTTGTTTGAGTTATCTTGGTGGCAGACAGACAAACAAAAAGACAGACTGACAAACACGACAAAATCATAACCTCCTTGGCGGAGGTAACTATGGGAAATTTTATAGTGGTATGTTGACAAAAATGGTAGAGAACTTGAGTTCAATAAATCTTTGCTTATACGTAGAAAAATGGGAAGAAATTTCTCTCAAAACTATTACTAGTCTTATAAAATCAGTGCAGGATTGTTTTGTTTATTTAACTTTAATCAGAACACCTGCTGCTATAATACACTGCGGTTCAATTCTCGCTTTTCTATTTGAAATGGAGAAACTCGTTGAGAAAAATGAAATTTCAGTATCCTGAAAGAAACTTAACTTAGATTTTTGTATCAAATACTCCGTGTGAGTTAATTCCTATCTTAGACAATCGTATAACTTGCTGTGGCCTATCAGTGTTTCTGCATAATCTATAAATATATGTATATCATTATATATTTCACCGCCACCATTCCAAACAATTCTATTATCTTCTGCACTAGAGCAAACAAAGTGCCTCGTCTCTGCAAAACACTTTTCATATTAACAAATAAATAGAGTAAAATGCTAAAAATCAACAAGTGCAATTTGAGCATTTGATTACGGTCGTTTAGGAATCCTTTGGGGCGACAGTTACGGAGGCGGCATACCACAGGAGTCGTGGTGGCTCCTGGCTGAACCATTTCGCTTGACCAAGGCCATAAAAAAATATTTTGGGAAGTGCTCAGAGGTTGATGGTGGTGCTTGACTCTGTTCCTTGCGGTCAACATCCCTGCAGTAACGGGCAAAGTTTTAACAGAGCCGCTCCATGGAGCTCCCCAGCAACTTGATAACGTCCCTGCAGACTAGGGCAAGAGACCCAGCAGCCGCCCTCCTAGCGTACAAGTTCTGGCATAACTGCAGCGGCTGGGGACTGGTGTCAATATTCGGGGACTCGTCCATATTCTGAAATCATAAAATTACACCCCATAGTGATGTGTTAAATTTGAATGTTAACATTCCGAGTCAGGAAATGCACTGTCGTAGTGATGTAAGTTGGAAATTTTATCTTACAAGTCAGAAAGAGAGTGCCTCGACTGGTGAATACAGCCTGTGGTGTTTATTGGTGGAAAATTCCGTCCAAACTAGACTGATATTCTCTGTGATGAATTCTCTTGGTACAATCTAATGTACCGCGCGGTGTTGCACAGCTTTTGTCTCAACAGCATTGATCGAGAGTTGTTACAAACTTTACCATACCGAAATTTTGCTCTTTTAGAAACAACCAGCAATTGAGAAACTAACCGCTCCTTAGCATTATTTCTTGGGAAAGAAGCTATTTAGCCTGCAGATTTCCGGTATCACATGATGTCAATTATATCTTCACCAACTGTGTAGGAGACCATCAACCGTTGAGAAGCACGCCACTCCAAACATCTCCACTTGAAAAAAAAAGGCAAAGTCATTCGCCCTGAAGATCTCCAGCATCACGTTTCACCAAACGCATTTTCACCAATTGTTTTGGAGACCATCAGCAGTAGAGAAGCGCAAGGCTTCCAAGTATCTGCACTTGAGAAAAGGCGAGCCGTTCGGTCTGCAGATCTGCAGCATCACGTTTCTCATCCCTGGCGCTGCGTGGCCCGGAGCCGCAAGATGTAATCCCTCAATTGCGAGCTCATTTGCAGGCCGCGCACCACGTTATGGTTCTCAACACTGAGAGAATTCCCGGCTGAGCGCTGAGTCAGCGTTTATTTTCATTATGATGGACGAGGCAGATTAAGGAAGGGACGGAGCGCTGAATAGCGGTTCGTTGTGTCTGTTCTGAGTGAAATGAATTACAGCTCAACATAAGCCTCCGAAATGCACACGTTTGGCGCTCCGGACCATGACGGATGGTAGTGCTTTGTTTGGTGATCGATGTCCAGAATTGGGTTCATACAGCTTTGCGTGGCTCATTACAGGCCACCAATGTAGGCGGCAGCAGCGATTCCAATTACCCTCGCTTGGATCGTCCATGTGCCGAATGCGCCTTCACTAAAGTTCGTAAAAGCCCCCGAACGTCCATAATTTGCCTCTTACGAATTGCACGACTGTAATGGCAATGATTTGAAGCTTAAGTGTAGCTGGCCAATAAAATATCACCAAGTACTTCCAACTTCTGGAATAGCAATCGATTACGAGCGTTGCCACTTACGGTAGCACATATATGCAGAGCGTTTTAAGGCCCGGAATGGGAATATCATAATGAATTGGTCTCATGATGACCGTGTCGAGCTTATAGTCCATTTCGTCTCGAGAATGCGAAGTACTGAAATATCGGAGCACTTTACGCACTTAGGGAAGTTCACTTTATGAAAGTACGTGGAATGTGCGCTGCCAGCTCATGTAAAATTAACTTCTCCTGAATTCAGTTATAAGTGTGTATAAGAATATAACATAGCAGTCGTTTTATATGGCTGAATTATTTCTAGCAGACCTTTCATTCTAAGAGAAACACTGAAAACTTTATCTCTTTGAAAAATTCAAGTTGATTTCCTTATTTTCAAAATTTCTAGAAATAACGCTAACAATTTAATGAACAAAGACTATGTTTATTGCAACTTCTCGCTTCTGACCGTTGATTCTTTATTGAGCAAGTACAACAAGTAATATTTTCTTGCGACTTTTAATGAATTTCAAAGTAAGATAATGCGCTCTCAAGTGCCTCAAAATTTATCATTTCTTCTATGTCTCCACAGATGTTATGCATTACCAGGCCACTGTGACGAGAGTGCTTGTACTTTGATAAACTTCTTGATAATGCCGTGCATAAGCTATGCCGCATACTTTTTCAAGCAGTATTTCTTCGTATCAGTTAAAGCTTAAGCTGAGCAGAGGCCAAAATAATTGTCAACGATTGCTGTAAAATTTCGACCCTGATGGTTCAACTAACTGCTGGTAGCTAGGTACAGTAAGCGCTAAGTATTAGGTTTCTAGTGAATTCTTTTGAGTGAACTATATTTTCTTGGTGCTACATGACTTTCAAGCATTTCAAAATTGATATTCGGGCTTTTACTTGCAAGAGCAAAATTTTGCTGTCGCAAACTCATGACGGCAAGACATTTGTTACTTTAATGGAAGATCAAGCCTAGAAGTATGAGGCATAATTTTAGCAACAAAACCCGCACGCCAAGCACAAACAATAAAAGCTTCAGTAAGAAATTTGATGGCTGGGTACTCTGTTAAATTAATGAGTATCTATAGTAAAACATACACAAGATGCGTCTAATAAAATGTAGGGTGCAAATAACATGTTAGCTAAAGCACAATCTGGTCCTTGCACTTTTTTACAGTAGTTTGCAGCTCTCAGATACACCAGAGTACAGTAGTAAACAAAAGTAGAGAACAAAAAATTTCATGGTTTTACTATTGCATGGAGCCTGTTGAAACTTATACTAAATATAGTTTTACATGAGAGCTTATTGTATTTAAATTTCAAACAAATTTTCTAGAAATACAATAAAAGAGTTACATTCAAAAATACGTATTTTAGCATACTGGATGAAGCTAAACACTAATGCTTTAGAAATTACAAGAAAACTTAAACAAATCAATCGTTCAATGTCTTCGATTATGTTTCATTCTCTATCTTGTTTATGTCAGAACTTCATGCGGCTACTTCATTACAGTGATATATTTTGATCAACAGGTACTGTTTTAACCTGCTTAGCTGTATGGTACGGTTCGTTGTCATTCATGTGTAGGTTCAGAAACCAATTATTCTCTTACTGTGGGGATGACAATGCGTATCTCATTGTTTTTCCAAGCCTCTGCTACTATGTTTCCCATTACGTCTATCAGCGGTCTAACAACATATGCAGAATAGAAAACCCAGACCATAAGAAAACTTCGTCCAAATTTTACTAAATTTTAAATGTATTTAGGGTTTAATCAATTTCTGACAAGATTACACTTGCTCTTATTACTGAAGAAGACACTTGACTAATCACCTTCATTCCGAGTGACATGCCTGCTTACCAAGTAAGGTTGGTCGAGCTTTCTTATTTTATGCCCTGATGAGAACTTTGACGACTGGGCTTGTAAAGGCCAGCATTCATAAACTCACAAGCAGTATGGTTGGTGCAAAAGCCACAGATGCTGCAAGCATTGTTTAAATTAGTTGAAATTCCTGTAGCTTCTTCGAAACAATACCCTAGCTATAATTTTATTATTAGACGATGATCACTTAGACTAGTAAGAAGGCCTTTCGTATTTAACGAGAAATGCAACCGATACTAAAGCCTTGTATAGGGTAAAATTCTCGAAACTTCGGTTTTTAGCCGTCAGTATAGTCTTTGAATGCGACATTCCTTCATCTTTTAGTTTCACAACTTGTCTGAGTTCTCCATTCATCCTCTCTTACTATTTGGGTCAGTAGGCCCACCCATTACGAAGCTCTGGCGTTCCAGTCAGAGAGGGTTAACAGACAAACATTTAGCAATGGTGTTCGACCCTGTAATGTACATTGATGTGATAAGGTGTACCCAGCCCGTTAGTTTTTACATTCGTTGCGGTCAAATGCTGCAATAAACCTCGACAACCACATTTCTCCAGCACTATTTTCTAATTCGTTTGTCCCCAGAAAATGCTAAAGTGCATATGTTTCAAACAAATTTTGTGATTAGTTGGAAATTTCTCTGAAAATTTTCTGGCAATAGGTTCACTTATGAAGCTATACTTAGTATAACTTTCGAGAAAATTGATGCAATGGTCCGATTAAAATAATATTTTTAATTTTGTTTCTCTAATACCGTGTTGTCAACGATCGAACTTCTTTCAGTGACCTGTACCTGTTCTCCAGCCCCTTATATCTTTGAGCCGCTCGGTTATTAAGTTTTTTTTTATTGGAATCGTCCTCAAATTCCTAACGACCTTTGCCAACAAGTCTGGCGCTCGTTATAAGTAAAAGCTTGGGCGGTGATAAATTTCGTGCAGAAGGATTTATCCCGTCCTTTGAGGCAAGCTTCCGTCTTCGCCGTCCTCCTTTGACGATTCCATACAACGCTGCCTCTCTAACAGCGCTCTCCTTTGAAAATCTAATTTCATCACTTGTTAAACGTCCTCTTTTCCTTTTACAAGATGTTTTAGCTCGAGTCTATCCTTGGCCGAGATTTAATTTGACGCCAGTGTCGGAGGAAGATTATTTCATTAGATCAGGCAGGGAAGATTAAAGGCCACCGCTAGCCGGCTTCAACAAATTCTCTGCCTGTAATTCGATTATGCAGTTTTGTAACAACGTGACGTCCTTGTGAGGAGTCGAGGGTCGCGTAATCGCCGCTGCAGCCTCACAATATCTGCGATATTTGGTGCAAACTTTGCAACCTGGCTCTTCAGGCTCGTCTTCAATTGCTGCGCTTCACAAGCCCCTTAATAGCTCTCAGGCACGGCTCTGATTGAACAAGATGACGATATTAAGTGGATAACACAGCGTCGTTCAGATCACAGCTTGCCACACTTGCAGCTTTATGACAGCTTAAGGCGACAGCTTTTAGAAAATTACTTGTGGCGAGGCACAGAGGAAGTCGGTGCTCGCCCCCACTATCGTAATATACTCTTTATAATTGCTGCGTGTATGTAATATTACCTATCGTCTGTCTATTTATGAATATGTATACAAGCAGAGTGTATAGTAATACACAGCATATACCTGTTTCCATAGGTTTGTGCAATTTCTTCTTCTCTTTTATATGGAAACAAGCAATTAGGGAGAGAAACAGACACATTTTCAGGCTCATCTAGCCACAGTTAGTGTCAATCATTTACAGCTCATCAATGAAAATAAGCTTCTCCAACTTGAAACTGGTCCGTTGCTGCGGAAAGAAGCATGTTTTTAAACTGAATTCTAGATTTTAGCTGTTGATCCTATGGACATTTGACATATTCATCTTTCGCTTCAATTCTATTTAACGAGCTACCCTTGTAGTCTTTCACCGTCAATGCTGTTCCAACATATTTTTTAGCTTAGCTTCTTTATAGTCGAGAACTTACCACGCTCACCCAAGTTTATATATTATACCAAATTGGCAATGAACTGAAATTAAAATTTCCCAGAATGGAAACGGTTACAGCCCGTATCTTCGATACATTTGGTTCTTTTAATTTCTACATAGCGAATCCATTGAGCGGGATTTACATTTGAGAGCTTTTTTGGACAATCTCACGATAGCAGAAACTTTGCAAAACATCGCCGCTTAAGAGTGCACCCCGCTGTACAGTGCGATGGCGATGCCCTAAAAGTTAAGTTCTGAGATTAATACCTACAGTGCGGAGTGCGGCTTTGCTGAAATAAATGACGTTAATGGCACTGACATCCATTATTCATTAATCATCAGAGCACTGTAATATATATGAATATTTTGTGTCCTCTTTTTGTATGAGAATTAGACGGGTAAAAATGCTACTCTCGATTTAACGAACTTTGATGCAGACAAAATGAGCATCGAGCAAAGTCCATGATCCGTAATATGGAAATTAGCGTTCATTTTGCATGTGCACAGGCAAATTGTTTATTTGATATTTGCCCCGACGAAGACGCCTGAAAAATTCACTAGTTGTGATGAGATATGCTTGAAGCTCGTGTGTCTGGCCGTCAAAAATAACGGCAAAGAATTTGTGATGATACTCGTAACTGATTTCCTTCCCCTTTAACTGGAAACTCCTGCTGAGAATCATAATTCTTTCTTGCATTCAGTGACACGCAAAAGTTTCTTCAGTTTCAGCTTTTAGTGCAGCATCACTCGTGTTAGTTGCAGATCGGTAGCAGAGACACGTCATTTTATAATGATAGCACATTTTTTTCAATCAAAGGAAGAAATCAAATTAAAAAAGTAATGGCTCAGACGAACTCCTCGAGTTCTTCCCCCATCTGCTGAACACTGAAGAATTTTTACCCAGTGTTCTGTTGATTTAATTAAACCACACTTCGAAGCAGCTGTTACTTGTATATTAGCAGCGTACACATGAGGGTGGTTAAGAGCGCTGCAAGAAACTGTAGATATCTTCATAGGTGCTATAGCTTTATGATAAAAGAAAACAGATTCGCTCAATTTCTTCACTCGTAAGAAGGCAATATTCTGTTTTCGAGATGTCACCGTATTTGCTCAGACATCGCACTGTAGTGGCGGATGTTTTACCAGCAGCACATTCGCTTCAAAAAAGACTTCAGAGCAGATATGCCCATCGATGCCGCTACCAGCAGAGCGAATAGAATGCTATCAAAAAATGAAAAGTGGTAGGTAGATATGATACGGATGAATTGATTCACATTTGAAGTCAAACATCTAATTTCCTTCTATATATTATTGAAGAGCATAACGCACGAAGGTAGGAACAACTCTATTAATATTATAGACTAGCTGCACTCGTGAAAATATCACGTTCTGACGGAGCCTTGCAGGTTGAACCCCTGAAAATTATACAATAATGAGCAAATATTATGAATTTTTATAGTATACTAAACTGCCCATGACCCGTTGGATTGTTATCACCATTTTTTTCCTTTCGCAAACGTCTAGTGTTATATTGTTAGTCATAGACAACGCGCTATTTCTCTACGGTAACTCCTGGCCGTGTGGGTCACCAACACCAGCTCTTTTATTTCGAAAGTTATATTTAACACTGCCTGTGCGCATAGGAAATATATATGTAACGCGTTGTCCAATTGTATTGCTCGTATCACCTTTAAATGTAACGTGCAAGTCCATGTACCGAGCTTGACTTCAAATTCCGTATCATGGATACAACCGAATTATATTATATCTAACTTCTGCAACTTGTTACTGATGAAGAACGTAACACGCGAAGGTAGCAACAACGCTATTAGTATTATAGATAGTTGAAATTTCTATCTCTTGCCATGGCTTCAAAGTATTAAATTCTGGTTCTAGATAGATGGGTAAATTAAACTGACGGTATGATTTCTTGGGCGTTTTCATGAATCGTTTCCCAATAGTGATCCGATGATGGCTCAGCAGTGCTTTACAATATATAAATTCACCTTTTCTTAGTACACATTGGTAAAGCGCTGTTTCAAGATCGGTTGACTTGGCTCCAAATTTCATTCAACATTCCAACATTGCGCTAACAGAAATTTGGTCACTAATTTTGCTGTTCCTAGTATTCCTCATAATTTGTGCAAACTTCATGAAGAGCGGCCCAAAACTTTTTGAGTTATGTTACCATGAAAATAGATGCAGACAAGCATACGACCAGTTGAATGGAGTTTCAATAGAAGTTAATTATTTGATCCTCCTAACATGCCTAGCAATCCCTGTAAATTTTGTAAAGATCCATCAAAAATATTTTGAGTTATCTTAGTGTCAGACAATCGAACAAGCAGATAGACAAAAAACAGACAGACAAACCAACAAGCTCGACAAAAATACAACCTCCTCGGCGGAGAAAACAACTAAATAGACAAACAAATAAATACACATTGGTCTTTATTATAGTGTAGATGCACTTCTTCCTGGTCTTGTCTTTTCAAGATATTTCTTCCTTTCTGTTCTGCCGAGCTCCTTTCAATCTTCTTTACACTAAACTTGTTTCAGAGGGGCTGCAATCTAAATACTTGAAACAGATCTGTGATTCAAAAGCTCGCACTTTGTTTACTCCCCGTTCAAAAGATTATTGGAGAACAGTGCGACAAATATTTTCTTTGTGTCCCACCTACACAATAAAAATGTAATATTGATGTCGGGATACGAATAACTTCCGTAAAAACTCTGGGTTCCGGAAGATGGTACGATAGTTAACTCTTTTTATTCGTGAATTTATTTACTTCTCTCGGGGGAATAGTATTAAGTGTAAAATATATGTTATTGCATGAAAGAATAGTTAAGTATGAACAGAATCGCTACAAACCATGGCCATATCAACAACGACCAGCTGTCTTCACCGGCATGCTATACAAGTTATAATATAGAATAATGGCTTAGCTACATCATCGACCTAACGACAGCGACGGTGCGACGAAGAAAAAAAAGTTGTAGCTGTTTATTGCTGCTTCAGCTAATTTCTGACAGAACCTGAGGAAGTAAAACTTACTTACTGGTCTGGAATCTTTGCGTTAGGCCAGTAGATATTTTGTGACCCTTGCGTCCTTAATGTGCTGGTGAGAAAATATCATTTTTTACAGTGACAGAAACTGTGCTGTAGCTCATGAAAATTTCCAGTAGCTGTAATGAAAAATGTTATCTTTTAGTCCAGTTCAAAGAAACAGCTCAGCATACTGTATACGCGACACAAGTAACAGCTAGATATCTCGCTTTGAGAATGTACGAGATCGTTCATTGTCTATTCGAGAGATCAACTCGATTATATTATTTTTAGTATTTCTAAGAGCAGCCTCCTGCCAGTCCCTTACCTTTGTGATTTCGCCGTATTTCAATTAACCAGAAAGACCATAGCCACATAAATAAATTAGCCATGCACTGACTTTCTATACAAATCTACAAGCCACTACCTATTTTTTTGTAATTTTCTTCGGAACAGAAAGCAAAGCCACCACTGTAGATTCAACGCCACATCCACCGGCATGCAAACAATGGCCTAAATAACCGCTAATCTCTGCTGATAGTGAGATTTATGCTCGCTGTTCCCTCAGTTAATCGACAACTCTTACAATGATAGTGATAAAAGTAAACTAATCAGTCCATTAGGTAAGCAGTAGAAGTTAGTTAGCTTTATCGTCGTATATTATTTCTCTAGTTATCAGCTTCTTCCTTTAGCCTGTCATATGTTACCTAATGATAGAACTCTTGAAAAAGCAAGGCTACTGTATAAACAAAGCCTCTAATATTTTTATGCTGTTTGCACTTGTATTGTAATTAATCACATTTTTGTGGGGAATTTAAAATGTAAAAAAAAAGATCTAGCAAAGCCTCTAACGCAATTCAGTCTTGAGCTCAACTGCAGGGCACTGGCATTGCTCGGACTCATTCTGTAGTACAACGGTAAAGTTTCCACTGGCGGTGTATTTTAAGAGCAATTTTATACGGGAACAATTAACTTCAGTGTAGGAAAGACAAAAATGCAAGCGTGTGTCAGTTGCAGGGAACTGCAGCGAAACTACACGATTGCTGGCTGCCTCCCAGCCTTCGCGTCTCCACAGCCATCTCAAGCAATTGCTCCGCCGAATCAGGTTGCGATTTTTTCCACTCCGACTTTGCCAGAGAATTTGGCTGGAATTCCAAGAGGACAAACCTGGCGCGGTTAAGGTACGTGCAATTTTGCCTCGGCTCTTTCTCAGGCCTGACTCGGTGTCCTAAATTTGCCCTGCCGGAATGGGATGCAACTGTTGAGCCTGTGTCGAGCGGCTGCGCTGTAGACAGGAGCAATCATTTTCCACTTCTTTGATAAGGTGCTTTGTACACTCGAGCCAGACAAGTGTTTCGACAAATTTGCGCTGCATTTGCAAATTGCGTGGCATCGGGCAGCGCCGTGAAGTATTTTATACGGAGTTAGTGGCAACCCGGAAACTTAAATGTTCATTGCATTAGCTGATAATAATTCCTCTACTCATTTCCTTGTCTGCTTCTTTATTTGATGTATTATGCCAATGTAAAGTACGTACACCTACAATTATACTCTACATAAGAGTTCGTTTCACCGGCCGTGGAAAATGACGACAAGTAATTGTATTGGCATCCCTTCCCTGCTCATTAATCAACTGTGATTCGGATGTATCACACCCGCTGTGGTTGCCACCTGCGCTGGTGTGTACCAGGCTCTCAAAACTGACACCAAGGAATCATTTGCATAGATATTCTTGGTCGTTCGTGCTTGTGGCTAGTATCCTTTTCTAACTAAAATAAATGTTGCGGAAATCGTAGAAAGTGACAAATTAAACACTCCCGCGTCTCTGGTGTAGTCAGGATACTTTACGGCGGTTTACGCCCTGAACCCAGCCCTGTAATAAATTTTTACACACTAAATTAGTTGTAAAACGTCTATCAACTCTCGAAGTTGAAGCTTTTCTGAGCTAAGCTTGAAGAAATGTAAACAAAGCGTGACTTAATGTATTCTGCACTTTGTTGCTTGATGGACCTTTTGTTCATACTCATTTTTTCTGGGACACATTCATACAAACGCACGCACATATATGTATATAAAACATACATACACACTGACGCACCTATATTCTTACACAGACCGAACACATGACACGAACATGCACGCAAACTATTATCCTTAAATAGCTGCACTGACTGCTTACAAAATACACCCACACACACCTAGACCCACCTACACATAGTGACAACCCAGTGCACCCTTTCATCCAACATACACCTCTACAGTGTGCAGCTCACACTTATACACGTTACACACCTATACAGCACGTAACTGCTACACATACTGATACTCAATACACACCTAAACTCATAGCATGAAAACACTTCCCTCACAAACCTACACAGAGGGCGCACGAAGCTCCATAGTGCGACACAGTCACATCCGCTACACACACACACTCCGTACACACATGCACACGCAGCGAACAAAACGCTACACTTACACTCATACTCACTACACACCTACAGAGAGAGAGAGTGTGTAAACAACACACGCGCCACCAGATCCCTTCAACAAACAGCTAAGTAAGGCTCCTCCAGCGGCCATCAGCAGCCCCGTCCTGATGGCTCAGTAAATACTCCCCCAGGAGCCAAAGTAAAGCCTTAACTCTACTGGCCACTCGCTTTTTGTTTGGTCTTATTTGGAAGAGGCGAGGGATAGGCGTGAGCCATCTGGCAGGAAAACCTGAGCGATGAGAGCAGTAGCTACTATCATTATTATTGAAGTTTCCTTGCCGTTTTACAGCTAAGGCAGTTGATAAGGATACCACTAAATTTTAAGGCTAAAATTCTCCCTTATATGTATCCATGGAATATGACTTTGGTGCTGTGAAGCATTCCAGTCAAATAGAATACAAAGTATAATGACCAACAACAAAGCATCTGCAAGATACCCGGTACTCACTGGTACAATTAATACAAGACACTCAGCTGGGACCTATATTCTTTCTGAATATAATCAACGACATAGCGTACGGATGTAACCATGCAGTCCCGCCGTCATTTGCTGATAAGACACGAATACTGACTGCAGTAAAAAGTATGCTCTCTGTCAAACGAGATATGGAAAGCGTCTGCCAATAGCCGGTAAAGAGCAACATAACTTTTAATGACACAAAGTTCAAGTTGCTTCGAAATGGAAATCACTCGACACTTTTTGGGATCAGAACTCATTCCATTAGAAACGGGCATGAAATTGAAAGAAAGTTAGTAGTTAAGAAATCTTGGGGTGAGAATGCAAGAAGATGCTACTTTCAAAGAGCATGGTACATGAATATATATATAGTACTATTGCTGTGGGAGAAAAATCGAGCTGACGGCTGTTACGAACTTATTGTACGAAACAGAAGTGATTCTCACTCTGTGGCAACAATTACCATTGCCATAAAAGCAGTATTCTTCACTTTTTTGCCGAGTAAAAAAAAAAAAAATAGAACAACTTGAATCATTCAGAGACCATTCACTGCCAAAGTTCTCAGTATATGAAAGCTTAGGTGTCACAAAAGACTTGTCCATTTCCGTTTGTATTCAATACGACGAAGATTTGAACGTTTCACAATAATACATGTCTGTTAAATGCTGGAACGTATCACTGTGAATGAAATGGGAATGAGCGGGTTGTTACCAAACACTCAGAAAGGACTGGAAGGACTTGGGAGGTACGCATTCCAAGCAGAGATGGTGGCAAAGACGTGGCGACAAAATACTCTAATAGCTTCACTGTGAAGGAAGCTGAGCTGTTCCACAAATGCCGAAGTACATTCGAAATGCCACTGAAGTGAAGGAGTTAGCGGCAAAGAAAGCCAGGTAGACTAGCAGTTAGGAATTTCATCCCGGGATACCGGTTAATTTTGGAAATTTAGGGTTATTCCCGTGATTGTGCTTTTCTAAAAATACTGCAGAAATTCATTCTGACTTTTAATTCAATTGGTGGCCTCGTAGCTGTTCAAGCACAATGAACTAGTCGTGGTTACCTTTTCCTGAAGAAGTCGTTATATGTTACTTTTTCATGTGTACTGTATCCCGAAAACTTTCCTCTATTCAGTGGCCTAGTGATTAGAGTCATGACTATGTAGATACTGTAAATGTATTTTACCTCAAGATTCATCATGTTTGAATTACATTTTATTGTTAATATACCTAAAAAGTTTGTTAAATAGCTATCTGGTTCTTTTTATCTTTGCCGAGGAGGATATATATTTTCTCAAGTTTGTTCGTTTGTCAGTCTGTCTATCCCTTTGCCTGGCATCAAGATAACTCAAAAAGTCATAAACTGATCTTTGCAAAATTTAGAGAGATTGTTAGGCGAGCCAGGAGGAAAAGATGATTAACTTCTGGTGAAGATACGTTCAATCGTTTGTTTGTCTACCTCTTTCTTGTTGGTACCATAACTCAAAAAGTTACGAACGGATTTTAATTAAATGGGCATCAATTTTTAAGTATGTTACGAAGAGCAAACGACCCAACTTTATATTGAACTGTTTGTCTGCTGTTCTCTTTATTTTTTCATTTTATGTTCGTCAGTAACGTAACCCAAAAATTTATGAACGGATATTTATGAAATTTGTAAGAATTTTTAGAAATGTTAGGAGACACAAATAACTACAGCAATTTTTGTCATGGTACGTTGGCCATTTGTGTGTTAGACAAATGTTTGTCAATATGTTTGCCCGTAATCTAACTCAAAAAGTTATGAACGGACCTTCTTGAAATTTCTAGGAACTGATAAAATTATTAAAAGACACATATGACCAAATTTTGATGATGATGATGATGATGTTGATGGGTTTGTCCGTTTGTGTATTTGAAAACTGTCTATGATATTGTTTGTCATTTAATTAACGTAAAATAATACTTCTTCTGGACGACGAATAACATAACCTCAATAAGTTATTGACGGATCCTGAAGGAAATTACCGAATCTCTTACTGTTGTCAAGAGACACTAGCTACCAAATTTTGGTGCAAATGAGTAAGTCCTGCTTTCAGGACTAATTTGAATTTTTTGTTAGCATCGCTCTGCTTGGCAGAGGTATGCGCTCTCATCACAGTGCTCAAGTTTTATTTTCAACCATATTTTCCCAGTTGGAAGTTGGTAGAGAAACACCTATTACTTCTTAATAGAATGGCTCAGGGTCGGTGTAGCGAGTGGTACAGTAGAGAGCACGGTGATGGTACTTAATTATACACTGCGTCATAGGCAACGCAGTACCTTGACTGCCCACTGAAATTGGGCCGTTCGCGAGGGGTTCTGGACGTCGATTTACGTAAGCGTTGATAAAATGAGTTCTGGTGATCACAGAGACTTCAAACAAATGCTAATTTCTTATTCGTACCATAAATTATGTATTGAAGAGGAGGGAATTGAATTCACAATTACATATCTTCAGTGGGTGATAAATACCATACCTTCAGACACCAAAAATAATTTTAAAATCATCATAATGCCTAGAAATGCAAGAATGTTATAGAAAAAACTTGGCACATATATATTACATGCTAGGCACTTTTGTATCACATACAGTTGAGTTTTTTCCTACGATAAATTTGAACCAATGACTCCAGAAATTGATCTATGTAGAGCTTTCGGTAGAGCTCATCCCAATAGCCGTAAGAAAACGGAAGTTATGGAAACCCAGTAATACTGAAAACTTAATGTACTCCACTGTAATACTACATAGTGAAACCACATTGGTAGCCATGAATAAAAATGCATGGTTAAACATGAGGTAGAGATTCCAGGACAGGCGTTAAACTATATTAAAACATGACATTTTGGTGCTGATACAACCCTAATTACTAGAACCCCCTAAAGCTGCACAATGTCGCTGTCCATACCATTTCACATCACTGCCTAGGTCTACTAGGCAATTTTGTGGTTGCCTATGATTTACGTTACATCACTTCATGAGTTAAATCACTTCATGGGTGCCTACATTATATCACTTCATGGGTGTCTATGTTACAGCACTCCATGCGTGCCTGCGTAACACCACTTCGTGGTTGACAAAGTTACATCAACTCATAGTTGTCTAAGTTAATTCACTTTATGGTTACTTAAGTTATATTACTGCATATTTGCCTAAATTCTTTCACTTGATGGCTGCAGTCCGTCCTTCGGGCCGAAGCTAACAACTGGCCGCCCGCCGGTCGTCCGCTTCAGTCAAGATTTGTACGTATGGAGGACGGATCTTTCGGGTAAGTTCCATACACTTCTAGGCCCATCTTCCCCTACTACCTCGTCTGTCAATTATTTTCTCTTGTGAATATATATAGTAGCTGTGTACCATATTTTTGCTCAGTCTATTATATCAACCTAGTTATTTATGGCTGTTACACTGGCCATTTCGTGCTAATGTTTTTGCGTCTGGCTATGCCATAGTGTTCCCTGTTGTATCTTCTTTGTGTGTCATGGAGGCCCCGATGCCGGCCCATTGCCTTTTTGTCCACGCCGTCATTACTGGCTGAATTTTAGTTCAGTTTCTTTCTGCAGACGTAGCTGTAAGCCCTGGCCAACTGACTTGTGATCCGATATTTTGGATATTGTTAAATCTCCGCTGCATTCTGAAGCAGACGGGCTACGATCCGTCCCTCCCTTGACTCTGCTGTCGTCTCCGCTACACCCCCAGCTGTAATGTACCCGAAGCGGTAACTTTGTGTTGGCTTGCAAAATAACCAGCGGCCCCGTTCCCGCCAGCTCCTCAATCTTAATTTAGAGTTTTCCTCCGAAGTCAACTGTCGTTGCTACGTTCTACGTCAACTGTCGTTGTCACGTCTTTCCACGTTAACTGTCGTTGCTACGTCCTTCTACATCAACTGTCGATGCTGCTTCATCCTGCCCAGAAGTGCTGTCCCCAAAAGGGTTCCGGCTTCAGCTGCTCTAACATAGACCTCGGCAGTTCAAAGTTCTACTGAAGTACTTTGGTAGCACCATCTCCGCATAGTTTAATGGAAACCTGCGCTCAGAGGCTTTGTTGCAGCTGCTCCATCGATAGTGACCAAGTGTCAACCGCCTCCTGCACTCCAGCCATCGCCGTTCTAACGGCCACTTATAGATCGTGACATAGCAGCGAGCCTACGACCTCGTTCCTGACGGGTCAACCAACGGACCCTTGCTTCACCCATTATTTAAGCTTAGCTGTTAGACTTAAGAGTTCTATTAAACTTTAAATAGTCTGCTCAGTGCTTTATATCCCAACTGGCGGATTCACGTGGTGCTTCAAAATTATTATTATTCGTATCTCGGACAACTTCCTGGCAACTACTCAATTGTGTCGTACTATCAAGTATACTACGCAGTATCACTGCCCAGGCGGGAATCATCGTCAGTATCACCGGTAATTAGCGACCGCATTAAACGGGCAAACGACGAAAATCACCATTAATTATAGGCTCTGTTTCATGGGGATATGTCGCCTTTTCTGGCCTATAACGCGCTCCGCTCGTAGCCGAACTTCGCCGGCACGCGTTGCCGAAAACATGACCGGCACACACGGCAATAACAAGCGAATGTTCCGCGCCAGGCGTCAGGAACCTCTGCCTCACCGCGTGCCTTCGCCTCCTCAACTCTGAAGTCCATCACTCTGATGCTCGCGCTACGGCGCCACCAGCCTCAATGACGTTTAGGTTACGTATAGAATGTAAGACCACTGCGATATGTCCTGTGTTTGATTGTACCCTAGAAGTGGGACACCTTCTCTTGTGTACTATGTAAGGTTTCAATGAGTTCTCGTAATGTTTCTATGAATGCTAAATGAAGTTTAGTATCATATTTAATTAATGCACGGACTTTTTACGCCTACAATATAATTATGCTTCTTCCTCCGTTACTAAGTATGACCGTGGCGCTTTCATTAGCATGAGATAGAGGAAAATTAGGGTAGCCCCGATACAGCCTAGAGAGGCATCAATAGGAGAAGGAATCGAACTCAAAATTAGGCTGCCACTGCTCGAAAGTCTTTGTTAGAAGATTCACTGCCTGATTTGGAACATTTTCCACACTTCGACTGCAGCATAATTGAGGGACAATGCTTTAGCCTGCGGAATTTCCACACATTTCTTTAGCAATACATAAGGGAAAATTTGGGTACGCTAGATACTTTCTTGGGAAGGAACAACACGAGGTGAATCTTTATTTTTAAACTGCTGCTGCTGCTAGCAGGTGAGAGATACAATGTTTTTACTCTTCGTATGCATGCTACGGATTTGTGATATCAAATACGAACTGTGCTTTTATTTTTGGAATTACCACAGGTTCCATCTAGTTGTTGTTATTATTATTAAATCACACCAGACTAGCGACGTGGGAACGGAGAAACTCCATGAGGTTAACAAACCCCCACACAACCAGCCCAGCGGGTGAAGAAAACAAAAGAATAAAAAAAGAAGATCCGAGATCACAGAATAGCTCTGTGTACAGATCGTTTAAAGCTGTCAATACCCGCACCAGCAAAGACAGAGCTATCAAGACCATTCCAAACATCCACACACGATGGAAAGAAAGAACGGAAATACTGGCCCGTACGGCATCGTAACGGTTGAAAGGCAAACTCATGAAGAGCACGAGTACGCCGAGTATACCTCACCCGAAAGAAATGGATCCGGAAGAAACTCAGACAGTGGATGACTGGGGCAGTTATAGATTTTATTCAAAACACATACCCCACCGACTCTGCGACGATGCGCCAGATCACAAGGCACAACACCGTCCAGCATGACCGCACATTGACGAACCATTTTGTCCAGCAAACACAGATGACAATCGGCAGCAGAACCCCAGACTACAGAGCAGTAATCCAGAAGAGGAAGGACAAAGCAATTAAAGCAGCGACGTGTCAATTCTACCGAGCCAAACACCCTCCAAGCACGCCTCATAAGACCAATTTTCTGCGATGCACGTGAGGCAACCGAACGAATGTGGG
>LQNS02278070.1:39824936-39837862 GCA_001587735.2 Parhyale hawaiensis
GACGCTGCTGTCTATGCACCTACTAGTGTACCATGACGTTGCTGTCTCTGCATGTACTAATGTACCCTGACGCTGTTGTCTATGAACTTACTAGTGTACCATGACGCTGCTGTCTATGCCCCTACTAGTGTACCATGACGTTGCTGTCTCTGCATGTACTAATGTACCCTGACGCTGTTGTCTATGAACCTACTAGTGTACCATGACGCTGCTGTCTATGTACCTATTAGTGTACCATGACGCTGCTGTCTATTCACCTTCTAGTGTACCATGACGATGCTGTCTATGCACATATACCATGACGCTGCTGTCTGTGCATCTACTAGTATACCATGACGATGCTGTCTATGCGTCTACTAGTATACCATGACGATGCTGTCTATGCACATATACCATGACGCTGCTGTCTATGTACCTACTAGTGTACCATGACGATGCTGTCTATGCACATATACCATGACGCTGCTGTCTATGCTCATATACCATGACGCTGCTGTCTATGCACCCGCCGAGTAACGTTGTTCCAAGAGAAATATTGCAAAGTATCTCAGAAGTTAGGAACACGATAACAAGAATTATTCGACACTGTAACAGCGGAAAGAGGGTGTCCCCTGAGCCAATAACTCGCTTGGTATTGTGCGCCACACTTCAGCTATGGCCCATTAAAGTTTAGACAGGACACGTTAACAGAGCTTTTGATGCCTCCGTAACTACCCTGACGCGCTGGGCCTGTTCTGCTGAAGCTGTGAGAACACGTTCATAACTTGCTGTAACTTGCGGACATGGAAGCAAGAATATGCTCCGGACCTTTGCTTATCTTCCAGGCGTTCGCTTGTTAACGGCAGTTGGCGGTGATTTGAACAAGTCTTTCTTCAGCACAATTTCATGCGTCGCAATAAGTGAGCGGGAGTCAGTAAAATTAATGAAACAACTGACCAGCAGCGTAAAATAGACGCAAAGCTGAGAAGTGCGAAAAACAAAGAGATTAGATAGGCGGCAGTAGACGAACCAAAGGGCCCATTCCTGTGGCGAAATGAAGCGTACTCAATATTTCGTCTTCACGACGTCACAGTTTCAAAATTTCTTTCCCAAAAATTTATGGCAATATAAAATGCACAAGGTGTGACAAAAGTCCTTAGACTTTTTTCCAACGTGAAATCAATGTTATTTTAATCACCTTTTATCTCAATTTCATTGATTGAGCTATAGCTCTACACTTTTTTAAGTCCGAGCAAGTTATCACTAATAATTGGAGGGGCAATACGAGAAATACAGTAACGCTATAAATATTCCTTCCAGTGCGTTGGCACACGAGTCATATTAGCCCTCTAGTTTGTTGCTAAATTGAAGGAAATGAGTAAACCTTAAGCCATTATTGAACTTCATCACGCTGGAGCGTCGAAGTCCAATGTCATTAACAGCTAAATGTGGCGAAATTGGTTGATGACGACACCGTGAACAGATCCAACGAACTTTGCACAGACGAAGCCCGCCCTAGAAGTGGATACCAGCACCCCGCTCGCCCTTCCAAAGCTTTAAAGGCTCTGCTCGTTTGGGGCAAGAGACATCCTGAGCAATGTACTAGAAATATACCCCGATACATTGGTAATTGTGAAAAACGTATGAGAACCGGAGTTTGAGCGGACCTTGGGCATTTTTCTTCAAGCTGAAGAAATGGCAGTAACTGACTGACCTCCAGAAACAGAAACGAGCCATCTGAGCTCACCTTTCAAATTCGTGAATATAGCACGCCAGGGGAGACAGTTTTTTCTCAGAAAAAGCTGCTCACCGTGAGGCAATATGCGAACTTCAGAATGAGAGAGTGCTGGGAGATTAACTCAGGAGACATTCCAAATTGTATGAGAACAACGAGTCTCCAAAAGCCGACTTCCTTCATAGTCCGTACAGAAATCACCAACTCCATCAAAGAGAGCACGAAGTTTAATTCAGATTCATACATTGATGAAATTTGTCTTTCTGTCCTTCGGGGATATGAAGAAACACTTCAAAAATGTTTTTTCGGTATTAGCAAGTAAACTATAACTGTTCTTATTCACTTTACATATATCTATCACAAATAATTTTGCTACTAAGGTCTTAATTATGAGCCCTAAAGTTATAAATAAGCAAAATAAAAATTATTCCAATTTACGCTTGGCTAGAACACAACGCTGATACTGGCCAATTGTTATTTATAAACTAGTGCACCAAACGCAACCCTTTCGTTGAATAAGTCATGAAAATATGTATTTGAAAACATCTTACCATCCCGCCGAAAAAGTTCACAATACTTCAAAATTCACAAAGTCCACCAAGTTCACCAAGTCCACCAAGTCCACAAAGCTCACATAGTCCACCAAGTCCATAAAGTCCACGAAGTTCACCAAGACCATATTGTCCACCAAGTGCACAAAAGCAACCCAGTTCACAAAGGCCCCTGACCAGGCCTTCACTAATAACCCGGGAACTCCCTGGTTCGTATCCAGGATACGGTTTGGCAAAAAGATAAGTTGGGTGCCTTGAATTTTTTTTTTTCTTCAGTATTAGATAGGGGGAAAATAAGGCTTCGGACAGACGGACGGATGGACTGACAGACAGACGGCTCTCTTTATATAGTACCTATAGATTGGTTTGTGCATCAGATGCCTTCGACGTCTATCGCCACAATACAACCCACATCCTCTCCATTGTATGCAGGTCGTGGCTCTAGACTAGTCTAGAGTGTTACACTATGAGCTGTCCCGCCACTTTCCAGAGGAAGCGGTTAACATTCTCACCCCTTTTCTCCACCTTTCTTTAAGTAAATAATGTTATTTAACCATATTACGTTAATGTCAGTGTTGTAACTACTTGAAAATGAATGACGCGTGTCTGGGTTATAGTGGTTGGTGATCTTATCCGCTTAGTCTACCAGCTACGTCATAGGTTGTAGCTTGATGCCTAATGCTAGTTTTTCCAGAAGATGCAGAATAATTGTCAGTTTGGCATATGCGTTAGTGTTGTTCAACATTTACAAAAAGCTATTCAATTCCGCATCGTATATTTCGTATATTATGTTTCATTCTTTAGCAATTGATGACCAGCAAAAATTAGGCAGCAACTGGGTAATTATAATATTTATAACGATGCTTTATTTCAGCTCCTGCTGCTTCAATGTTAGAATGCCCACGTTAGCAGCAGTCTTGCATGGTGAACTTGTGTACTACAGGGGCCGGAATCGTGTGCCGAGCCAGGCGAGAGATCTTTATGGCACTCGGTGCTCTGAGTCAGCAAAGTTACTTTGTATGCACAGCTACTGCGAGGGCACTTACCTTGCCCAGAAATGGGTGGGTAGGGGACGCGGGTCGTTGAACCTTCCGTCGATGGCGCCATAGTTATTGACCACCCGTGGCTGACTGCAGCCATACTAACTCTTCTGGGGCCAGTTGGCCTGTATCTGCAGCATGAACCAGAGCGTGTGAGTTTCACAGTGGAGGGCGCAGTCAAGTTGACTTTACCTAGTAAAACTAAGTTTTTTGTACGGACAGTCATACGTAAAGAGCTACTGAGTATAGATATAAATTCTGTTACAAAATAGTTAATAAGCGTTTCACTAATAAAAAACTTTGAGAATAAAAGGTGTATGATTAAAATTATTGCTTAGGGTATAATTTATATATTTCTAGATAACAAATTGAATATTAGTACGATTTATAAATGGAATGGAGGGAAAAAAGAGAACCTAGTTACTGTTGTTGGTTTTCACAAGAGTACCATTTTCAAATATCTCAACCCTTTTGGTATCATTAAAATGTTTTTGCACCGCACCGTAGAAAGATTTGATGAACATTAGACCATAACTTATATAACTTGCCTCGATCAGATCGTCCTCATACTGTGATGAACATTAGACCATCGACGACTTGCCTCGATGAGATCGTTCTCATACTGTGACGACTCCCAAGAAAGTTGGAGCTAAACTCGGAAGGAATCCGTTGCGAAAGCCAAAAATCATGGCTAGGGAGACAGAAATATCACAAATATCGATGTCCAGGTTAATCGGGGATGACCTAAAGATGCGAGCTTATCGAAGATCCGCCGGCCACCTGTTAACTCCGACGGAATCGGAATAGAGAGATCTTTACAGTTGATGATGAGGTGCGCATGGGGAGACCACAGAAATATCCTTCTCGTGGATGAAAAAAGTTTCAGCGTAAAAGAGAGCTTCAACCGTCAAATGATAAGGCATGTGCTTATAATGCCAAAGAAGGTCCTAAAGTCGTTCACAGAGTTCAAACTGAGTAATAAGCACAACTTGTGTCTGCATTGATGACTTTTTTGACGATAAGGCTAAATACTTCACCAATAATTCTTTGTACAGTGGAAAAGAATGGAGCGTTCAGAAGGAATCGGTCCCAGCACACGAAACAAGCGTCACTCAGCTTTGGCTCTCTTAGAATGTTCCTGAATTCATCAAGGCTGAAGATTGGCTGCCTGGAACTCCAAACATTGATTCTCTTTGATTACAAACTGTGGTCAGTATTGGAGAACATGGTTTGCTCTAAACCGCACAGAAATCTCGACTCGTTTAAGCGTTCTCTTGTTGCTGCAATGGCTAAACTTCCAATTGATGATGTGCATAAAATTGATGATGGCTAAATCGCCGGATAGATTGAAGCTTTTTTTTTTTCTTTGACAAAAAAAGAGTCTATTCTGAAAGAAATTATGCTCATAAATGTCTTCTGATGCTAAGAAATTAAATTAAAAAGTGTCAGCTGAAAGCGACTATAAGTGCAGTATACGAAGAGCAATCATTAGCAACTTTCGGTCCTCTGTATACCACAGAGAACTATCTCCGTCTGGGCTTAAGGCCGTCCTTAGAGAACTGCCAAAATTGAAAGCATTCGTGTGACTATTAACGATGTATTTACACTTCGAGATTACTTATATGCTAAAATGATCCACCTCTTCCTACAGAACGTAATTCATAACTACTCAGAAATCGGAATGAAAAGTTACCATAGTTACTATCACGTATATCTGCATACCTACTATGGCTTTCACTGGCCGTGTTGCACTGTTTTTCGCTAATAATTCTTAAACGAATTGTCGGATCACTTAAGTATTTCAACACAAAGCCTTTTACACCCTACCTAATTTATGGCCCACATAGCGTATTGCTTTATGTGTTTACAGAGTTTACTTGTGTAAATTAAGCCTATATTACGCTGAAGCCAGGAAATCGCATCTACACATTCGAACAATGTACCAGTGTTGCCAGGTCGTCGAGGCGTAATATCTGTAGACCGGAGCCGAAATATCGGTATTTTGCCTGAAGTATCTGTAGATCTAAATACTTCCACTACCGTGTTGACACTAATGTGTCTTGTCTGTCATTTCTTTATAAATTATATTACAGACTGTTTTGAACTCTGTTAGCGATGCGGCCTGTGACAAACTAACCCATCGATCGAAAATAGCATGAAAAAAATAGCAATCTACGGTACCCACACCCGACAAGCACTCAGAAAAGGGGCGTAACTCTGTATATAATAGTCTATTAAGGAAGCCATCCCATTTAAAAATTGCTCATTTATCGATTTTTCTGGCAATATATTTTACATTAGAACATAACCTTTCTTTATATAGTGTGCAGGTTTATGCGAATATATTGGGTGCAATTGCCCCAGATCCACTGCCATGATAGTACCAAAACTGCTAAAAATTGGCAAGGAGCACACCACAATCGGCTGAATTCTCGGCTGTCAGCTAGTCTATACACGCTATCGCCTAGGAAGGCATACAATCGGCTAAATTGGAAACACTGGAACTCTTTGGTAATTTGTTAAAGTTGCTTGCGTGGAATTTTCGGAGAGAAACAAATGAACGGACTTCACAAAGGTTCAAATATCGCATTTATTTAATAATAAAAAATTGGCTGAATCCACGGGAAGATGTTTATAAAAATCTTTAGAAATTTCATGCATTCGAACAAATCACTCCAAATATCTATACATTTTAGGCAAAATTGAAAAAAATCTGGACATCTGTATATCACCATTAAAATGTGTAGATCTACAGATATATTTGGAATTGGTGTTTGTTTACTTGCTATAATCGATCGATGGGTATAGTTTGTCACAGGCCGCATCACTAATAGAGTTCGAAACGGTCTGTAATATAATTTGTAGATAAATGACAGACAAGACACATTAGTATCAACACGGTAGTGAAAGTATTTAGATCTACAGATACTTCCGACAAAATACAGATACTTCGGCTCCGATCTAGAGATGTTACGCCTCGACGACCTGACAACACTGGCGCATTATTGGAATCTATGGATGCGATTTCCTGGCTTCAGCGTAATATAGGCTTAATTTACACAAGTAAACTCCGTAAACACATAAAGCAATACACTATGTAGGCCACAAGTTAGGTAGGGGTGTAAGAGTATAGAAATACCAAATACCATAGTGATCCGACCATTCGTTTAAGAATTATTAGCGAAAAACGGTGTAACACATCCAGTGATAACCATAGTAGTACATAATACCTACCTATAATGCATGTTTTTTCCTACACATACTCTATGGAGTCTGCGTCAAACATTTCATTTATTTTTCTTTCTTGTTCTACTTTCTGTGTGTGCTCACTAGTTCACGGCACTTTAATGAATACGTATTGGTACTGTAAAATTGATTTTGCTGAAATAACATTGCTTTTCCCGAACAACACAACACGCGTACAGAATTCAAATTCCGGAAAGAAAGGTTTTGGCTGCCTCAAGCGTGATTGGCTTTCGAGCACCACCCGAAAATCGAAATAAAGCCATTGGTCCATTGGTCACAATTGAAATTCCGAGCAAATAAAAGCTAACAGAGCTCATTTCGATCACAGTTCGGACATCGTACGTACACAGCGTATATTATTTTAGAGCGTATCCCCGTGGGGTCTCAAATGCTACAAATTCGGAGACAACATCAAAGTTCCGGTGTATGGTATACTTCTTTCCCTCAATAAAAACATAGCTTAGGAGTAGAATCTCAGAGTATAAAATATTTTCCCTTCACTAACATTTATTTGTCTTGCATATTTGCATTAACAGTAGAATTATCAAGCGCCAAAGTTATCGATTCGTTTTAGCTACAAAATAGAACCTGCTTTTCTCTGATGTCTGTCGATGTATTTTTAAGTCATAAATAGACTCACTTGACAAAAAATATAATTTTAACTTCGAAATAAGTGTCATACAGCTCAGAACAATACAGTTCAGTGGGGCGAGAATGATCAAACAAGCTACGCTACATTACGAATCAAATATTTACCTTTGTGTTATAGAACATCAGAGAATTCAGAATATCGAGCTATCTGTTACTTTCCATCTTCTTTTATGAGCCGAAAAAATCATTCAAGGTATCACCTGACCGACAGAAAAGGCCCTCTAAGGTCGTAGCAAAGATTTGGCAGCATTTTTCCCTTGCAGCTTTCGATATTGTCGGTTCGATGGATAGAAAGATCGGCCAAGTTTTATTCACGTCTTTATAGAGCGGCATTCCAGCGCAGCGATTCGTTCCATGCATGAAAGCGTCGCCGCGATTCCACATGCCTCAAAAACTCCGCTGCGTTGCGTCCCCGGAGTTTTGTGATCTGTATAAGTCCTAGGCCAATAAAATCACGCAAAACTCCTCTTATCAAAGAAGGAAACGATTGCGCACTGGAATTCTCAAAAAGTGGAGATACTTTTGGGGGAGGTTTGTAGACAAGCTGAGAAGGAACCTACAGTATTGTGCGATTCTCAAGAAAGCTTTCGTGAAACCTGGTTTGGAAGGTAGGAATTGTATAGTTATTTATCCTCTGCAAACGAGCTGTAGCCATGTTACAAAGCGATACAAATTTCCCTCAGTAATATTTGGTAAGAGTATATCGGGTGTCTCAAAAAAATGCACCCGGTTTTTAAATGATTATATCTCGGCTTTAAATCAACATATTTTAGGGTTCTCTTTTCCAAAATATAGCAAATTTTGTTTTTTTTTTCGAATATTTCAAGTTTTTTGAAATTGGGAGAATAACTAATTCACAGTGATTGATTTACTGAAAGGGTAGAAAAACTCTTTATTCAGAGGAATATTATAAAAAACCATATTGATATTCTTCCTTATTATGTACTTCAAGAAAATGAACGAACAAAAATTTAAAAGGGTAGCAATTCCTGATAGAAAAATTAAATGAACAAAGTAATTTAGTATCCTTCGACTTGCCCTCCGTTCTTCTCAAGGCAAGTGTTACATCTCTCCGTCATTGAGTGGAGAGCTTTGCGGATCACTTCACGGTTTTCCTTCAGTTCTTCTAACATCCTTCAATTCGTTGACGAAGAATTATCAATGATGGAGGCGTTGTTTTGTAGACGCGTTCCTTCACGTATCCCCGAAGAAAGAAATCACATGGGGTAAGGTCGAGATTTCTTGGTGGCCATTCAACTGCATTTCCAAGAGAACTAATACGCTGCTTTGACTATGATTCGTTAATAGGCTGGAGCGCCGTTCTGTTAAAACCAAAGGCGTTCAAATTTATCGCCGGAACAAGCAATTTTCAATGATGATTGAATCAATTCATTGAACATTTGTATATAAATTTCTCCTGCTAGATTTCCATTATATTATAAAAGAAAGGTCCAATAACGTTTTCGTTTCCGCAAAGACCTGCCAAGCTGACAGCTTCTCTCTTCTTACGCTTCTTTCGAAGACATTTCCTTCTGGTGGATTATTACTCCAACAAAACCTAGTATTTTGAGTTTTATGATAACTCTGCCGTCCATGGAAAATGCTGCCTCATCAGAAACTGCAACATTACGTAAGCCCTTGCTGAAAGGGGTAGAAAACCATTTGTTCAGATGAAACTTTTTGCAAAAAAAACACTGGGTATCTTTCATTTCTTCGTACCTACTGCTAATTATTTTAATTAATGTATCCTATATACCATCAACTATTTAAACCCTCTGAGAGATTATTTGCCTTCTGATTTCATCATTTGAAGACACCTAAAATTCATCTTACTACCGAGCGAAGAATTTTCATCGTACTGGAATATGAGGCAACGAAAAACTGTAAAAATGTTAGAAGAGCATTTCATCAAAAATTCCCGGAAAGAAACTCGACCAATAAGAAAACTGTGTATCGCACAGTTAGAAAATTTAATGAATGTAGAAGCATCCTCAACTGGAAAAAGGCCACTCAGGGAGAAAAATAACTCAAAGAACAGAAAATAACATCGCGACTGTCCAGCTGGCGATTACTGAAAATCCTGCAGACTCTGTCAGGCGCAATGAGACCAATTTCTCCAAGTCAACATTCCATAGAAATTAAAGATAGATCTTCCTCTTCATCCATACAAGATGCAAATCAAGCATGAGTTACTTCACTGTGACTATGCCAGGAGGCGAGTGTTTTTCAATTGGTTTATTTCGAGAGATCATAAGTTCACGGAAAGGTTGACAGTTTCTGATTAGGAAGCATTTTCCATGGAAGGCAGAGTTAATACTCAAAATACTAGGTTTTGGAGTAATAATCCACCAGAAGGAAATTTCTTCGACAGAAGCATGAAAAGAGAGAAGCTGTCAGTTTGGGCAGGCCTTTTTGGAAACTGAAATGTTATTGGACCCTTCTTTTATGGTGGAAATCTAACAGGAGAAATCTACAATATAATAAAGACCGATGTGTCTTTATCTGTTTGTTTTTCCATTTTCTGTCACGCTTTAACAAAAAAATAGGCTGAAATTAGCCCAGGTTGGAGGCATTGGTCGTCCTCTCAAGTTTCATTGAAAACTGATAGGTAGAAAATTAGCCAAGTTGCAGAAGATGGCAAACGTATCTTAATCAGGGACAGTTGAAAATCAAAAATGAATGTTGCCACAGTTCTCAACCCCTACTTTGGAGAAAAAGAATTCTCTCAAGACAGAACAGCTGCTGACCGCTGGACCATCACAAAGTGGTAGGATCAGTCTCATACGCATGTCTTCCTGTTTCTTTCGGCCTTTGAAGTTTGTTTCTTCTTTCTTCCTCTTCCCCTTCCCTTAAGAGTGATGCTGTATACAAAGTTGGAAATTACTGAGTGAGTTATTAGGAAGATAGATTTGGCAGTCTCTCCTGGGAGCCCAGGATGGGCAGGCAGTCCTAGGTAGGTTGATCAGGTTCATCCATCCGGAGTTATGGGAACAGCGACCTAGGCGGAATGGGTAGGTTATTTTACACATTAGCTAGGCCTTTGGGACGTCTCTCTTTCGAGCCCACTTTACTTCTTTTCTGATTTAGTACTTTGCTCGCTGCACTCTGTTCTTCCTCTTTCTTCCCGACTTGCCCTTACCTAGTGTGATGGTCCACCTTGGTACGGCAGTCCTGCGTTTCTATAGACATACTACGTATTCTTTCATTTTCCTTTCCTTCAATTGTCAGTAGATGCCTAGGACAATAGAATAGACGCGTAGTCCGTGTGTTCTAGCCTTCAGCTACTTCCGCTCTTTCAATTTAATATTGGATAATTCTTGGTATATTTTATGTGCTATATTTGCTTTGAAGTTAATTTGTTCCATTTTATTTTACAGAGCACTCAATGTTTGCACCCGTATTTTTTCCAATGAATAAATAAGGTACTATCTCATTTTGTTACAATTCTCATCGTAAAGCTCGGTAACAACTTCGGTAAAGTAAAATCCAGGCCGTTGATGCCAAGTAGGTTGGCGCCTACAATGAAGAAATTGCAAGTTAGTCTAATCCGTTCGAGTATTAGGTACTTTCTCCATGCATCGAATCTATGGCAAAGTATCGGGTGACCTCAAGTCTTTATGCACTTCTTCCATTGCCTAAGTTGAAATCTCAGCACTGAAGATATCTGAAGCTTCCATTGGCAATCTCATGCATCTTGATTCGTAGTTTCTTCTCACGGATGATTTTCTTGCATCAGCTGTTCTACCAACTTTGATGCAATCGTCAACGAAACATCTTTCAATAACCCAAAAAAATATATATATATATCAGAGAAAAATGACATACTAGGGTATCGATGATACCAAAGCGAATCAATTATTTACAGTTTTGCTGAACTGCCTGTAAATATAACTATTTTTTTCCAAATCAGAGAAAAAAAATAAGAGCGCCGATGCTCAGTAATTAGGAAACCGTGAAGCTTTATGTAGATGATCTTTGAAGTTGGCAGTTGTATGAAGGGAAGCATGATCAATGAAGCAGGATGAACACAAATTCTTCGCTGTCACTTTATGACAGCACGGGTCCTCTAGTTTATTTAGAAATGTCGAATGAATTGATTATTCCATCATTGGAAAATACTTATCCCGGCAATCAATTTGAAAGCCTTTGGTTTCAACAGAACGGCGCTCCAGCCTATTGATGAATCATTGTCAAAGCCAGATTGCAAGAGGTTTTTGGGCAGCGTATTATTTCTCTTGGAAATGCAGTTGAATGGCCACCAAGAAGCTCCGACCGTACCCCATGTGATTTCTTTCTTTGGGGATACGTGAAGAAACGAGTCTACAAAACAACGCTTCCATCATTGTTAATTCTTCGTCAACGAATTGAAAAAGTGTTTGAATAACTGAAAGAAAACCGTGAAATGATCCGCAAAGCTCTTCACTCAATGACCCAGAGATGTAACGCTTGCCTTGAGAGGAACGGAGGGCATGTCGAAGGATACTAAATTACTTTGTTCATTTAATTTTCTATCACGAATTGCTACCCTTTTACATTTTTTTTCGTTCATTTTCTTGAAGTACATAATAAGGAAGAAAATCAACATGGTTTTTCATAATATTCCTCTGAACAAAGAGTTTTTTATACCCTTTCAGTAAATCGATCACTGTGAATTGGTTCTTCACCCTATTTCTATTAACTTAAATTATTCGAAAAGAAAACAAAATTTACTATATTTTAAAAAAAAGCAGTCTAAAATATATTGATTTAATGCCGAGATATAATCCATTAAAAACTGGGTACATTTTTTTATTTTATTTTTTGATTATACATTTTTGTATAATCTGTAATCAACAGTTGAGCATAATGTAAATAAAACTATTTAACTGCATACCAGCGTCGGAACACCCTAGTAAGAACTTCAGACTTTGATAGCTTGTTTTCACGTTGGTATTAAAATTATCAATCAGCAGGAACCCTTGTGTAACATGGTGAAGGCAAAACAGCTGTTGCAGATAGCAGTATATACGATCAAAAAATCTTTTATTTTCTGTAAATATTTCTGTAGCTCTAAGCGAGTTGGTATGAACAAATAGCGATAACGCTAATAAACAAAATCCAATGGTGCTGTTGATAAAATTGGACATCAGAGTCGTAACTAATAAGTTTAAGAAGGATCTGTGAACTCTGCGACTGCAATCATATACAGAAATGTTTTCACACTGCAAACCTGCACCTTAATGGTATTTAGAAGCTGCTTCGGCAGAATCTTCCGCTAACAAACAACAAAGTTTACGCTAACAAACGTCCATACACATTGCACAATGATGAACCAACAGATACTGCGTGCTCCATGTTAGTGTTTCCACTCACCAACATGATTCCGGGCATAGGTAGTCACTGTCAGATATGCAGTCTGATTCAACGCTTCCCCGCACCAACAGAGCTCAAGCACAGCTATAGGCACTAACAGATACCGTCTGCCCGAAGACTACCCCACAATCTAGGCACAGCGAGCCACTAATGGATGTCGTCTGCTCCCCACACCAACAAAGGCTCAGGCACAGCTATGTATAGGCACAGCTATGTATAGGCACCAACCCTGCAAGCGCAGCACGTCGCAGGACTGCAAGGGTGCAGAAGCGCTCGGTCGGCTCTGGAAGTCTCATCAAACAGAAGCTCATCAGTTGGGCCACTAAACGCAACTTAGGCATGCGTAATTAGGAGTAAATGAGCCTTCAAGTG
>LQNS02278070.1:39856782-39882434 GCA_001587735.2 Parhyale hawaiensis
TATTTTCCTTCTTAATTAGACGTGCATCTTCAATATAGTGAGAGGCAGACGTAAATCTTGAGTAAAACACTGCAATAAACTTGAATGTCACTCCAGCCAGTTTGTATACATGTAAGCGCTCTGTAGCTAAGATACAGTCTTGCGAACTTGAATATCTGCTTCACTGAAGTGCTGAAATTTTTGGGCTATGAAAGTTAGTGATGGTAAGCATCCATGCACCACAGTTTCAAAGGTAAGCGAAGGCCCCAGTGATTGAATGAAAAATTTCTGCAGGAATTGCTCAGCATAGGCCAATAGATCCCTGCAGGAATGAAGCGATGCATGTCAAGTCCCACTGGCCTAAGCCAAAACTTGAAGCGTGTTGCAGTCAGACTTTTCATGTCACTGGTGTTACCGCACGTCCAATGCGACCTACGTTAAGTAACACAGGGCGGCAACACCGACAACAAGCTCATCTGGGTAAAATCATCTTTATTACAAAAACTACCGCTATTTGTAAATAGTAAGATCAATTGATATACGAAAACGAAGAGAATATCTAACAGACAGCTGATATGTATTTGCTCTTTGGCAAAAATTTCACAATTTTTGTTCTAAAAAACAGCCAAATTACGGCTCCATTTTGAGTACGAGGTTCCTGCAGATATTGTTAAGATTGTGCCACATTCATCCTTAGTTTTGAGTCAAACGGTGTCACGACGGAATATCATAATAAGACCTTCATAGGGTCTCATTGCAATAAGCCTGAATTCGTGGTTTCTGATAATTCTCAAAGAAAACGAGGAGTTTAGAAGGAATACCTCAGTATTTCTTATTGATTCTCAAATAATCAAATGGGAAAGAAAAGAATCTTTAAATGAAAGTTCACCTTGCACACCATCACTGACAGTGGCTAATTTCTCTAACAAAATAAACTGAGTCAGACAGTGAGTATCTGTGGCGGGGTACGCCTCATGATAGTTAGCATTAGTGCTGCAAGAAAAAGTGAACAAATCGAAACAAAGTAGTTACATGAAATACCTGGGATTAAAAACTTTCGGCCTATATCGAAACCTGTGTAAGACAAGTCCGATTTATGATGAGGGTTACCTGTACTATAAAAAAAAATAAATTTACTGCAAATGTAACTCTAGGAGAGAACAATCAGATAAATTATGAGCATTAACCAAGCAGTCTTCGCAGATATTCATGCGAATAATTTTCCAATGCTAACTGCCAAAAACACTGCCAGCAAGACGAATACAGTATGACCACATATTACCTGATTTTTACAATTGCCCTTAATATAAGCTGCTTATTTTCTCGTAAAATTTAAAAAGTAACATAGGTTTCACAGCTCAAAGAAAGTTCTGGGAATTTTCTTAAATGCTATGCATATATTGTTTCAATAAAAATGATCCACAACTAAAAAAAACGCTTAGAATTTATAACACCTCTTAAACAACTTTTTCTAAGCAACCTACGCATCTTCTAAAAAAAATTATGACTTTCCAGAAAACTATGCATCCTCCGGAAATGCTGCCCACCTACAAGCGATTGTTGGCCGCTGTAGCACAGCCAGGAGCGCTCCTCTCAAGACGACGTTTACAACGAAACACTTTCTAAAACAAGGCATCGCGCCATCTGGCGGCGCTTTTGTGGTGACAACAAAGGACAAAGCAGAAAATTTGGACCACCCATTGTTTTGGAGCATTTCGAGGGCTCTGAGACGTCATTCTGGCGTCATTCTAATGGGCGCACTCCCGCATTCAAGCGTCGCAGCCTCAATAAAGCCACAGGGTCCTGACGGGAAATATGGGATACTATTTAATTCGAAAAACAGGGAATCATATCAGCTGAGTAGAAATGTAATGCATGCCACCAATTTCATGTTTTATTTCTTGTTATTATTTATCCATAACAAAGGAGTGAATTGGTATATGCATGGGCCAGGACCTTAGACGATTAATTTTTTGGTAGCTACAATGTAGCTGGCTTGGACAACTCAAAAGCACATGCTGACTTACTCTGTGGGAAAAAGATTTTAAGAAAATGCAAACAAAACACGAAATATGGATAACTTGTAGCGTATTCCTAATTCAGGCTTCCCTCGTCATAGCTTAGTCTGCAAACTAAGGCGAAATAAAAACAAACGACATCCAGTAAGGCGAACGCAAACAACGTCTACACCGTTGATAGCGGCCCACCACAAACACACGCAATGCATCTGTTTGGAAGAATGCCAAAAAGTCATTTATAATTTCATTTGGGTGCTACGCCCAACATGTTATTAACCAGTAAAAATAATGTATTGATGCACCGAAGCAGCTCTTGGTTAACAATAACGTACGTGTGTTTAAGATCTGAAAACAAAAACACTCGTATGCATACCGCTCAGCAGCTTTTCGTAGGGAACATAGTCTGCTTTATGGCCTAAAAACTGAAGAATTGCGGTCACACTGAACTGCGACTTTCGTAGGACATAAAGATAGTCTTTAAATAGACTGTCTTTGTTCCTTACGAAGAGCGGCAGCTGAACGTGAGCGCAATTGGTTTTTGTTCCCAGGCCTGGAAATAAAAATAATTGGGTTCACATTGTGCAGCGCGGCGTCCGAGGAAGCGTCACGTCTTCTTTATTTGCAAGTCACTTGATAGAGCGCCGGGACCGAGAAGCTTCAGTCGACCCGTCGCCTCAGGGGCCAAAGGAAAAATTTCAGAATGGTCGTTTTATTCACAAACTTTTGCTCGACTTCTGAGCAAACTATCGGAAACAAAATTTGTATGGGCCATAAAATATCGATGGCAGATCCAGCGACGTGATGAAAAAGAGAGCCGGCCCCGCGTTTATGAAGAAACTTTGAGCTTTCAAATGCAATTTCATACGATTAAATTCGTTCGTAAGGAAATAAGAATACGGTATTGGATTTAAGAGCAAGGCAAGCATGCGTGAAATGTCCTGTGGGGCGGAACTTGATTACTTTGGAAAAGTTGGATCGTATAGCCGCGGGTATTTTCCCGATCTTACCAAGTCGGTTATGTTGGAATTTCATCCGTAAATCCTCGGTCGGATATCACAGATTTTGTAAAATTCTATTTCCTGAAAAATTCAACGTTCAACCGTTTGAATGACTGTTAATAAAATACCCCAAAAACTAGTTAAATAAACTGAAAATATCGCCAAGATGTCATGGTCAGTATAAGTTGTCAGAAAACAACTCGAATCTCATAAAGGAATACAGTAAAATAGATAAAAAAAAAAAGGAAGCCAAAGGGTACCTTCAGTGAAGTAATGACGGGCGCTTTCAATTGGCGAAATTGATACCTCCAGGAAGCCAAAGGGTACCTTCAGTGAAGTAACGACGGGCGCTTTCAATTGGCGAAATTGATACCTCCAGGAAGCTAAAGGGTACCTTCAGTGAAGTAACGACAGGCGCTTTCAGTTGGCGAAACTGATACCTCCAGGAAGCCAAAGGGTACCTTCAGTGAAGTAACGACGGGCGCTTTCAATTGGCGAAATTGATACCTTCAGGATTAGCTTGTCCGTCATCCAGACAGGCACGCTGGTTTCGAACCGTCGAGTCAAGTTTCAGGCGTTAGCGTATCTTCGGTTGCCTTCAAGACATCAAAATAGCCCGGTGCGCCTCTATAAAATGGACACTGCAGCCGTCATAGTACAGTGTGGTTGTTTCTAGCACTTGCAAAACGAGTCGACGTGTTAAAGGCAAATCAAAACGCTAGTTTGAAGTTCCGGATAAGTCAGTCTCTAATCTTAGTTTTACCCTTCAATTGAAGGCGCCCTAAGTCCTAACAAAGGCTGGGGTAACCTATAGGGTCTGCCTGGGCCGCAGCTCCCACAACAGAGTTTTGATCAAATTAACCATGGTCTTCGCTGAAACTCACGGTCCACACAACGTCACACAGCAACACTTTTGCATGCACTGAAGCCTTTGCCCCGAACAGACATTGCTCCAAAGTCCGGACACACACACCACACTGTCGCCAATACAGTACCGTAGGTACTTCTCTGCTACAGCATTGTAAGAAACCCAACGCTGTGACAAATGTCCTATGTTACTGAGCTGCCCGACAGCCTGGTCAGTAGCCCTCCCCCCCTCCAGTAGGCTATCAATGACAGAAATGCTGACCCTAAATTACTGATCCCCGGTACTTCCTTCCCGGTCTGGGAATGGAACCCCTAACTTCGAGATAACTAGCGAGACAGCACCCCAAACCCACAACAGCAGCGTGTCATGCGCGCCTGACCCATGTGCTCGAGGTGCCGAGTTCAAACGACAAGCCTGTCACGGGATCTTTGTCGCGTCCGGCGCGCTGAGTCGGCAATTGTTTGGTATGCGGAAGCTGGGTGGGGGCACCTGCCTGACCAGGAATAGGAGGGTGGGGGGTTCGGGTCGTGAACCTTCCGTTTCAGTGCCATAGTTCTTAGCGACCCGTGGTCGGCTGCAGCTCTACTTACTCCTCTGGGGACAAAAAGCCTATATCTGCAGCACGAACCAGTGCATGTGGGTTTCCCAGAAGAGAATACAAACAAAGTTAACTTTACCTTTACTTTACCACTGAGGGCATAATTTTCGGTAGTGAAACCTCACAGCACACGTAATCGTATCAAAAGCATTTTTATCCTTTCCGAAGGACAAACGCTACAAAGTTGCCAAACCCTCAAGCTTCCAGTTTATCCAAAGTAATTTTTTATAACCAACAGCGCTAGCCTTAATATAAAGCTCTTCCGTATATTCTTTCCTATGCTAGGCGTAAGCAGAAATCTTTGGGTACTCTGAAGAGACACATAAACGTCCAAACACCTAACCTGCGGCAGCGAGTCGAGGCTCGGCGCGTATAAAGTCCCGCAAGTGTGGGTGTATCCAAGCTACGATGCAAAACTTTGGGCAGACCGAGATGGAGAGTGTGGCGGTGGTACGCCCTTATCTTAGTCATTTTGAGGCCGGTGTTGACAGCATAGGAGTGAGCTTGTTAGTGGAGCTGCTTATGCGGCGCGTCCCGCTGCTACTAATAGCTCCTAAAAGTGAAGACTGGCATCGGCCGTACAGGGCCGCCGCTACCTAACTTCTTGCGGCCAAATGACAGCGGGATGGCGAGACGCGTCGTAAAGGTTTTAATATGACACCCGGCGTCCTATTTTATCGCCTTCCTTCCTCTCAACATGAACTGTAAGACTTCCAACAGGGGAAAAGTGACATAAAATTTCAAGGTTTAGGAAAGAGAAATGTCGCGCAATATGAAGGGCGGCTAGCAAGTCTCCCCTGGACAGAGAGAGCAGAGCTCTCACCTTTACGGGGAAGGTAGGACAGCGATTTTACAATAACTGCACAGAGATACGCTGCCACTGGTAAGTTTTACTTCGGTACTTTGCAACGCCTTAGCGCATCGTTCCGCTCCCTTGTATTCGCATAAAAAGAGTAAGAAATTTTGGTAGGTCCTCAGGGGCCGCTGCTCATGAGAGCACAGACTTCGTAAGCGCTCTTGCCTTCGAAACCTTCCGATTACATGCGGCGGGGACGGCTTTTTGCATGGTATAATAACGTCCAGAATAACGTTACGTTATTATATCACGGCTTCGTGTAATAAATTTATTCTATTGCCCCATTCAAAGAACTTCTTTAAATGTGAACCCCAATGCAGTTTTTACACTCAAGTGGTAGCTAATGCTAGAGTTTTAAACAACACTTTTAATTTTTTAAATGCAGCAGATCGATGAATATTTTAGCACGACATGCGATTCCAATAAGTTACAACAACGACCGTGCAAACTTCATATCAAATGGGTATTATTGAGGCTGGGCAACTTTTGTCATCCGTGTGTAACTGGCTTTACAGTATTGCTACGCGTCAGTATTAAGGCGTGCGCAAACGAGCGATATACTTACTGATGAGACAAAACTGGCGGATCGGTAAGCTTGTAACTTCCTGAAGCACACGGGAAATGTGCTTGCAGTTCCAATCTTTTAGGGGACGAGGCTGCGACCCCTTGCATAACATAGAAATGGAAAATATCAATTTATTGCATTTTAACGTCAGGCTGCAAGCCAGTTTTTTACTCAGCGACCAAGTGCTATGTAAGTTCCTGTAGCTCGTAAACGAAACTGTGCGTCTACCAAAACCTTTATGAAAATACTAGCCTTCTAGTCATTTTCAAGTTAGGAGTGATAAGAACTTAGAAAGCTGCGTTCTTTTCTCCAATTTAAACGTGTGTAAAAACGAATTCGAAAGCAAAGTACTATTTTGTAGGCAACAAAACACCAGCTGCCGTGTATACTTCCCTTGACAAGCACATTTTCTGCAGTCATCTTCCGTTGTGACTTAGCGACAAACTCATTTTACGTCTTTACAAACATTTATTTGAATTGCAACCATATGAAGTAAAGGATTTTAAAAAAATGGAGGATACTTACGGTTGTTAGTGATATCTAGCAGGGAGAAATGGATTTCAAGTTGCTTTGAACTGCTAGAGCTCGACGGACAGAATAGACTAAGTCCCATTCTGCTGATTTCGCTGCTCAACTAACGTCTTCTCCGAGTCTGGTACAGTTTTTGTGGGTAAAGTGCCTTTCTCGGCAACTTTTGGCTCTCGTGTGCATTGGGCTATATACTAATACGGTTTTGGTCTGCAAACATGTTGGTACGATGGCGAAGCTCAAATATCAATAACGTATTTACGTCAACTGAGATTCATTAAAAGAATGTTTTGTGTATAGCGCCCTATATTTAAGCCGATAAAACTTGCATATTATTGAAATTTATTCATAGAAAAATCAAAGGCAGCTCCAAGGAGATGAGGGAAGGGGGACACATCCCATGCCCCTCATACAGAAACAAAAACATTAATCCTAACCAGGGCTGTATCTGTTATCAAATTACAATTATTGACCAGGATTTCGTGGTACAGCCACCGAAATAACTGCAAGATTTTTACAATTATTCATTTGAGAAACTGACATAAGACATTAAAACAGTAGTGTTTGATTGATTCCCCAGATGATTTTCGATCAAATAAATTCTCTCCCTACAATACTTTACTCAATTGTAGCTGAAATTTAATATGGATTCTATCCAACATATAGGAGTGAACTTCGGTGAAAAGTCCTCATCTTATTGTTTATCATATTCGTAGATGTATCTCTACAATAATATTTACATAGGCGTAGGTCATTAATCAATTTCAGATCTTGAGACTTTGTCAGATAATATTTGGAGCTGGTACTTTGAGTTGTAACCCATCCTATGGTTAACTTCCCCCTGTGAATGCTAATATTGAACTACCGTAAAAGTGACCTCATTTTCATTAGTGAAGAGCTGTCATCATGATTTTTGTAAAAACATGGAACTAAGAAATTATGGATAACGGATGTACGAAGATAAATTTTTGACATAAAGAAAGTTCAGATCGCAAAATATTCAATTAAACATGCATCGAATAAAACGCGGAATGGAACACCTTCGAAATTATGTTTCGCCTCTTGTAACTATACGCTTGCACGTTCAACTGACAACGAGGTTTGCAAATATTACCGCGTATTGACGCAATATTAATAAACTTTCAATTGTAAATCTCTTGTCTAATAAATACAAACAGAAATGAGTCGTGCTGCCAACCTTCTGAGTCACGTCCAGCAGTACATTGCAAGTGTTAATCATGGCGGAACTGTTGTAGCCCTCTCCGCCCTCCATACTCTCAGTAACATCATATACCCACATTTCCTTTTTGTTTCTCATTAGACCATTATATAATCCCTGATTCCAGATCGGTAGCTATCTCATATTCCCTGAAGTAAGTACATAAATTCCTGTACGCCATTCGGCAGCAACAGAACTAATTTCTTTTTTAGGCCTGAGCCCTGAGCAGGAGCAGAAGACATATGTATATACGCCGCACGTATACACTTTATAGCGCTTTACTCTATCCGTTAGTCTTCGTTTTCTCGACAAACGCTAAAAAGGCTCAGCGTCAAGAGCGACCCTAATAAAAATGGGTTTGGGAAAATAGTCGATATTCCATCTTTGAACAAAGCAAGTAATCAGTTACAGTGTTGCTGTTAATAACTTGAGCCCGGACGTTGCGTGAAATAAATGCTTAATGCATATTTTGCTTAAGCTGCTTAAAAAATAGTAAGATTTTGTAGCGCTTAAAATGCTTCTAAGCACCATCCAAGTTTTTGCTAGTGCTTACAAATTTTTTTTAGGGCTAAAAAATGTTTGCTAGCGATTAAGTTGTTCCTGCAATTAGCCTGCGTTTAAATTGTTCGGAAACCTTGTCTAATTTAGAGAGTCGTCGTGTACCTACCTATTCATTGTGCGCTACAAGCCAGCAAGATAGGGGAATAGTGCGTACATAAGGCGTTTTTTATGGCCACATTCGTGATCAGAATGACCGTGGCCATGCATGATCATCGTGATCACTGAAAAGTAAAAAGACAGCCAATGATTTTGTACACAAACCAGAGACGCCATGTCTACTCTAGAAATTTGTACTGCAATCGTATTTACACAAAAGAGGAATGAATTTTGAAATTTTTATCTATTTTGAAGTCAATGGTTAAGTGAACTTGCAGTATTTTATGCATTTTGAACATGCGCAGGCATAAAGCTAGGAACGTGGGCACACGTACGCCAAAGCAGCATTGCAACGCAACTTAGTATTTCATTGCGCTGCAGCACCCTAGGCTTCGGCTCGGACTGGAAAGAATATGAAAGTAACATATAAGGTATGAGTCGTTTTTGCAGTATACGTTATAATAAGCACCAATGGTAAAGCTTTAAAACTACCTCCTTCTTCTGTGTTAGTTTAAAGTTGCAATGACGCACAGTTTTAGACTGACATTCAACCACGATGAGTAGTAGTCACGGCACCGTGACAGCCGAAGCTAAAAGTTGCGTTACTGAGCAATTTTCACGATAGTGTGCCCGCGATATAACGAAACTACAATTCTGGAAGTCGGTAATATAATCGCAATAATATTATCCAATTTATCCTTAAATATCAGAAAACATCACGAACTTTGCATTTCAAATTTTGAATTTTTGCTTGTCTAACGGTTGGAACAAAACATTACCTTCCGGCAAAGGTTATACTCTAAACTATAACTCAGGAAACGGTAACGTGCTGAACATTAATTAATGTGCAGATTAGGCAGACATGTACACTTAGTGACAAACCGAGTTGCCTCGGTATATAACCTCTGCGCCCGTGACAAACGGCCGGTGTTCGAAATCCCGTTTTCTTTCGATGGGCATAACTCTTTTCCATGCCTATAAGTGAAAATGTTCGTTTCATTGGAATTTTCTGATACAAATTTAAAATCATGACATTATCTTTATACTTCCGTTGTCCATATTTTTACTCACTTTCACAAATTTTTAAAAATTGTGATAAGACTCTTTCAATATTTAGAGATACTTCTAGAAATTTAAGGCTATGCAGCCCAAAAGAAGATTTTTATTTCCGCCGTGAAAACGCTGGGTTTAAGGCCCGTGCGATTGGTCACTGTGTTCAGCAAAACGAAGCATTCGGGGCTTAACTTGTCCTAAGCTTCAGACAGGTGCTCTGGCTTCAACCCGCTGATTAAAGTTTCAATTTCAAGCGTTGATCCTGAAGCGCTTACCTGCGAGACTTCTAAGAACGCTATTTTACTTCGTCATATGAATATTTCAGTCGGCGCAACATAATCGGGCTGCTTCTAACACCTGTAACACGATTCAAAGTGACGAAGCCAAAGTTGCTGACTGCAGCTCTAGACAAGCCAAGTCGAATAGGCTTGGCTAAGGTCTATTATGCCGACCCAAGCGAACAAGCCCTTAGATTAGATAGCTGGCAGGAGACCAAGAGTCCTACAAGAGTCCTATTTCCAGAGAGCAGCCGGGACTAATACTCCGTCCCTCTACGAGCTATTTCTATTATTTCTGTAACCCTTAAATTATGTGAAGAAGACAACAAATTCATCGAAGGAGATGACTTAGTAAGCACTATTTATTGCTGCAAATCTGCAGAGCTCGGACACTTGAGGTTAGTTGGGGCGGTAAAAAAATAGATTAACTTGACCTCCGAAGCTTTGGCGTTAACAGTTTGTGACACCTGGAAGAATGTTCGTAGCTGTGGAGGATCTGCTCCCAATGTTTGTCAAGATGATTTTTAAACGCTTTGACTGTCTCTGCACTGATAAATTTGGAGGGGAATCTATTTCAGATATTCATTATTAAATACGAGAAGAGCAGCTGGCTTACAATAGTTCTTCGAGTTTTATATTTGAGTTATTGGCTTTTGTTTCGCAGGTGATCATGAACGTCGGTCGCAAAAAGTCCCGTTGTAGGCAGGTCGTTGAAGCCATTCAAGTACTTGAATGTGTATATTAGCTGCCTATTGAGTCGTCATTGCTCGAAAGAGACAAGTCCCGCTTCCTATCGGGAACACTCGTGTGGCTTGTTTCACAGCTGAGGTATCAATTGCTTTGCTCTGCGTTAGATTATTTCCGTTTTATCGATATCACGGCACTGATATAGCGACCACAATTGAACAGCAACTTCTAAATGGGAGCGTACTACATAGTGCTTCGTACAAAGAATGATTATGTCTTTGGTTTTGTATTTAAAATTCCTGGTAATGAATCCCAGTACTCTATTTACCATTTTCACACTCTTGCCACTGGCTTACTGTGTAACAGTTTGTTTTATATTCCCAGGCCTCGTTGTTAGGAGACATCTGCCAATTCTATCCCGTTCATTTTCAATCCGATTGAGGGGTTCTCCGGCCCTACGTGCATCATTGAACATTTGTCGACATTAAAGCTCATCTGCTACGTTGTGGTCCATTCCACGAGTCGCTCAATGGCTTGTTGGATCTCAGCTCTTTTATCGGCAGAATGACATAGTTTAGTTTCATCTACAAATACTAATTTTACAGCGGATATTAAGATCAAGATTTTTGATGTCCATTATGAACAGAAGTGGGCCAAGCACGCTACTTTGTGGAACCTCATATGAGACCGGCGTCCAGTCGCTCGTCTCTCCTTGCATCTTCCGTCGCTGCTGCCGACCAGAGAGCCGCGCCCAGATCCATCGTGAGTAGTATCCCTGGATGCCATGGGCTTCCAATTTTTTCATTAACTGTTGATGGGGACTTTGACAAATGTCTTTTGGAACTCTAGGTGAATGTGGTCCACACCTTTTTCTTTACCGCTGGTTTCCGTAACTTTCGAAAAAAAAAATCAGCAGATTAGTTAAGCAGCTTCTTCTATTTCGGAAGCCGTGCTGGGTAACAGAAATGAGCTGGTGCATCCTCATGTGGTCAGTGATTGATAAGTTTCTGTAGGAGGCTCTCGATAATTTTGCTGACAACCGTGATAAGACTGATTTATCGAAAGTCACTGCTATTCATACGAATGGCACGCATGATATTTATCTGCAGTACTATAGGGTTAATCCTGTAATCACATTAATTGACCTTAGGAAATGTTCATCTGACGGACTTCCAACCTCTGCAAGCTCCCTGTTCCGAACTAGCACGTTACAATTTTCCAGGCTTCTGAGAAAATTACAATTCTTGCAACAATTTTTTTTTTCTCAATGTAATCAGTTTTCACATCTATTAGATTTTTAGTTATTACACTCCTTCCAATAACAGTAGTTTTCTCGTCTATATAATTATTCAAGACTGAAAACAGTATGAAAAATGCTCTAACATACTGTAGTAAGGCCTCACTTCTTTCTTCAGTAAATCAATTGAAATATTTTTTTGTAGTCCATCAATTCTAGTTTTTAACGCTCATTATTCACCTGAATTGCTAAACATGGGCTTACATGAACAGCCTTGAGATATATGGAGGCAAGTTAAAGTCAGTGTCGTAGTAGTAGAATATGACATTATAAATGGGTGCCCCACAATTCTTTGAACAAATTTTAACCTTCGGTTCCTTGTAAAATAAGCATATTTCTCGTTACAGAGGCATATCCCAAGGTATTTACGAAGAGTTAAAATTTAAGAAGTGAGACTTGCTGCACTGGCGGACTACTTCACTTTACAGCAAAGAAAAAGTTGCACTTCGGGCGCTTGTTTACATTGAGCAGTCGGTGTGCAGCATATCTACGTACAGACGACATGACAGTGAACCAAATATCGTACAGCAAATTCACAGAAATCCACTTAATTTACGGTATGGCGAACTGTAGTTCTAAAAGAGTAGCCAGGATGTGCAGAGAAAGATATCCTACCACGGTCTCCTGACATGGCGCCTCTTAATTTCTACTTTTGGGGACACCTAAAGAGTTAGTCTACGAAACACCAGTTCCGTCCGAAGAAAAACTTATCTGTAGGATTATTGAAGGCTGCACTACTATTAGTGAATTCCTTGGTGTTTTCGTACGGGTTCGGTAATCACACCATGCTTCCAAACATACATCGAAGCCGATGGGCGTCATTTTGAATATCTATGGTAACTAACTAACCTAATTAAGCTCCTGTATTCATGAACATCAACTGATTTTGAGTTGTCATATACCCGCCAGTGCAGTAAATCGTACTTTTTAAAGTTTAATTCTTCGTAACTTATAAATGAAACACTTTGGGTCATGACTTTATGTATGGACATATGCTTATTTCATTGTGAGGAATCTTAGGTAAAATTTGTTCAAAGACTTCCTGGACACCCTCTATATAGAGAGTGCGCAGCCGCACCTAGTTGCATGCATGGGGCTAACGGTGTATCACGCGTCCATCGAATTAAAGTAAACGACAGTTTTATCTTCCATATCGTTAAATGAATCGATAGACTTCCAGAGAAGCTTGCGATTTCTCTTAATTACATCGAAACTATTGGCACGACCCATATAGGAAATGTAAGAAACTCCATCCCGAGATTTCTTTCTTAAACAAAAAACTCAAACAAAAGCTCTACAAAACTTTACTCCCGGAAGACCTAAACACTCAATGGTCCTGACATATCAAGGAGTTTGAGAGGGAGCAAAAACATCTTCTCTCGATATCAGCGAGCCGATTTCCCGAGAAGAATTACCATCATGGATGGTAGAATTACCAAGAAGAGGAAACTGTTTCTCAAGGGTGAATGGAAAAACTATTCGGAGCAACTTCTGGCGAGCCGAGTAAAAGGCACTGCAGAGGCCCTGTAAGAAGTACCAAACTTGCCGGACAGTTGCAGCTGCCGGAAAACGCGCCTAGTTTGCAAGTCAGGAACTTTTGCAAGTTGGGCGATAAGGAGGAAGTGACTGGAGCGTAAGGGGTACCCTTGGGATCCTAAGAAATATTGCCACTTACCGGCAGCTCTTTCCTCAGCACGGGAAAAAAAATTAAACTTCACACTCACACAAGCATAATAAAGACTCCTACTGGACTTCAGAAGCCAGCCACTTGCTGCATGGAGCAACATTTCGCTTCCGTGATTTCTCGCCAACTGTTCTGAATCAAATATGAATGACGAGGCTTTAGAAATAATAAAAAAAGAGCGGCGGTGCCAACGCGGAAGCTGAGCGAGGGCGCTCAAAGTTTCTAAAATTCTTTTGAAGTGACATATTACTGCTTGGAGAATGTAGAACGGAACAGAGAAACCTTCATGCGAAGAAGGCACTGGGGCATAATTCGCAGAGCTGAAAGCTGGAGAGCGAGTCAGAGCAACGGAAGATCTGTTCGTGAGACGCAACGACCTCTGGCCTCTGTTCGGTGACGTCACAGCGCCGTAGAGCAGGGTAATGATTGGCCAAAGCTCAGTCTCTGCTATTGCAGCAACATATTAAATTTTAAATGAAAATAGTTATTACACTGAGTTTTCTATAGTTAAAGCAGTATGTTCCGATAATACAGGCGGACCCTTGATAATTATCGTCGCCACCAAATGGTAGCAATGATAATGATGCAACTAACATGCTATATCATATAATAGCAAACAGAACATTACAACCGTGGTTTTACGTACAGATGAATCGGATGAGCACAAACTTAATTGGGGTGATGTTGGTTTGATCAGAAAAAATACGCAGTTGTGGAGCACGGACAGCGCGCACTCAAAACTAAAAATGCGTAGTTTACCTACTGATGAAGTTGGTGCTAGTGTCGCACCATAAATATTGTTAATGTCCATCCCAGGACAAATATGGCAGCCAGGTATCGTTGCAGTGCTTTTTGGCAAGGATTTTCTGCCGCTGGCACTGAAAAATTAAAGTCGTCATACCACAGCACAGCCACCCTGCTGCATCTGAGTTCGAGACACCTACTCTGCAGAGTGCACACACCTCCGCCTACACACGCCCGAGTGTGCGTAGCAGGGCACTACCACAGTTTTTGGTCTCTTTCATAGAATGAATATGAGCATCACATGCAAATTTTGCTAACAGTACGAGCTTGAAATCTGGGCTTGAGATACACACGCGCGTCCAGAGCAGCGGACTGTAACACTTTTGGTTGCTTTTATGAAAAGAATATTGCGCTACAGACAGTTACTGGTGATAGTACGAAGGTGTTGGTGAATACCCACTGTATGGCTAAGTGCGACTTTGATTTGTTCACTGTGATCGGGCTGCTATGATCGTCTTAACTTTAACCTAACAAAAACTTCATTCGTGCGCTTTCGGTATACCGAGTGTCTCAAAAAAAGGTAACCCCAACTAAAAGGCTAACATGATCAAAGTATGCAATCCTCATCCATTATCAATATCTCAATTTGAAGCAGAGATTACGAGCTATAAAATAGACACCAAGATTAATTGTCCAGACCTTTGCATGATTGAGTACCATAACTTAAAGGTTGGGGTGCGAAAACGCCGTTGGTTCACTTCAAATGTGAAAAAACAGCAATGGAAAACATTTTTTATAGCATCTCCAACATCATGATTTACAAAACATGATACAAACATGGTAAAGAAACATATTTTATCTCATAATCAAGGGCTACTAATCTTGAACATCCTTTAAGCAGCAACCGATTCGACATGGACACTAACTTTATCCAGAGTCCCCATTGCCGGCGCATGCCACCAACTGCTTTCCTGATGACGTCGGGATTACTCCTGAGGATATCCACATCTCTGCGAATGCGATCCCGCAATTCTTATCAGTTTTGTGGGGGCGTGGTGTACAATCGGTTTTTGAGATAACCTCACAAGAAGTAATCGCAAAGCGCGAGTTCAGGTGACCTATAGGGATCATTCAAAGGGATAATCCACAGTTGCCCCACGCTCATTAAAATGTTCTTTCAGAAGATTTCAGATATCGATTAGACGGTGAGCTGGGGCACGAGACGGGGCCCTAGCTCCCCGTTTAATCGATGTCAGAAATCTTCCAGTCCAAAAGGGCACACCGATAGTCCAGGATTGATGTTTCGGACATGTTAAGGCTCAGCAAATTAAACAATCTCATCCACTGTGTGTTACTCAAACACGTTTTAAGGGCGTATGGAACGTTACACTATCAGCAAGAAGCTTCCAGACTATAGTCTGAAATTTTTCAAGGAAGCTTGGGCATGGTCAAATTCCTCTACACGTGGCCAATTGTATGGATATTTCTAAGATTTCTCTATATGCAGATAGTGGGCAACCCGCTGGGTTGGTTGCGTGGGGGTTTGTTAACCTCATGGAGTTTCTCCGTTCCTACGTCGCCAGCCTGGTGTGATTTAATAACAATAATAATAATAATAACAAAATCTCAGAAATGCCCATAGAATTGGCAACGCTGTAGAGGAATTTGACCATGCCCAAACTGCGTTAATAAAATGGTCAGACTATAACCCTTCAGCAGAATATTTTTCTGGCAAACTGGATATATATTTTCACAGGCGGATCGTGCCCAGTCTGGGGACCAAATTTTTGGCTCCTCGGAAAAAAAAGGGGGGAGGGGGTTATGAGTAAGTTGTAACACTTACTACACTAGAGGACGCAATCCTCCTCCTTTTCCCCCTCCTCCTCTGCCCCCCCCCTCCCCCCTTTATTATACATGAACTTACTGAAGTCATACGACCTTGTGATATAGCATAGGAAGTAGACAGCATGATTTCATCGTTAAATTTTCTCTACAATGTTTCCAATTGCTACGAGATGACCAATGTGTTTGGCTGTCACCAAAATAACTCAAAAAGTGATGGACGGATCTTGATGAAATTGACAGGGATTGTTAGGTTGTTCAGAGAAACAGATGATTAACTTTTGGTGAAGATCCGTTGAACCATGTGTTCTTTTTTCTTTGTTTTTTTTTTTTTTGTTTTTTTTTTTTTNTTTGTCTCCCTCTTTTTCTTGGAAGCATAACTCAAGACCTTATGGACCGATCCTTACGAAATTTTCGAAAATTGTTGCGGATAGTACTAGGAGCAAACGACCAAATTTTTTTGATGATCTGTTCGTCCGTTTGTTTGTTTTTATGTTAGTTAATAAAATAAGTGGAAAAGTTATGAATGGATATACGCGGAATCTGTCGGAAGTGTTATAAATATTAAAAGACAAATATGACCAAATTTTGGTGATGATGAGTTTGTCGTTCGTACGTTTGACTGATATTATCGTAAAAATATTTGTCAAAAGTTACTCAAAAAATTAGCTTCGGATCTTTAAGAAAATTTCAAAAGCTGCTATTACTGTCAGTAGCCATAAATTACCAAGTTCTGGTGATGGCGAATAGGAAATTCTAGTTTTAGGGCCAATTTATATATTTAGCCAATATTGCCTTGCTTGGCGGAGGTATGCGCTCTCAGAGTGCTCTAGTTATTCACAGCTTACGTAGCACCACAGTAGCCAGGGATCGTTGCACCATCATTATCACACGGTTTTGTTGCAAGAAAATCACTGGTCATGTGAGTATCTATATCAAACTTTGCAAAAAACTGCGTTCTGAGCAGCTTGTGGCTTTCATTCTGTTCAGGAAAAATAAAAGCCATGGGAGAAATTTTAACGATGTTTCTATTTTTCTCGGGACTTTTTTTTAATGAAACTTTCAGCCACTTTTTCAAATAAAGTCCGAACCTTGAAGTCCACACTAATAGCAGCTCAAATTCATCCAGGAAATTCGACTAGTGGCTATCAGTTTTTTTTTTTCAGTCCAATTAATTCAAGCTGCCTGGGATACAACGACAACATGATCATTGTCTGGCCGCCTTCTTCACCTGATTGTATCCTCGCTGAAAATATTTGCACAATTCTCAAGCGGAGCCTGTATATCAAGATGCACGACAATTTTCTTCAAACAATGAAATTTCACATCAGTCTGGCTCGTGTAGAATCATTCCTTTCTGCACTTTCAAGGACGTCATTCATTAATGTGCAGGGCTATGTTCTCAATATTGTCCGTCAAGGTCCAAAGATCTGAAACTTACTAAGAGAAATCTCGTGGAAAACACAAAGTTTCTCTCATAATAGACCATGATGTTTACTGAGTAAGATCAGCTAGAGCAGTTTGAGAGGGTATGCCTCTTCCAAGTTAGGCAATGTTAATGAAGAATTTAAATTGGTCTTGAAATTAGAATTTCTTCTTCATCAACACCAAAATTTGGTCATTTGTGCCTGGTGATAGCATTAACAGCTCCTACAAGATACGTCTGTATTTGTTTTAGTTATGTCCTGACAAACATTAGTCAAACACTCAATACTTACAAGCCAATCATTACTAAACTTCTATCATTTGTGTCTTTAAACATTTCAAACAATTACTTCAAACTTCATGAAGAACCATTGATAACTTTTTCAGTCCTACTTCTGGCAAACATGAGTCTAATACACAAAAAGGACAAACCAATCATCACTAAAAACTTGATCATCTGTGTCTTTTAACAGTTCTAACAATTTCTTCAAATTTCTTGGAGATCTATTGATAACGTTTTGATTCACACTTCTCACAAACATTAGTCAAATACACAAACGGACAAACCAATAATCACCAAACCTCATTCATTTGTGTCCTTCAACATGTTTAACAAGTCTCACATTCTGAGAGTGTATGCTGATCATTGTGCCGCCTTTCAAAACAAACTATCTCAAAGCAGTTTACCTTACCTTTGATGATACTTCGGACGAGGTCCAGGCGACGTTACGCACGCCGCCCATCTTGTGCAGAGGTGGTGCTGCAGTCCGTGACCAGCGAAGTGGCTAACGAGTTATCCCCACAGTTGACGTAGCCGCTTACAGCAAGTTTATCAGGCATTTTCAGTAAGCATGCGTCCAGTAAGTGTTTAAATTTCACAGTCTCTGTACCGGTGACATTTCGAATGTGACGAGGTATTTTGTTGAATAATCTCGCCCCTCGGACTACGAAACTATTAGAATACTTTGTGGCTATCGTTTAGGGATCATTCCCGATCATGTCTGGAGAAACTGGCAGTTAGGTTGGAATCTCTGGTTGACCAGTTCTCCTCTAGTCAAGATCATGATTATAATGAGCATGTATCTACGTTTCTTGATCGTTTTATGATGGCCTACAACGACTGTTGCCCAGTAAGGAACAAAGCTCTCTCCATCAAAACTTTGTGTAAGCCGTGGATAACTGTTGAGCTTCGTGGTTCAATCCGTCAAAAGCGCTATTTATTTCGTCAGTACAAAATGCAACATATTATATTTGATGTACATAACAATTTCAAGAATCCTCTTACTACCAAAATAAAAAGAGCTAAGCGGCAATTTTATCTGTCAAAACTTGATGCTGCTAGAAATGACACCAAAACGACTTTGTAAAACCAGTTCCCTTCCTAGTATCAAACTCCTACTTGATGGCCAGATGCATGGTAGACAATCCTACAGCATTAGCTACTAAATTCAATGAATATTTCGTTGATGTTGCAAACAAATTGGAACAATCTACTCCCGCTCCTCAACAGCACCCTTTGTCTTATCTCCCAAATGCTGCACCGAATCAGTCTTTTTTCCATCTCCTACGTCCCCAGAGGAGGTTGGCAATGTCATTTTGTCATTGAAGAAAAAAGGGGCTGCACTAACCGAAATTCCAACTTATATTTATAGCTAGGTGTTTTGTCTCAATCCTTTCACCTGTAATTGCTGAGGTCTTCAATAGGTCTCTTTCCTTGGGGCTTTTTCCAGATTGTTTAAAGATTACGAGAGTTACTCCTATATTTAAAGCTGGCTGTAAGACAACCGTTGCAAATTACAGACTTGTTTCCACTTTAACTGTATTGAGTAAGATTTTGAAAGCCTCATGTCCAAACGGTTGGTAACATACCTCGAGAAACATTCTATTCTGACCCCATCTCAATTTGGCTTTCGATCCAAGTCGTCGACTATTGATGCTATTAGTGAACGAATTTATAAATTATATACCTTTATACCTTTATTTATTCTCAAGTTTCATATACAGAATTGATTAAAACACGTATACCAACAATTGGGAATGCGCCCATCTCAAAGTATTTGCTACTTATGGGACGCTTAGACAATTGACGTCTTGATGTAAAACTAATAAATTGTCATTTACATTTCTAGTCTAATTTCACATTAAAAACATACAAATTAGGGTTCTAACGTGTATTTTTCATAGGTTGATCAAGTATACCACACACTTTCGACATAGACCTAAGTAAAAAATACTCTCTTGTTAAGTGACAGGAGCATAAAGTATTCATTATCATAACACTACAAGAAGCAATCTATCGTTATCCGACATTACAACGATCTCAAACTACCTATGCTTTCGTTCAGGTAGCCTTTCACATTCGAAACAAAATTTTATTCATTTATGTAGTACGATACCCTAAATGTCCCTTGTAAGCAAATTAAGAAAAAATAAAATGGGCAGAACCCTGGGTCTCGGCTCCCACCCTTTGGTGGTCGAGTGCCTTACCCACGCTGAAACCCTCAACTGGTGATAAGCGTACAGCACTCGACCACTTTACATGCGGAATAGACATGCTAGTTCTAAGCCAGCGAAACCATGTGCTCGCTCAGTTACAGCTTGATCTCGGTGTATATTCGGAAAACAAGCGATAACACTCTAATCAGTCACCCTGGTAAATGACTTAAAGCGGGTCTCCATTCACTCTTTCATGCACGAGAAACATGGATTGAAATTTATGCTTCACTCTGTAAACAAGAAACTCCACTGGACCGTCAAGTAACATCGTAAACTGTGAGACCATTTAGCATTTGGCAAAAACGTCATCTATCCACGTGAACGGCAGTCCATCGATAAGAAGCAATATTTCATATCAGTTTTCCTTGATTTCAGTAAAGCCTTTGATACCGTTGACCATGAAATTCTTTTAGGAAAGTTACACGCGATAGGCATCAGGAGATTGACAAATAATTGGTTCCGTTCTTATTTAGCCAACAGGATGCAGTGTGATTCGGTGTACGGTGTTCGATCAGATTCTCAATATATCACAAGGGGAGTGCCTCTGGGTTCAATACTGGGACCAATATTGTTTCTTTTATGTATCGATGACATGCACCGTTGCTCTGACCTACAGTTTGTACATTGCGCAGACGATACAACGGTGTTTGACTCAAGTGCTAACCTGGATTCTCTCGTTACTACGATAAATGCCGAATTGAAACGAGTGGATGAATGGCTGATGTCGATTCGCCTGTCTCTTAACGCCAACAAATCTAAATACATGTTAATCACTAAACGTAAAGTTCATAACAGCCCAGTAATTATCATTAGACGTGTAAGTCTGCAGACAGTTAATTCGATAAACTTTTTGGGAATTACTCTAGACGATAAATTGTCCTTCAAACCTCATTGTGTATCCGTCAAAACAAAAATATCAAGAGCATTGGGCGTTATGAGGAGGCTGTCGGCGCAGGTGCCATGCGCGGTGCTGCGCACCCTGTACTTCAGTTTGTTTTACAGCCACCTAACTTACGGTATAGTTGTGTGGGGTAGCAGCAGTACTGTCGTGGCTGCTAAGCTTACGAGATTACAAAAGCAGGTTTTTAGGCTTTTACATCCGAGTGGCCGCGCTGAGATGCAGTTAGATCAGCTTCTGACTTTCACCAATGTTTATTAATATTTTTGCGTGCTTAGATTCTTTAATGTTACACAAGGAAATCATCAGTATTTTTATACATAAGACAGAACTTTCTCAGACGGCACATAACTACTCGACGCACATGGTATCACGGAGCCAAGTGCCGAATGTGTTTTGTCGAACGATTGTCAGTCAGCATAGATTCTTGTATCAAGCTATTAAAATAGGGAACGAACTACCCGTCACTGCTTGGGAAACTTCATGCAGGCGGAAGTTTAGGCAAACCGTTAAGCTCTATTTGTTACAGACGCAAAGCTTTGGGTAGCCCATGGAATACGTATGTTCCGTATGTTCTTCTTTCTCTTCAGCTGTAGGGCTGCTTAGTTAGTTAGGCTTACCCATAATGCGGGGAGTAGTGAGCTCCGGAGGGACTCGTCCGTTGCTGGGCTTAGCGAGGCTGTCACGAGGTTTTCTTCTTCTGAGCTCACTGTGTTTCGTATCTTTTGTAGCTCTTTCTCCTAGCGAGCCTCATTCTGTTTTTCTGTTCAGTCCTAAATGCCTTAGCCATTGGCTGGGCCATCGGGACGTCTGTTTTTCGCACCCACGTGGCTTCCTTTCATCCTTGTGCTGATGGTTGTATTATTTTTGTTTTGGACCTAAATATTATTTTATTATTAAATGATTGATTTTGACCCATTCAAATGTTCATCGATACAAAAATCTCCTTTGGTAGCGTTTTCTGGCCGGGGTCTTCTCATAAATCAACTGCTCAGACTTGCAAGTAAAGAAGGAAAAGAGAAAGTAAACACATCGAAATCGAATGAATTTTATTCAGAGAATGCACGGAAAATACGTTGTACATTCAAAACTACGGTTATTTAAAGGTTTGCTAGTCGTTCTCTGACTGTATTCGTACACTCTATTGCAAAATTAATACTTCTGCTGGGTATGAAATATATTGACATCTTTTCCATGGAATTAACTACGCACGCTCTAAAATACTCAACAAACTATCTAAAATCGTCTGGAACATACGCTCGCAAGGTCGCGAAATGAGAGAATATAAAGGCAAACACAAGCAAAAACAAAGTGGGGTGAACACAAGCAAAAACAAAGTGTGTTCATTCTTTCCAAGGATTATTATTCTTGTCAGATGGTCCGTCTTCTTGGAATCTTCATGACGTTCGATTCTTCAAATAAGTGTAGAAAGAGTGAGACAGTCAAGCCCTACGAAGTCCGGCAACTTCTAAAGCAAGACTGATCACAGAGGGTAGAGTAAGGTGCATGACTTCGCTGCGCCCTACGAAGTCCGCGAACTTCTAAAGCACAACTAATCATACGGGAGAGAAGAACGCTAGTCCGTCCGCGCCCTACGAGAATCCGAAGATTCTCTAAAGCTTGGATTTTCCACGTAGAAAGTGAAAATGAACACGTCTAGCCCTACGGAGTCCGTGAACTCCTAAAGCACGACAGTTCTCTGAGGTGTGTGTAAGAAAAGCTTGAACAATTGCTTTCACCCTACGGGAACCAGAAGGATCCCTAAAGTTCAACAACGTACAAGCGTGTGCGACTGTGCGGTGTGTAAAGGTGAGGGTATAGAGCTTCTCTTGTTATTCAGATGGCTGCTCTCGGTGTACTGCCCTCTTCTTTGCGAGGGCGCCCGTATTTATAGTCGGTCGGGGTGCTCAGGTCTTCTCTCGACAGTCCGTCGTTGTGTCTTCCCTTGCCTTCCTTCATGGTTCTGCTGTGCGTATCTTGCCTGTGTGCCAGTCTGCCTATAGCTCGCCAGTTTTGAAGGGTGCGGCCCTCTCGTGCGATAGATGTGCCGTCCGCCTTACTTAGTCGATCTTGATCTTCTCTCTCATGGAAACATTACAAGGGCTGGCCTATTGTCACATAATGCATCTTACACGTCTTAACCGCGTTACAATTCCTTTCGTCTCGAATATAAGTATCGGATCTTGTGGAAAAATTATTCAGAAAACGTGCCCCTGAATTTTCCCCAGCGCAACGGATTGCCGTTTATGTTTCTGGAGCCTACTATCCTTCTCATTGTTCCATATTATCAGTACTAAATCAGGGCGCAAAACCCGCCCAAAATATCAACCAAAAATCATCATTTATACCCCTTAATATGAAACATCAGCCGTAAATATCTCGAATATACACGAGGTTTATCTAGCATGCCTCGAAACCTCTTGCCTCGTGAATTTAACGTACGGAGTGACGTCGTGGTGCATCTAATATCTTATTTCTCCTGAGACAAGTCCTTACATTACATAACCGGCTGCTTATCCAGAGCCCGTCTATAACATTTATTCATGTGCCCAAAAAGAGGAGTGACAAATTTACTGAAGCGTAGTGAAATACCATGCGTCGTCTTATGCTTATACTCCCGCAGCATGGTAGTGAAGGCACTGGCGGGTGCCCGCACTTACGGGACAACCTGTTTCTCTCCCTCTTTGTTTATTCCGTCTTCGTCAGCGGACCAGGAATAGGATAGTCTGCGCCCCTATTTTGCTTGCCCGACGCGTCAGTTTACGGTGCACCGGGCTCTCCCAACAAAACTGCGGTTGTACTGTGTTTGACCGAAAGTTAATTCAGTGATCGTTCTTTCCCGTTTATAAAAAAAACATAAAAAACATAAGAAATAATATAGTATAAAAATAGCATTTTTATACAGGTGATTTATTTTGTTCTTTCTCGGCTTCCTGTTCCCATGCACGCCAACTCGTGCATGAGTTCTACTTCTTTTTTGACATTCATTATCCCTTTTTCCTTCCCTTTTTTTTGGATCACATCTGGGTAGGTAGGTTTAAACTATGAGAATACTGTGTAATACTACTTCAGTCCTAAAGTACATACAGTAGACGATTTGTCGTCGCCTCTGTCCTGCATTGTTGTCTCTACGTTACTCATGGCATTCTGTTTAATTCTCCTTGAATTGCATGCATTCTTATTTTCTGACTAGTTCTTGTACCGCTCGTTCTTATACCGCTCGGGTAGTCAGGCTCCATTGTATAGGCTACTACTGCTTCTACTATGTTTATTTTGATGGATTTATGTCTTTCCGAACGACTCTGATGATATAGTTGCCTTAATTAGCTCTGCAGAGCTACCAAGAAGGCTTAATGCATCTTCAAAGTGCTGAACGCAACTTTTAGAGTTTTATTTTTTGTTTTCATTGTTCTGTGGATTTGTGTTAATAAACTTTATTATTATTATCATCCTCTCAGCAACGCAACCCTAAAAGACAGAATGACAGACAGAGAAACGGATTGCCGGATCCTCACCAAAATTTACTCCTCTGTTTCTCGGGACAGTCCAAACAGTTCCCATAGATATCGTAAATATCCTCCAATAACCTTTTGAGTGATGTTGCTAACTCACTGACAAACAAACAGAGACACAAGCGCCTGCAAAAATATTACGTACCTTCTTGACGAAGGTATTATGTATAGCAATTGGCCTGTAATGGGAAAAAATAAGGACTCATTGTGCTACAATCATCAGCTGTATGTGTTTGCTGCAGCACTTAATGTAGAAGCATTCCCATATTTGTTGATCGCAGCTCAAAATGTGGAACTAAAGGCGGGACCACACTAACGGAAAAGTTGCCCGGTCACTCAACTTTTCCTTTGGCAGTCAGGGTGCCGTGACTACGACTTAGGGCGTTTGAACGTCACACTAAAATTATGCGTCATTTCAACCTAAACTAACTGAAAAATAGGAGACATACTCATATCTTGATCACTGCCGTTTACCATAGAGTAGATAATGAAAAAAAATACTCATATTTTAATATTCTTTTTTGTGATCTAGCCATGTGCAAGCTGAAGCCTTGTCAGCAACAACGCAATCGGATGTAGAATTGCGTGGCTGTGCAACTTTTGCGTATAGTGTGCACCCGCCCTCTGAGGAACACCTGTACTGTGTTGTTATAGTCAAATGCTTAGTGTGTTGGTGTGTTTGATAACTTATCAGAAACACATTATACTCAGCGGTACGCAGACAAGCGCATTGTGTTCCTAATAACATCTCAAACGTGGAAACACAGTACGCATCATATGATAATTCACAGCACAATAGTTGCTATTTATATTACACTTTTCGTATCGAAAAACACAAATTGGAAAATGCTGCACTAATTGTCCCCAACCAGGAAGCAAAGTGCGAAATGGGAGGACATGTGAAACCAGCATCAAAGAGTGACGTCATCAGTGATGTCACAATCGACGAACGGAACAGCTGAACAGCCTCTGCGTATATTATACAATAGTGCCAAAAAGTTGTCAATCGCAAACTCCAAGCCCTTAAATACTTTAATATATGAGGAGAACAATATGCTTTTTGAATAATAAACGTAATTATTAATAGTAACTTGCAGTGGAGGCTGCTGGAGGCTATCACAACATCAGAGCTAAAGTCTGGGCAGTTATGGCGCCCTGATTTAACTGTTTTATTTGAAGTGAAGCCTTATTACACTTCATTATAAACTAATAATGCTCTTTTACCAAACTTTTTACAACGTATCGCCAATTTTTTCGGCTTAATGCATTCAACAACCCGCTCTTGACTGGTCAGCTGCTTGAGCTGCACTCATCCACACAACACAGTAAACTGGTTCTCTTCAAGCACGGAAAGTTTGAGCAATAACAGTTCTTATGGTTTCTTTTGCGTGAAGATATAACACTACTTTTATTTTTGTTAGGGCAAAGAACCCAACCAAGTCTCACTCCC
>LQNS02278070.1:39914930-39927559 GCA_001587735.2 Parhyale hawaiensis
CGAGCTCTTTGCAGATCTTGGTGTGCTGACTCGGCAGTTGTGTGTGCATGCTGGGCACCGTGGCGGAACTGCTTTCCTCAGAGATGAGGGGGGGGGGGGGTCTCGGGTTATTTGTTCCTTCCGTCAAATTGGCGCCATAGTTCGTAACCCGAGGGCGACTGCGACTACACTTGCTCATCTGGGGCCAGTTGGCCTATACCCGTAGCACAAACCAGTGCATGTGGGTTTCCCAGGTGAGGGTGTGGTCTAAGTTGACTTTACCTTTTACCTTTACCTTTGCATGATTGAGTACCATAACCTAAAGGTTGGGGTGCGAAAACGCCGTTGGTTCACTTCGAATGTGAAAAAACAGCAATGGGAAACATTTTTTATCGCATCTTCAACATCATGATTTACAAAACATGATACAAACATGGTAAAGAAACATATTTTATCTCATAATCAAGGGCTACTAATCTTCAACATCCTTTAAGCAGCAACCGATTCGACATGGCCACCAACTCTATCCAGAGTCCCCATTGCCGGCGCATGCCACCAACTGCTTTCCTGATGACGTCGGGATTACTCCTGAGGATATCCACATCTCTGCGAATGCAATCCCGCAATTCTTCTAAGTTTTGTGGGGGCGTGGTGTACACTCGGTTTTTGAGATAACCTCACAAGAAGTAATCGCAAAGCGCGAGTTCAGGTGACCTAGGGGGTCATTCAAAGGGATAATCCACAGTTACCCTACGCTCATTAAAATGTTCTTTCAGAAGATTTCAGACATCGATTAGACGGTGAGCTGGGGCACGAGACGGGGCCCCAACTCCCCGTTTAATCGATGTCAGAAATCTTCCAGTCCAAAAGGGCAAACCTATAGACCAGGATTGATGTTTCGGACATGTTAAGGCTCAGCAAATTAAACAATCTCATCCACTGTGTGTTACTCAAACACATTTTATGGGCGTATGGAACGTTACACTATCAGCAAGAAGCTTCCAGACTATAGTCTGCCCTTTTTATCAAGTCAGCTTGGGCATGGTCGAATTCGTCTACACATAGCCAATTGTATGGATAGTTCTAAGATTTCTCTATATGCAGATAGTGGGCAGGACTAAGATATGGGATGAACAACATCTCAGAAATGCCCATAGAATTGGCAACGCTGTAGAGGAATTTGACCATGCCCAAACTGCGTTGATAAAATGATCAGACTATAACCCTTCAGCAGAATATTTTTCTGGCAAACTGGATATATTTTCACGGGCGGATCGTGCCCAGTCTGGGGACCAAATTTCTGGCTCCTCGGAAGGAAAATAAAGGGGGGGATATGAGTAAGTTGTAACACTTACTACACTAGAGGACGCAATCCTCCTCCTTTTCCTCCTCCTCTGCCCCCCCCCCTTTATTATACATGAACTTACTGAAGTCATACGACCTTGTGATATAGCATAGGAAGTAGACAGCATAATTTCATGGTTAAATCATTTCTACAATGTTTCCAATTGTTACGAGATGACCATTGTGTTTGGCTGTCACCAAAATAACTCAAAAAGTAATGGACGGATCTTAATGAAATTTACAGGGATTGTTAGGTATGTTCAGAGAAACAGATGATTAACTTTTGGTGAAGGTCCGTTCAACTATGTGTTCGTTTGTTTGTGTGTTTGTCTGCCTCTTTTTCTTGGAAGCATAACTCAAAAGATTATGGACCGATCTTTACGAAATTTTCGTAAGTTTTTGGGGATAATATTACGATCAAATGACCAAATGATATGCGCGGAATTTGTCGGAAGTATTATAAAAATTAAAAGACAGAAATGACCAAATTTTGGTGATGATGAGTTTGCCTTTCATGTGTTTGACTGATATTATTGTGAAAATATTTGCCAGAAGTTACTCAAAAAATTAGCTAGAGATCTTTAAGAAAATTTCAAAAGCTTTTGTTACTGTCAAGAGGCACAAATGACCAAGTTCTGGTGATGGCGAATAGGAAATTCTAGCTTTAGGACCAATTTAAATTTTTCTCTAATATTGCCTTGCTTGGCGGAGGTATGCGCTCTCAGAGTGTTCTAGTTATTCACAGTTTACGTAGCACCACAGTAGCCAGGGATCGTTGCACCATCACCATCATACGGTTTTGCTGCAGGAAAGTCACTGGTCATGTGAGTACCTATATCAAACCTTGCAAAAAACTGCGTTCTGAGCAACTTGTGGCTTCTATTCTGTTCAGTAAAATAAAAGCCATGGGAAAAATTCTTAGCGATATTTCTATTTTTCTCTGGACTTTTTTTAAATAGATATTCAATATTTACGAACATTTTAGCAACTTTTTCCAATAAAATCCGAACCTTGGAGTCCACGCTAATAGCAGCTCAAATTCATCCATGAAAACGGCTAGTGGCTCTCAGTTCAATCCAATTGATGCAAGCTGCCTGCGGTACAACGACAACATGATCATGGTCTGGCCGCCTTCTTCACCTGATTGTATCCCTGCTGAAAATATCTGGACAATTCTCAAGCGGTGCCTATATATAAAGATGCACGACAATTTTCTTCAAACGATGAAATTTGACATCAGTCAGGCTCATGTAGAATCATTCCTTTCTGCACGGTCAAGGACGTCACAGCATTGATTAATGTGCAGGGCTATGTTCTCAATATTCTCCGTCAAAGTCCAAAGATCTGAAACTTACTAAGAGAAATCTCGTGGAAAACACCAAGTTTCTTTCATAATAGACCATGATCTTTACTGAGTAAGATCAGCTAGAGCAGTTTGAGAGCGTATACTTCTTCCAAGCTAGGCAATGTTAATGAAGAATTTAAATTGGTCGTGAAATTCGGATCTCTTCTTTATCAAGACCAAAATTTGGTCATTTGTGCCTGGTGATGGCAATAACAGCTCTTTCAATTTTCTTGAAGACGCGTCTGTAATTTTTTAAGTTATGTCCTGATAAACTTTAGTCAAACACCCAATACTTACAAACCAATCATTACTAAACTTTTATCATTTGTGTCTTTAAGCATTTCTATCAATTACTTCAAACTTCATGAAGAACCATCGATAACTTTTTCAGCCATACTTCTGACAAATAATACACAAACGGACAAACCAATCATCACCAAAAACTTAATCACTTGTGTCCTTTAACATGTTTAGCAAATCTCACATTCTGAGAGTGCATGCTGAACCCCTCAGCAACGCAACACTAAAAGACAGAATGACAGACAGAGAAACGAATTGCCGGATCCTCACCAAAATTTACTCCTCTGTTTCTCGTGACAGTCCAAATAGTTCCCATAGATATCGTAAAGATCCGCTAATAACCTTTTGAGTGATGTTGCTCACACACAGACTCAGACAAACAAACAGAGAGACAAGCGCCTACAAAAAATATTACGCACCTTCTTAACGAATGTAATATGTATAGCAATTGGCCTGTAATGTGAAAAAAATATGAACTCATTGTGCTACAATCATCAGCTGTATGTGTTTACTATGTTTACTGCAGCACTGAATGTAGAAGCATTCCCATATTTGTAGATCGCAGCTCAAAATGTGAAACTAAGGGCGGGTCCACACTAACGGAAAAGTTGCCCGGTCACTCAACTTTTCCTTTGGCGGTCAGATTGCCGTGACTACGACTTAGGGCGTTTGAACGTCACACGAAAATTATGCGTCATTTCAACCTAAACTAACTCAAAAATAGGAAACCTTGATCACTGCCGTTTGCCATAGAGTAGATAGTGCAGGAAACTAGTCATATTTTAATATTCTTTTTTTGTGATGTAGCCATGTGCAAGCTGAAGCCCTGCCCGCGACAACGCAATCGGATGTAGAATTGCATGTCTGCGCAACTTTTGCGTACAGTGTGCACCCGCCCTCTGAGGAACACCTACACTGTCTTGTTATAGTCTAATGCTTAGTGCGTTGGTGTGCTTGATAACCTATCAGAAACACATTGTACTCAGCGCTACACAGACAAGCGCATTATGCTCCTAATAACATCTCAAACACGCAAACACAGTAAGCATCAAATGCTAATTCACAGCACAATAGCTCCTATTTATTTTACACTTTTCGTATCGAAAAACACAAATTGGAACATGCTGCACTAACTGTCCCCAACCAGGAAGGAAAGGGCGAAATGGGAGGACATGTGAAACCAGCATCAAAGAGTGATGTCATCAGTGATGTCACAATCGACGAATGGAACAGCTGAACAGCCTCTGCGTATTCTATGCAATACAGAGTCACAAACTTCAAGCCCTTAAATACATCATTATATGAAGAGAACAATATGCGTTTTGAACAATAAATATAATAATTAATAGCAAATTGCAGTGGAGGCTGCTGGAGGCCATCACAACATCAGAGCTAAAATCTGGGCAGTTATGGCGCCCTGATTTAACTTTTTCTTTGAAGTGAAGCCTTATTACACTTCATTATCAATTAATAATGCTCTTTTACCAAACTTTCTACAACGTATCGCCAATTTTTTCGGCTTAATGCATTCAACAACCTGCTCTTGATTGGTCAGCTGCTTGAGCTGCACCCATCCACACAACACAGTAAACTGGTTCTCTTCAAGCACGGAAAGTTTGAGCAATAACAGTTCTTATGGTTTCTTTTGCGTGAAGATATAACACTACTTTTATTTTTGTTAGGGCTAAGAACCCAACCAAGTCTCACTCCCAAATACTCCGATTCGACGATGTGACGTCATTCGTCAACCTGCGGTCACAGCTAAGTTTTATTTTAATCTCATTGAGTCCTCCCGTTGCACTTTCTGTTTCTTCGCCGCAGCACACAGAGTAACTAGGAAACAGGTGAAGCCAGCACCATAATCCCAATTTGTTTTTATTGTACGTTTCGTTAACGCGAACTGGAACATAAACACAGCACAAATATTCTACATTTGTTCCACATCATACGCTGCGTTTAACATACATTAGAACATTTTTGCACAAAGTGTCACAACTAACATGGTAAGCAACTGATAAACACAACACAAATATTCCACATTTGTTCCACATTATACGCTGCGTTTAACATACATTAGAACAATTCTGCTCAAAGTGCCGCAACAAACATAGTCAGTAGACAGCTGATAAACACACCAGAACAATCAGTAGTGGCGAATTCTCTCCCATTTTCCGCTGAGATCAACTCGCCCTGGAATATTTCTCTGCTCCGAGCGCCCATTGCTGCAGAGAAAGCAACTAAGGGCGCCGAGGCGCCTCCCCCGATCTCCAAGGCGCTCCATCTGAGAGCTGCGCAAGAGCTTTAAAAGTCATTCCCGGGCGAGCCAACACGGCCACTTTCATTAAAGTTTGTAATGGATTTTAAGAATAAATCGCAGTCGAATGTAACTGGCTGCAGTTGTTCAGGACGTTTGGGAATGGCAAGAAGGAGCCATGACTGCCTCTATTATGGATTGTGGTTAACACTCACAAGCAATGGTATGGATACAACTCGACTTACGGAATACTATAGAACGCAAGAGGGAACTTCTATGGCAGAATTTTGAAAGGGAGCTCAATATTCGCGGCAGGCCTCCCATTAGCCGTAGCATAGCAAGCAAATATAGAGGCGGCAGTGCAATGTGAAGGAAGACTGGAAATTACAAATTAGTGCTATAAGCATTAAAATATTTGTTTTGATGGTTTGTCAGCGAAAAATAGTATCGTACTGAAAAGCTACCAGCTGGAGATATTCTTACCCTTACTGAAATCATGGGCTAAAATAGTTTGCAAAATAAAAGTTCATGGGCTAAAAATTTTGTTGCATTGTCAAAATCACCCGCTCATGATGTTACTAATCGCATTGCAATTTCATAAGCCTAAAATATTTGTGAAGCGAAAAGTTCTTCGGCTAAAATACCGTACATAGAAGGGAGTTGAAAATTTAATAAGAAGCGGAATGTTTCATCAGCAAAATATACTGGATGCCTCACAATATCCTATTCGTTACTATACTTATATAATACAGTCCCTGTTTATTATGGAGAATGTAGGAAGCTTTAAGATGCCTGCTAGTAGGTCATAATATGAATAAGAGATACGGCCGTGAATGTCACTGCAAAAATATCTCAAGTCTAGAGGGCTGAACCAACTTTTGGTTTCTTATAAAGCTACAGACATTGATCCGGCAATATAAAGTTCACACTCTGAGGCATAGACTTATTATCGGTGCCTTCAATTTAGCACGTGCGGAATTTCAAGTCCAGGCGACCAGCAGGCCCGTTTACATTGAGTTTCAGGCAACAGTCTGATTACAGCGATCCAAATCGATGACTCAGGAGTGAACTTCTGAGCAAGTAAAATCTAATTGCATTAAATTGTCTCTCAGTAGATGGCAGTGGACGACTCGAATACGCCCTATGTAACGAGGTGTAACAGCGTCCTCTGAAGTACTGGAGGAGAAGTTCCATTACCTCTCAATAAACGAAGGTCATGAGGCCTTCAAGCTCGTCTTCCGAGAGCGACTCCGTGTCTTTTTTTTTTTACTTTGGAAAGAACCTGCAGCTTATCAGCCATAAATCCACACGGCTAATTTACGATCAATCCCTATAATCATTATCGAACAATCCTAAGAAGATTGCAGCCGTCAAGGCAGAGACGATGGAGGGCAGAAATATGGCTGGACAAAGCGGGTGTGTTCGTCAGTCTGTGTGTGTTTCAGTGTGGACTTAGGGGCTCCGCCTGTGGCCTGGAGAAGTCCCTCTTAGCCATGTGGCTACGCTTGTGGTGGGGAAAAGCCAGGGCGTCCTGTAAAGTATACTTCAAGAGGCCATGGTTGAGCCCCCATAAACGATCATCTTTCGTCTAACGCATGCACTTCCCAGCGTTCGAATGTAAACACAGCGGTGTGTCTATCGCAAGCTTTTTTGAAAATGTATTAAACATCGCATCGGCTGGCTGGCATGTCGCAAGCCTAGCTCTTGAGCGAGTAAAAATTCAGAAAGCTGTGTTTGTATTTAGCTCAGTGCACACGTAGTAATAAATTCGAACACTGAGAAGTAAAAACAAAAGAGAAATGAAAATAATTTGATGCGGACTTTAATTAAAGTACAAGATACCCAGAAAAAATTGTGAGCAGTGCAGGAAGGCTACGTTTTATGTCATCTCAGTTCCTGCAGTTCTCCTAGTTGGTTTCAAAATTCTTAGTACCAGCTGTACAACACCTACAGTATATACCTATATACAAGCTTCATTAAAAAGAATGCCGTATTTGGTTGATAAAACTTCTTTATTAGTTTTCTCGTACAAACGAATAGTTAAAATGGTCTGTTGGTTCGTCTGATGCAATACCTAGCCAAAACTGTGCTCGTCGTAGCTGCTGTTGGTGGGTTCGGTGACGCGTTTCGATCAGGCATTACCTGCATTAGAGAAGGGCTGCTCATAAGATACTCTGATATACAGTACGTTACCTTTGATTATGCAAATACAATTTTCTTACTTATATTTCAAGACAAGTGTCAAACATTTAAAAGGTTAATAGTAAGTTAGTGCAGAGGTACGTTGTAACTATAAAAACAATTACAGAAAAATAAAGCGGAATCATTTCCCACGTTTTGGCAACATTTGCTTATCGCACGGGGTTCTGCTGTTACCCCAGATTATGCAACATCACTCTCTAGTCAACATGGGCAAGAAATACGGTTTAAAAAGTGAAGAAAAGATCAAAGTGACCTTGTTATTGGCTTCTGGTAAGACAACACTCGAAGTTTCCAAAGAATTACAGCGTGATGACCGAACAATTAAGGCTTATGCAATTGAAGGACTGTTCGGGATATGTGACATTTGAAGGTTTCTATCGCTAGTAAACAACTTTCTACAAGTAAGGCGATATTTGAAGACGCTGGAGCCCCAATACTAAGCAGAAAGACAAGATGTGAGGTTCTGCAGAAGCTAGGGAAAGTGAAAAAGGCAATTACACGACCACTTCTAACAAAAACTCATAAACAAAACAAGGTCAAGTGGGCTGAGGAGAACATGAAAACTGATTTCTCCAATGTCATATTTACTGACGAATGCAGAGCCACTCATGATGGTCCAGATAGATGGGCGTCTGGATGGGTCATCCATGACCGACCTCAACAGACACGGCTTAAGCGTCAACAAGGTGGTGGAGGCATAATATTTTGGGCCGGGATAGTAGGTGACACCCTTATTGGTTCATTTGAATGGCAGAAGGAGTTAAACTGAATGCAGAAAGGTACTGCCAGTTTTTTGAAGCCAACTTGATTCCATGGATTGATGAGCAAACTATCGCACGCAGATACAAATTGGTATTTCAGCACGATAACGCTCCCTCACACCGAGCACGTTGCACTGCTAACTGGCTTGCGGATGGAGGATTCAAATCAAAAAGGATTATGACTTGGCCAGCGAATAGCCCCGATTTAAATCTCATTGAGAACCTCTGGGCAATGATCAAAAGGAAGATCTATGAAGGTGGTCGGCAGTTTTCGAGCAAAGTAAGCCTGTGGAAGGCAGTAAAAACAGCTGCAGATTCTATTCCACCATCTGGAATATCAAAACTGACAAAGTCTGTTGATAATCGCCATACAAAAATCATGAAAAATGGAGGTTGCCATGTTCAAAATTAACTTGTTATGCTTACCACTACTGAACACTTATTTCAGTGTTTATTTGTTTTGGTTATAATTTCTTGGTTTTGGACGTTCATTAAATATATTCCTGTTCACTTGTATTTATTTCCTCTTTATGACGTTTTTATTAGCTTGTTGAATAGTCTGAGGTAACAGTAAAAAACACGTAAATAAGCAAATTGTATGATAAACTTAACCAATGGCTAAATATTTATTTTACAAGTGCTGTTTATATTGGTAACATAGCCATGCATTTAGTTAATATTGATATTTCAAAGTTAGACACTCATCTTGAAAAATTAAGTAAAAAAAATTCTATTTGCATAATCAAAGGTAACGCACTGTATATAGATCGGTAACTTGAAGTAAAAAATTATAACCTAAATAAAAGAAATGCATAAAACGGGATGAATTATAGCAAGGTCTTCCTGCACTGTTTAGACAAATCTATTCTATTTAATCATTGCTGTGAGTCTTAAATAGTGATTTTTTAATTTGTGTAGGAAGGACACTTACAGAGAAAATAATTCATTTGACCCTCTGGATAGCAGACATGACACAACATGTATCCTGTAGGACTTCAAATATGAAAACTCACTCATTTGCAGTGCCAGTAAAATTGCACAATGACATGTCTCCTTCGCTTTGTGACATGTTACGAGACTTGGCAGCATAGTGTAGACGTGAACGACTTCTACATGCAAGATTTCGAAGCTGATACCACCTATCTTAGTACTGCTACCTCTAGACAAAAAAAATTAAGCAAAGAAACATTGAACAAATCAAGGAGCACACTTTTGCTTGAGCTGGTGTGGCTGTCGTGTATCAACACAACGCAGTGTACACTCAAGAAAAGCAACACCAGCAATCTCTCAGTGCCAGCTCGCCTAGGCGTACCATGCGTCTCCCCGTACGGCTGTCAGCCATATTAAGCTTCTATTACGGCACAGTCATTTGTTCGCTCCGCCCGCCCATTAATGTTGGCAGTATTTATCCCAACCTTCATAGGGTTCCTCCTCTTTGTTTTTCTGCCCTCATGCGCTGCTAGCTGTGCTCCGTCTGATGGTCATGAAATTATTGTGGAACAGCTCTTTGGTATTAACAGGCATCACTTTAAAGCATCCGGCACAAAGGCCTTGGTTCCGTGTGATTGCCTTCCTGGTCCTGGTGCTGATGATGATGAGGAGGAGGAGAAGGAGAAAGAGAACGAAAGGCAGCTGGCAGTTGTGGAATTGCATAGAGTGATGGTGACTGGTGAGATTTTGGACGCTGTTTTTCATCCATTCGGGAGTAGCAAGCAGTAGGGCACTGAAGATAGTTAAGAACATGCCCTGCCTAACATGGTACGGAACAAGTAAGATATACTTTACTTACACACACACACACATAACACAACAGGCCTTGCCAAAAACCTTCGTTTATCTTTATCAGGGAATGAGAGTTATGCTTAACAGTTTGTTAATAAAGATTTATGATCAAGATTGGAAAAATATTCCTTTAATATCTTCAACAGTTCCACCTTAGCTAAAGGTATACAAAAGAATACCTGGACTCAGAATCTGCCCGACGCATCTCACGGGCAATATAAACGGCACGACCGTTAGTACAGGAGATGCTACTTAAGTATAGATAACATTGTACCGTAATGTAGATCTCCACTCACGCCACATGTGCACTGCTGGTGATGGAACAGGTGGTGCTGTTCACATGCATATGGCCACGTAACCTAACCCTCCATTCCCTTCGCAGAAGTGTAGCAAACCTGTTTATTTTTTTTCGTAGAACGCCCAACAACCTTCCAACAAAATAATTGAAGGGTTGAGTGCAAATAAGACGTTGAATCTTCATTGTATTTTGTAGTATCGCAGACCACAAACATGACCCAGGAGCCTAGTCTGCAGAAAACTTAAATACAGCGGCCGAGCCTAGTACCTGGCGCAGACCAGCCACTCGTCCCTCCTAAACTGAAAAAGTAGTTTTGACATCGTAGAAGTTCGTTATCTTTCGGCCCCATTCCAGTGTGGCCTACCTAAGTACAGCATTTCCCTCCAAAAGGCTCACAACATGACTCGGCCCTTGAGAGCTTGGCCCAACCTGATATGGTATGTTGCTTTTGGAAGATCCGCCTTTTCTGAAACAAGTCCGTTAGGCCCTCATAATTTTATACACGTATAAGGGAAAGCTATGTAACTCTCGTTTGCACACTGCATCATAATAGACAAACCATAATATGTCAATGTCAGAAAGCGTAGGTTCCCTCTACATATGCTGACACAACCACAAATATCTATGCACAGATACTCAAAGCTTTCCTGCCGAGCGTAATGGCTAAATAATATAATACTTAGTGCTTACCAAAGACAGACCACTCTAGCCACAGAAATCTGATGTGGCCGAACTTCTATATAGGTAGTTGGAGAACGATTATGCAACGCCTTTATGTAGAAACTATTCCCTTTTCTGCATTTTGTGTCGAGGCTTGACAGATGCACAGCTGGTGTCGCAACAGATGGTGCCGCTCACATGCAGCTGGCCACGTAACCAACCCTCCACTCACTCCACAAACGCACAGTTGGTGCCGACCGGANAAACGGATGGACATATCTTCACCAAAAGTTAATCATCTGTTCCTCCCAACATACCTAACAATCCCTGTAAATTTCATCCAAATCGGTTCATAACTTTTTTAGTTATCCTGGTGACAGACAAACAGACAGACAGACAGACAGACAAACACGGCGAAAACATAACCTCCTTGGCGGAGGTAATAATACTTAGTGCTTACCAAAGACCGACCACTCTAGCCACAGAAATCTGATATGGCCGAACTTCTATATAGGTAGTTGGAGAGCGATTATGCAACGCCTTTATGTAGAAACTATTCCCTTTTCCATTTCTGCATTTTGTGTCGAGGCTTGACAGATGCACAGCTGGTGTCGCAACAGATGGTGCCGCTCACATGCAGCTGGCCACGTAACCAACCCTCCACTCACTCCACAAACGCACAGTTGGTGCCGACCGGAACAGGTGGTGCCGCTCACATGCAGATGGCCATGTAACTTAGCTGACCAGTGCTGGGCGGAAGGCCACTACGACAGTCCAGGATGTTACGACTTGTGATGTATGAGACCATTTGCTGGTGGCCAGTATCGCATCTCGCTGAGCAATAGCCCAGCGCAGGGCGACAGTGCCATTCTATATTAACACATGTATCTGTTAAATGGTGAGACTGGGACATATCATCGCTTGCTTCAGGGCCACTAAAGGAAATGGCGGGCTGAGATATCGTGGAAACTGCGTCGTGGGCAAAAGGAGAAGCTCTCGAACTGAAACAATAGAAGAGCAAATGTTGTCATTTGGACACTGAGAGTGGCGGTGCGGGGTCAGCCGCGGAGTTAGCTTTCAACCTTTATAAAATAGTTTGGAAGGAAGCATTAGTAGATACGAGCAATGAATACCCAAATAGTGCATGCTGAATGACGGACAGCAACATGTGGACAATAAGTGGAAAGCTGTGACGAATCGTGCATTGAGACCAGAGGGGCCGACCTCACCAGTATATGGAATTAATAACACAAATATAAGAATACATCCTAAATAATCATCATTTTACGGTGAAGACATGAATTCAGCATAGAAAAATGCTTCTCCACAAAATAGGTTCCTAACCCATGCCGACGGGCCCCACCATTACACAGAGCACGAGCCCCCACTGCATACTACTATCCAGTAGATAATAATACGCATGCAATTTGTTGCTCGCTTGGTGGGTTGGTCAGTCTCTCCGTCACGATTTTAATGATTCAGATAGCAGAAAATACATCAACTGGATAACAAGATGAGGTGGCAGGAAATTTGAATCGTAAATTATTGTAACCGATAGATTTTAATAAGCTCGAGCTACTGTAGTTTTTGAAGTATTCATCGCTTTCAAGCACTTCCAAGCATTTCAAACTAATATTCGTGCTGTTATTTATGAGTTTGCTCTCGCAAACTCATGACAGGATAACTTTCGTTACTCTAAAGGAA
>LQNS02278070.1:40024492-40045483 GCA_001587735.2 Parhyale hawaiensis
GTTCTGAGAACACCACAGGCGTCTTGTGAAACTTATGGCTCTGGTGAGGTCTCTGGCCGCTGAGATCTCGGTGTTCTGAGAACACCACAGGCATCTTCTGAAACTTATGGCTCTGATGAGGTCTCTGGCCGCTGAGCTATCGGTGTTCTGAGAACACCACAGGCGTCTTGTGAAACTTATGGCTCTGGTGAGGCCTCTGGCCGCTAAGATCACGGTGTTCTGAGAACACCACAGACGTCTTGTGAAACTTATGGCCCTGGTGAGGCCTCTGGCCGCTGAGATCTCGGTGTTCTGAAAACACCACAGGCGTCTTGTGGAACTTATGGCTCTGGTGAGGCCTCTGGCCGCTGAGCTCTCGGTGTTCTGAGAACACCACAGGCGTCTTGTGAAAATTATGGCTCTGGTGAGGTCTTTGGCCGCTAAGATCTCGGTGTTCTGAGAACACCACAGGCGTCATGTGAAAATTATGGCTCTGGTGAGGTCTTTGGCCGCTAAGATCACGGTGTTCTGAGAATACCACCAGCGTCTTGTGAAACTTATGGCTCTGGTGAGGTCTTTGGCCGCTAAGATCACGGTGTTCTGAGAACACCACAGGCGTCTTGTGAAACTTATGGCTCTGGTGAGGTTTCTGGCTGCTGAGATCTCGGTGTTCTGAGAACACCACAGGCGTCTTGTGAAAATTATGGCTCTGGCGAGGTCTTTGGCTGCTGAGATCTCGGTGTTCTGAGAACACCACAGGCGTCTTGTGAAAATTATGGCTCTGGTGAGGTTTTTGGCCGCTGAGATCTCGGTGTTCTGAGAACACCACAGGTCTCTTGTGTAACATATAGCTCTGGTGAGGTCTCTGGGCGCTGAGATCTCGGTGTTCTGAGAACACCACAGGCGTCTTGTGAAAATTATGGCTCTGGTGAGGTTTTTTGGCTGCTGAGATCACGGTGTTCTGAGAACACCACAGGCATCTTGTGAAACTTATGGCTCTGGTGGGGTCTTTGGCCCCTGAGGTCTCAGTGTTCTGAGGTAGCTGCTTGTACATCAGCTACTAAGAAAAATAAACACAAAAGTTTTTTCAAGTTTCTGCACCACGATGTGAAGATACGCAGAGTTCCTCTGAGTCCCTATGCCACGATATACAAAGTGGCGCTTCTTACAGTCGCTGTAGCATGGCACAAATCAGTAGCACTTTTGTGTGGAGCCCGATGCTGAACGCCCGATTCCAGCAATTTACCATTTTTTATTTCAGCCCTGCCGTCTTTTTAGAATTATGGACCTGGCCAATTTGTTATAGGCGTTACGGTGACCAGTCTTGCGGCCTTTTCTATTATTACTAAAACTATATTTTTTAACCCGGGCGCAAGGCTGCAAGATCACATCATTGCATTTTTGTTTAGAGCACTCTGAGAGTGCATACCTCCGCCAAGTAAGGCAACGGTTACGAAAATTTATATTGGTTGTGAGACTATGATTTTTAACAGCAAAATCTCATCATTTGTGCCCTTCAATAGTGTTAATAGCTTCAGTATTGTTTTGAAGATCCGTTCATATCTTTTTGAGTTATGCTGCTAACAAGCATAATGACAAACATGAGTCAGACATACAAACGAACACCCCGATCTGCATCAAAATTTGATCATTTATGCCTTTCAACATAACCAACAACTCCCATAAATTTCATAAAGATCCATCTATTATTTTTTTAGTTATTGTGCTAACAAGCATAAAATTAGAAACAGTGATAAGCAAACCGATCGTTACAAACATTCAGTCATTTACTTTTCATAATATACCTAACAATTCATGCAAATTTCATGGAAATCAGTCCATAGCTTTTTGAGTTATAGCTTGGAGAAAAATGAGGCAGGCTGACAAATAAACAAACGGATAGACGGATCTTCACCAAAAGTTAATCATCTGTTTCTCTTAACATACCTAACAATCTCTATAAGTTTCATCAAAATCGGTCCTTAACTTTTTGAGTTATTTTGACGACAGACAGACAGAGAGGCAGACAGACGGACACACAAACCCCTCAGTGGCTCAGTCCACGCCTCAGTGGCTGCCGCAGCGACAATACACAATAATTGTGGATTCGAATTTGCTCCCAATCCGCCATATTCACCAAACCTGGCCCCCACCGACTTCCATCTTTGTCCTAAATGCGAAAGCCTTGGCTGGTCGCTATTTTGCCACGTTATAGCTGCAGTCGAAGGATTTCTTCAGTCCAAAACAAAAGAGTTCTTCAACACCGTGATAAAATCACTTCTTCGCTGTTGGAGCAACTGTTTAGTCCATCTTGAAGGGACAATGCTAAAAAATAAAATCCTTTATCCTTTTCAGTTTTTTCGATGCTCAAAACATTTCATACACTCCTCGTATATCATCATGTGCGGCCGTTCTCCAAAAGTTAGACCTGTCACTTATTGACGTTAGACTAACCAGACCTGGTAAATAATCAAGACAACCTCTCTGACACCACACGTTCAGTCCATAATATACAGTTATATACTGTACCTGACGTGTTGTGCGGCTGACGTGTTTCATGCTTTAGATAATCCCATAATAGTTATTTATAATAGTTGTGTTAAGACGTAAGTTGTTCACTAAAAAACTGCATCCCCCCCCCCCCAACTGATACACATTTTAAAGAAGGAACCCTACTGATCAGCTGCCTCCTCCCCTTTGATACGCAAATCATGTGCTCCTTGCCTGGAACAGAAACGAGTTCTGGAGGAAGACGACTTACACTTCACGTCTCGGCCTTGTGTCCGTACGACAATTTATGGCCGCTGTTCGTACTCTTGACGGCCATCCAAGGACCAATTCATCATAGAATTAGCTCTATAGTTATTTGGCGGTGTCAGCAGCAGCAGCTGCTGTGAGCCAGCGATCCCTTGCGTACGAATTATGTTGAGAGGAATGTTGAGGTGAAGAGGAGGAACCCACTTCGTTCTGGTACTGGCTGATTTTGTGGTAACGCATAAATAGTGTCACTTCTGAGGCGAAACCGCAGGTTTTTATCGTCTTCAGCTATCAGAAATTTGTGACTAAATGGCGCTCCGAAGAGGCTGCAGTTGGACGTGGTCAGTGAAGCAACGAGCGTGAATAGTAACGTAACCACGTTCTGTAATTACATCTTTAATTTAAGTACTGCTTCAGTTGTGATGTAACAAGTTTTTGTAACTGCATCATGAGTTTAAGTACTGCTTCAGTTGTGATGTAACAAGGTTTTGTAATTGCATCATGAATTTAAGTTCTGCCTCACTTACAATGTAACAAGGCATTGTATTTATACATAATGGATTTAAGCACTGACTCAATAGTAACATAACAATACCTTGCAGTAATATTATGAATTTCATCGGTCTCAAAGGAGGTAGACAGGCAATCGTAAATCGTATATAAAGGAATCAAATTACTCTAGGAGCGATGCAGTCAGGCTCTACAGTAATGAAACGTAATAGTTACGTAAACATTAGGGTTTCTTAATGTAATATAATCAGGTCAATACATGCTTAGAAGTGCGCCTAGAATATTCTATGAACATAAACAACTTTTTGAGAGACCTAATCTGTGAGGAATTAGTTAAGTTAACAATGCGTGAGTTTGGCTTTCCGTTGCTTTCATATCCTGCAGAACAAAAATCATCGAAGCTAAAAAATTTTTTATTTCCTCATGGAATATAAGAAAATTTTATAGAGCTAGATCTGCACTCCGAGAATGCAAACCTCCGTCGAGCAACACAATGTTAAAAGATAGAATGGCACACAAACAAAGCGACAAAACGGACCTACGGATCATCATGACCGTTCTTTCCTCATGACCTAACAAACAGTTTCTGTAAATTTCATGAAGATCTTCCTATAACTGTTTAGGTTATGTTGCTAGCAGAGAAACAGATAAGTACACCCAGACAAACGCATAACCTCCTTAGCAGAGATTATTACTGGTAGGAATGCTCCGATGCCCGCGGCTGCTTGTTCCTTCCTCGAATTATGAAGATGAGTGCAGGGCGCCTTCGAGTCGCTCAGCGTGAGTGAAATTATCTAACCAGGTTAGCTTCAACTTCTGCGAACTACATTGTTGAACGTATTTGCTTTATCACTTTCAGTCAAGTCGTGCGTTTTAATCAGACAAATTAGCTGATCAGATTAGTTTCTGTTCTTCATAGTTGGCGAATCGAACCAGCTTTAGTGCATAGTAGCACTGAAAAATTAGGCATTTGCGGTGGCACAACTAACCGTCACGTAATAACAGCGTCCGTTTACTACATAAATATGAACTGACAGAGTCCACGTCAGAGTCATACGATTCGTTTGTTAGATCTAATAATTAACATTGTGAATAAGTGAATAATTTACTGTTTCTAGCTGAATGCCGGTGTTCCAGATTACGTTTGAAAAACCTCTGCTTCGTATTTTCACCAGAATTCGTATTATAAATTCTATCATAATTGTAGCTGTTATTATTATTTTAGAACATTCATTCTGCACTAAATAATTGAGCTTCAGTTTGTCCATATACATAAGCTATTGTCTTGAATATGAAGTCGACATGATAAAAATTTTAACGTTTCGGGATAATTTATCCCATCCCCAGAAAAATATAACCTATGAAAAATAAAAAATTTCTTTATTTCTAAAAAAAATCAGTGAAGGGAGTGTGGATGCTGTCGGAGCGAGGTCTTAAATGCGAATGAAAAGTGCTACGTGGAGGGGCTGGATGTCAGCTCCTCTTCAGTCGGCAGATGCGAGGCTAAGTAGGGACAGTGTGCAGCGGTACAGCTGAGGTCATAATTTTAGGCTAGGTCTTGTTCTATGGATGTGAAGGGACTCTAATGTTGTGAACACGATTGGGTTGGAAGATTCTATGATTGAGAAATTATTCCTGCTGATGAGATGGTTGTTTTGCTTGGCGTGTAGGCGGGGGGCTAAGTGTGAGGGTTTTGCAAGTGGTAAGCCGGTTCGACTGGATATACCTAAATTTTGGTCAATGCGGGCTTTAAAGAGTTGTCCAGTGCTACAGATGTAAGAGGCACTACAGGCCTGGCACTGGTAACTGTAGATAACACTGGACTTTAGTGGTGTGGGGGGGATTTGTCTTTACATTTTAAGTACGACCCTATGGTAAATGTGTTTTTGTAAGAAAATTTGAAGTTTATGTGTGGGTAGGCTTCAGAGAGGAATGCGTTCAAAGTGTTTACTGCACTAACGGAAGTTTCGTTGTAGTACGGAAGCGAGTGAAAGAGGTCCAATTTACGGTCCGAGGGTTTGTTAATGCCGGGATCGAACAGTTTGTCTAGGGACAATTTGTAGTAGTGGTCCAGGAGGTGGTGTGGATAACCGTTATTTTTGAAGAATGTTCGGAGAAAGCCAACTTCGTTCGAAAATGCAATGTAGGACGAAGACAAATGGTGTGCTCGAAATCGTAAGGTTTTCATTGCATTAATTTTAAATTTATCATAGCAGTGACTGAAAAACCGGTACCGAAGCCTAAGAATGTCGATTTTCTATAAACTCCAGTTTTTAATATGGAGTCTTAGTTAGTTACTAGAATATCTAGAAAGGCTAAAGAATTATGTAATTGGTTTTTGGCAGTGAAGTTGATGTTTGGATGTTTACTATTTAAGTAATGCAGAAATAAATCGGAATCTGTTTGATTGATGAATATGAGGAAAGTGTCATCTACGTAACGATTATAGTGGATACGTTTGAAGTCATTTGGGCAGTCGTTGAGACTGAGAATTTCAGGATGGCCGAGAAAGATATTTGGTAGAGAGGGACTACATCAGTCTAGTTCACTTTGTGCAATCCAATAATAAGAAATTCATAGATAGAAGCAAAATGTGTCCATAACAGAAAGTTGAATTCATTGGGAGCATCCCCAAACCTAACCTTTAAAACCTAACTTAACCTAACCTCTAATCGAAAATGGCAAGTCCTCTACAACATTCATCAAAAATAACGGCTAACCGGACCACCACCTGGACCACTACTGCAAATTGTTCCCAGACAAACTGTTCGATCCCGGCATTAACAAACCCTCATTAAGTAAATTGGACTTCTTTCACTCGCTTCCGTACTACAAAGAAACATCCGTTAGTGCAGTAAACTCTTTGAAACCGTTCCTCTCTGAAGCCTACCCACACATAAACTTCAAATTTTCCTACAAATACACATTTACCATAGGATCCTACTTAAAATTTAAAGATAAACCCACCACACCACTAAAGTCCAGTGTTATCTACAGTTACCAGTGCCAGGTCTGCAGTGCTGCAGTGCCTCTTACATCGGTAGCACTGGACAACACTTCATAGCCCGCATTGACCAGCATTTAGGTGTATCCAGTCGAACCGGCTTACCACTTGCAAAACTACTCACACACAGCCCCCCGCCTACACGCCGAGCAAAACAACCATTCCATCAGCAGGAACAACTTCTCAATCATAGACTCTTCCAACCTAATCGAGCTCACAACATTAGAGTCCCTCCACATCCATAGAACAAGACCTAGCCTTAATATTATGACCTCAGCTGTACCGCTGCACACTGTCCATACTTAGCCTCGCATCTGCCGACTGTACAGGAGCTAACATCCAGCTCCTCCACGTAGCTCTTTTCATTCGCATTTCAGACCTCCCCCGACAGCATCCACACTCCCCTCACTGATATAGAAATAAGGGAATTTTTTATTTTTTATAGGTTATATTTTTCTGAAGATGGGATTATCTATCTCGAAACGTCAAATTCTTATTATACCGACTTCATATTATTAAATAATCACCCTAGTTTAGTTCCTTTTGTCTATATGTTTATGCTCAGTTTGTCTAGAGAAATAAACTTTTCGCTCTTACTTCTTCTTAACCAGACTCAAACTTTGGTTTGTAGATGTGATATTTCAGTTTAGCTAGATATAATTTTTATCTAGTTGCTAGTGGCTAAGTTTATCTTGACATAAATCTCGTTTCCATATGCTCATACTTCAATTTATCTGGATTCTAGACGTGCTCGTAAATATTACCCGCTGCATCTGCTTGAGTTTTCCTAGATATAAGCTTGATTCTATAGTTACTTTTACTTCAATTCAGTTTTTCTAGATCTACACTTTGTTTAGAACCTTATGTTCGTTTATTTTTAAGTTTATCTAGATACAAACTTTTGCTTCTAGGTTCATATGATACGTTGCATCAATATGGCAATGAACTTTTCCTAGATTCTCGTGATTCAGTTTATCCATGTACAGATTTGCTGCTGGACACGTACCCTTCCATGAACTAGAGCAAGTAAATGTTTCTGTGTACATTTCAACTGAGCTAAAACAAAAACAAGCGTCCAGACAATACAATCGCAAGGATGTGTAGCAGAGTCTCCTATGTCTCTAACTAAACATCCATGACATGCTTAATGTTTTGTATCCTGCAGCGATAATGGAACATCAGTAGTTGACGCCAACGAATTTATCCACGTCGATTATTTCCGCTTCTGAGTTGGCTGCGCTCGCCAGAAAAATGATCCGAGATCGTTGAGGAAATTCGCTCCATTAATCTGGCCAGAAGCGTCTCTGTTTATCGCAGGTCTGTTTGTTGCTGCGACTGCAAGCGATTCCTGTGATATTTTCTGCTTCAGTCGATGCGGAAGGAACGGTTTGGAGCCATCGTGTCTCTGCGGGGCCAAACAAAACCGATCTGAGAAGAGGTCATCGCGTTGAGGAGCTCGACACTGTATAGAGTTGGAGCATAGAGTGGCCTGAAGTTGTAGCATTGAAGAGGTTTGCTATCGAGTGTCGAGTATGGCCTCATCGTATCGACTGTAGAGCAGTTTGACAGGACTGAGGTCATATTACTAAGGAGTTACACTAATTATTATAATTAGAGTGCTTTGCAATTGCCGCAGGAAAACAAAGTAACGAGTTAACATCCAACACCCATATATTTACGCACATATGCTGGGATTATTCATTACAGTGGGTTACCTTTGATTATGTAAATAGAATTTAGAATTTTTTGCCTAATTTCTCAAGATGAGTGTGTAACTTTGAAATATCAACATTAACTAAATGTATGGCTATGTTGCCAATATAAAGAGCTCATGTAAACAAATATTTAGCCATAGGTTAAGTTTATCATACAATTTGCTTATTTACGAGTTTTTTACTGTTACCTCAGATTATGCAATAAGCTAATAAAAACGTCATAAGGAGGAAATAAATAAAAATGAACAGGAACATTGTTATTAAACGTCCAAAACCAAGAAATTATAACCAAAACAATTCAACAAACACTGAAATAAGTGCTCAGTAGTGGTAAACATTAGAAGTTAATGTTGAACATGGCAACCTCCATTTTTCATGCTTTTTTAAGGCGATTATCAACAGACTTTGTGAGGTTTGATATTTCAGATGGTGGAACAGAAGCTGCTACTGTTTTTACTGCATTCCACAGGCTTACTTTGCTCGAAAACTGCCCACCATTTTCAGAGACCTTCCTTTTGAGAATTACCCAGATGTTCTCAATGGGATTGAAATCGGGGCTATTCGTTTGCCAGGTCATAATCCTTTTTGATTTAAATCCTCCATCCGCAAGCGATAGAAACCTTCAAATGTCGCATATCCCGAGCAGTCAATTTCCTCGTAGAGGCTCTATCCGGAGATTTCCTGTTGACTTTACCTTCAATTGCATAAGCCTTAGTTTTTCGGTTATGACGCTGTAATTCCTGGGAAACTTCGAGTGTTGTCTTACTAGAAGCCAATAACGAGGTCACTTTGAACTTTTCTTCACTTTTTAGACCGCATTTCTTGCCCATGTTGACTAGAGAGTGATGTTGCATAATCTGGGGTAACAGCAGAACCCCGTGCGATAAGCAAATGTTGCCAAAACGTGGGAAATGGTTCCGTTTTCTTTTTCTCTAGTTGTTTTTATAGTTATAACATACCTTTGCACTAACTTACTATTCACATTTTAAATGTTTGACACTTATCTTGAAAAATAAGTTTAAAAAATTGTACTTGCAGTATCAAAGGTAACGCACTGTACAGTAACTAAATCAATGCCTATGTAAAAGACTTTCATTTTGTGGCGCCCGTGCCCACTTAAATCAACTGAACTGTTACCGTAAAGCTATGAAATCAAATGCACCCTTCACCCCTGCATCTATTTACATACGTACACCTAACCAGCCACTTTACATCGTATATTGGCCCGGTCAGTGTATTACTTCAGCGGTAAGAGTGTTGAGCAATGCATATTATCGTTATGGATGATAAAAAAAATCCCTTTCAATTCAATGCATAAAAGAAGAGCACTTGAACTGTAAAATAAGGAAAGCAGAAGATAAAGTTGCATCAGCTAAGGATAAGATAATGAATTTGAGAACACTAACGTCTCCATTTGAGCACAATTATTGGACTAGTTTAATTTCGAACGAGAAATTAAACTCCAGTTTGGATATTTATAGGCTAACCGCATGTGAATTAAATGTGGAAACTGGCCTATTGTAGAAGTTCCTTCAAGATAGATGTGATGCAAAACAATTCCTTATTAACGATAATTCAGCTCCACACATGAGTATTAGTGCTTGTTTACATCCGCCACTAAACAAATCACCAAACGTGGAAATAGTAATGATTTTTTCCCCTGTAGGAGCCCTGTCATAAGCTGCACCGTCCGCACCCATCGGACGCAGGCTAAATAAAGACAGCGCCCCAGATATCGGCTTCCAAATTGAAAACAAAAAACAATGGCTTCGTTTCGGGACATGCACACATCACCACGAGATGAACAGCGTCTTTCCCTCATGGAAAAAATGTCCAAGTCGATCCTGTTGTGACACGTTAGCAGCTACGGCAGCATAAATATTATATTTGTAATTCACATGAACTAACAACTGAGGTATGATGCTGTCGGGACCACAGATGTACGAGGGCTGCCCCAGCTTACTGTAGTTTATTACGTCCGCCAAGGAGATTATGTTTTTGTTGATTTTGTCTGTCTGTTTATTTATCTGTTATTCTATTTGTTTGCTGTTTGTGCGTTTGTTTGTTTATTTATTTGTTGGTTGGCTTGTTTGTCTATCACCAAGATTACTGACAAAGTTATGGGCGGATCTTTATGAGATTCCCAGGGATTGATAAACGTGTTAGGAGAAACAGGTGATTGCCTCTTGGTAATAGTCCGCTCAACCGTTTGTTTGTCTGTCTCATTTTTCTTTGTATCATAACTCAAAAAGTTATAGACTTTTTTATGAAATTTACAGAAGTTGTTAGGTATATAACGAAAAGTAAATGACCCAGTTTCAGTGTTGACCTGTTTGTTCGTTTGCTTGTTAGTTGTTTGTTTCGGTGTTTGATTTTATGCTTGTTAGCAAAACAGCCAAAAGCTATTGACGGAGCTTTGTGAAATGTACAGGCATAGACCACACCTTACATTGGCTGGACATTGGCCCCTAAGGCAGATTTCGGTCCGCAATTGGGCCTGACTGCACGGTGCCGCAGACGCATTTTGAAATGTTCTCCCATTACTTTTTCATACTTTGTTTAGGCTCTTTGACTTAGTTCTTTTACATGCAATAATGACTAGCTAACCTGTACATTCTTCTAAAACTTCTATATGCAACAAGTTCACAAAAAAATACTAAGGTTTGAAGTGTGTGTAATTACATAGAGCAACTGTTTATGACATCCATTGATATTTGCAGCAAACTTATGTCGCAACAGTTAGTGAAATAAACAGTCTCATTTTGTAGAACAGAAGCCTCTCAAATTCGTGGTATCTATGCTCGATTTGCAATGAAATCCCAAGTAAACATCTGATGGAAATGTCAATGAAATATATTTCATTATACGAGCTAAGTAAGATAATCAGAACAGACAGCAGAGCTGAAGGATGAGTTGGAGCAACTGGGAGCCATAAAGTGAAGGAGCCCGGCAAACAGTGAAGTGATGAAGTGCTGACCGCCAGAAAGTGATCTGGCATTGTAGGCAGTGAAATGATATAGCATTGGCAGCAGTGGAGTGATATAGCACTGACAGCCGTGAAGTGATATTGCATTGGCAACGGTGAAGTGATGTAGCTTTGACAGCTGTTAAGTGATAGAGTATAGCATAGGCTGCCCTGAAGTGATGTTATGTAGGCCACTGTGAAGTGATTTAACTCTAGCAACCATGATGTGTTTCAACATAAGTAACCAAAAAGTGATGCAACATAGGAAACCAAGAAGTGATATAACGTAAACAACCACAAAGTGGTGTAATTTACCTAGTCAGTTATGTGAAATGCTATGGGCTATGGCATCACGATGTGCAGCTTTAGATGGTTTCAGTATAATGAAGGGTTGTGTCAGTCATAAATTGTTATATTTTAATATTTACTGGCTGTCTTGGTATCTTTATCTCATAGTTCAACATGTATTTTTAGTTCTTTGGTATATTTACTGTGGATTTAATTTATGTTTTCAACATTGCTGGTTTTTCTTAACCTCCTTTTTGTTGCGGCTAGTGAGATGAGGTCTACCGAAAGCTCTACATACATCACTTTCTAAAGTTATTGCTTCAAATGGAATGTGATATTAAATTAAATTACGTGTAGTATCTGTGAGCCAACTTTTTCTATAAAATTTTAATATTCCTAGAAATTATGATGAATTTTCTATTTTTCTTGGTGTTTGTAGGCATGATGTATCGCGTACTGAAGATGAATGATTGTAAATTTAGATTCCCTGCTCAGGACCGCATCCCTATATTTCTGGTACGACGAAGAAATTAATCTTTTTTTGAAGTCACTGTGATTATTAGAACTCATTTTATTAACACTAACGTAAATCGGTCTCCAGGCACAATTGCGAGAGGCCCGATTTCAGTGTCCAGTCAATGTATGGCGTGGTCTATGGTACAGGAATTGTTAGGTTTGCTAAAAGACATTATTGGTCAAAATTTTGTGATGATCGGTAATCTTGAACGGATCTTCAAGAAAGTTAAAGAAGCTGTTATTACTGCCAAATGCACAAATCATGTGCTGATACAGAAGAGGTCATAGTTACTGTTGCCTTGCTTGGCGAAGGCATGCGCTATCAGAGTGCTCTAGTTACTGTAGACTTGAATGCTGCTTCGACTACATTTTACTTATAGTGCCGTTATGTTAAACATTATGTTTTATTGTTTAAGGAATTGAGAGACATATTCAAGACAAAAATTTAACTACGTTTGATAATTTCCAGTCATTCAAAATATTATGCTTTATTTTTATGATTTTCCTGCTTTATCTGTTTTCTCTGCTCATACGAGTAGATTATGTACGACGCTCATTGCAACGCATTCTGTTTATTTAATATCTATATTGCTTCAACGTTATTTACTTTGCTCTGTTTGCTTATTCAACTTCGTTAATAGTTATTCTGCTTGATAGTGCCTTCGTACATTAACATTATTTCATCTTTTCTGGCAATAGATATTCTGCACTTTTCTGTTTTGCTAATATTTGTTCTGCTTTAATATTACATGTTGTTCTCTGTCAATATCTATTTTCAACAGTTCAGCTTTTAGCATAGTTTTATGGCTGTCGATTTAACTAATAACGAATACAACAGGTGGTCCAACGTAATATCAAATATTTTGCGCCAGTTGACGTTTGTGGCCAATTTTTGATTCTGGCTAGAACCAATTTTCCAGAAAAGGCGCAACAGGAGCTTTGAGCGCGGAATTCCAACGCGTTCTCGAAAGGAAGCCAGTAAATGCAACTCGCTAAATTCATCGAATGGCAATTTCATTGAATGGTAAATTCCTGGGGGTCAGTATCTCCAATTATTTTACGATGGTACGATGGCCATCGCCATCGTTCTTACAATGGCAATACCATCGCTCCATCAGCATCAGAACCAAAATTCGTCAATTTTCATCGGCGATGACCTACGATGAAATAACAGTCGGCGATGGCCATCGTAAGGCGTCACAATCGGCAATGGACCATCGCATTAACATATTTTAAAAATGCAAGCATCTCAGATCACAGACATCAAACAGCATCTCTTATAACCTCGGCGTGTGTGTGATTTTCAAACCAGTAATTCTGTTCTTAGCTGATAAAAGGTGCGAAATGTATGGCCCAGGTTACTAATTTACATTGTTAGATCTGGGAAATGTATTAAAATAAACTTTGTAACCCCCTCTTTGTTTTAATAATACCAAAAAAAATGAATGTTTCATACTCGGCATCGAAAGTACAACCGATGACGATGCCCATCGTATGCCATCGCCGATGGCATGTTCAGTCATTCCATATGACCATTTTTTTCCTCATAACACCATCGTCGATGGAGAAAATGGCCATCACCGATTGTTTGATACGATTTCCATTGGACCATCGTTTTCGCCGATGGATTTTTGCGATGTTCTATCGTAACATCGTAGTTTTTCCGATGGCGATGGTCTACACATCATCGCCATCGTATAATCGGCGATGGCCATCACGCCAGGCTCTGATAAATTCACGAAATGCTTACTCCATCAATCGGTTAATTCACAAAATGGTAAATTCATGAAATGGTAAATGTTCACCTGCACATACCATTCGATTTAATTTCCGTTTGATGAATTTACCATGCGATAAAGTTCCTTGTGGATGAATTTACAGTGAACTCTCACGAGTAGCTAAAATAAGCTTAAGCCGTGTGGACTCAACTCTGGCACGGACATTTTCCATGCTTTAGCTTCAATATTTCGAATTTTATAGTCCAGCTCTTGTGAGCTAAGTTTGCAGATATTAAACGTAGCTGTAACTCCATACCTTTGGCTAGGGGCCATGAAATAATTAAATATTTAAATAAACAAATAAATATTTATTGATCATGTATATAGAAGTTCACATTGTTCTTCATAATAGTGTTTTGATAACTTTCATTCCATTTAGCGCAATACCTACTTTATGCAGTATTATTTTCTATTCCGCCACATGCTGTAAATTTTCTCTTCAATAATCAAATAGAAAGCAGCACCCGAGCGCTTGCCGCGTTACGTTGTGTAAAAACTTTATTACGTCGGTCTGCATTATTCTACATTCACTTAGGAATATTAGAGACCTGCCTCGATCGTTAGGATCAGACCAATACCATCACGGGCAAGGAAACAGTAAGGTCGTTGGACGTAAAATGTCGAGTTATTATATTTTCTTATGGTTCTTTAAGAAGTAGTAATTTACTAATGAGTTCTGGCTTATTTTGAAGATTCAACTGGATGGTAATTCTGATTTTTTTTATTTAATAATTTGATGCTATTCGTTTCTAGCTTATTTTGCGGATCTCTAGAAAATGGAAGGCTAAGTTATTACTTAATCGCTTTTGTTATTTTAGTGAGGCGTTTTGCTGCTCAGCAGGAAAGACTCTGATTACATTAGTGTTTTAGAAATAGAATACTTGCGAGTAGGTACATATATAAAAACGTATTTCAGCACAATCAGTGCTTTGTATAGTGTTCTTGTTGCTAATGTTGCGACAGTATTCAGTTTTGTTGCAATTACTCCTCGCTTTTAGCTGTTGTAACAATAGTTATTCCATACAAATTTTTCATTTACTATATTTCCATTATTGGAAGCAGCGCTGTTTGGCTCCAGCAGTTAAGCTCGAATTTGTTCATACCCTTTTAATTTATGTAATATATTTAAATTTCTCGTTCATTCTAATCAAATTCAAACAACTATTAATTGCAAAACTTCCAGGGTTATTCAAAAGGTAAAATAATAACAAATTATTAGAAACAAATGTACTCATTGTAAATAATTAACAGAAACAGGAAATTTACAGGGATCAAAAATATTCATACCTAGCTTAATAATTAATTGCAGGGTAACCGGAAAAAAGCCCCGGTGGAAAAAACACCGTGAAAAAAGCCCCGCTGTCTCTTGATGCTATATTTGAGAGCTCTATTCATTTATGTGAATACAGCAGATTCAAGTAAATAATAATGATAATAATAATAATAACATTTATTTCTCATCAGGAAACTGTGTCGAACAAGGTTAGGACACAGTATCCTGAGGTTTTCATGCTTAGTACTAACTTAAGAATAATACTAAAACTAAACTATATTGTGCCGAGCTAAGTTTGACCCAGTATTTGCTGGTGCGAACGTGGGTTGCAAGAACCTTTGAAGTAGGTAATGTGAGGTTAAGTGAGATTTAGCAACGTGAGCTTAGGTTAGGTGATTATAGGTTAGTTGAGCTTAGGTAAGGTAAGGTGAAGTTGGGCTAGGTAAGGTTAGGTTGGGTAAGATCAGGCTAAGTGAGATCAGGTTAAGTGAGATCAGGTTAAGTGAGATCAGGTTAAGTGAGATCAGGTTAGGTGAGATCAGCTTAGGTTAGGTTAGTTTGGGTTAGTGACGACTGCGCGATTGGGTTAGGCTATACCTATGCATAAGAGCCTAATTTTTACACTTAGAACTTGTTCTAAGCCCAAAAAGCGGATATCTCGCGTTATCCCTATCCAAGAAGCCAAAGCTGGAATTCGGTATTTTTCTGCACCGCCGTATCGATATTCGGTTGTTAAAGACGGATCATTCGGTTCTGTATTTCGGTATTTTTCCAAAATGTTTCGGTATTTTTTTCGGTTTGGTTCGGTATTATTATCAAAACTTCGGGCCTGGGCCCCCACGGACAGCAAGCAAAACCCAAATGAAACACTTTGTAACACCTGGAAGCCCGAAATGCTGCTAAAGGAAATCCAACAGAAAGCCATTTGCAGTTGACTTCAACGCCTGCATGCTAACACGACCGAAAGCCGATGCCGGCAATGAGTTCCAAATCCTAACAGACCAGGGTACGAAGCACAGACCGAACCGATTAGTTCAGCACCTAACATTCTACGACGTGAAAGAGTGCGGACCGACCGCAGCACTTGTATTTCTGCTAGAAACTTTGAGAGCCAGGACAGGAAAATACAACCAATGCCTCTCATTAACGTACACCTTATAAAACCAACAGAGTTCACCCACCCCCTCTCCTGTGGGACAGTTTCACCAGATCCTAATCTACGCACAGCCTGCTGGCCGAACTAACAAGTCGGTCCAACAGAGGTAAGTGACTGTCAGCAGCTGAAGCCCAGACCGGTGAGCAATACTCCAAAGCAGGCAGCATAAAAGCATCTGTGGACAACCCCACTGTCACCAAACACAGAATTCACCTTATGCAGGACCCCAATCTTACTGAAAGCTCGTGACACAAGTCGCACAATATGCGGCTCAAAGTAAGCTTCTCAGCTTCCCGAAAGCTGATGCCGATAATGAATTCCAAACCCCAACAGACCAGGGAACGAAGCTTTAACATTTGAATTGCTCTATACGTGAGCAACTTATAAGAATCTCCGAGGAACTAGACTCATGAAGCAAGTGTCATCTATCTCCAAATGTGAATGCTGCGGTACAAATGTCCGAGACTGACTGGCAATCATTGGTATGGTTTTACTGGCATTTCAGCTTCATACTCCAGGCCGAGCCCTATGCACTAATGAGGGACAAATCCCTTTTCAGGGACTGTGCGACAGCATTGCGCATGCGGGAGAAAGTATCACTGTTATCAAAGTGGAATCGTCGGCATAGTTGATAATCGTGATTTACAGCGAAAAGAACATGTCACTAGCCTAGTATACAGAACGAACAACAGCGGGTCAAGCACGTTACCCTGAGGGACGCCAGACTCCACCGTGACTGAGGCACTGAAAACGCCATCAACAAACACACTCTGAGTTCGCCCAGAAACAAAATCATGAATTATTGACAGAACCCTACCACCCACACCAAACGACTCAAGCTTGTGCAATAGACCTCTGTGGTTGACCCTGTCAAACGCCAACTGCACAAGGCGTGCCTCAGACCGATAATCCAGCGCAGACTGTAAATGGTGTGGCACTTACAACAAGACATCACAACAACCCAAACCAGTTTGGTAACACTGGTGTCTACAGAATAAATCTGCAAGAAAATTTCAGAACTCATCAGAAAATGTGCCGATGCATTGCTCATAGTTCTTTATATCAATGTAATAATAAATTCATAAATCATTGTAAATGAACTTCATAATAGACTCAGCTAGTTCAGTTAGCAACAACTCCTGCAATTCGGCATGTGGGCGAAGTAGTAAGAATCTTAGTGGATCCATTGTTTGCATGAAACTTTTGGTGAAACGGCACACTTTATTCCACGAAGGACACTAGAAAATGTACTCGTATAAAACAAAGTTTTTTACAAGTTTTCTTCAAAGGAATGGTGAAACGTTTTTACACGCGCATGAATTATTGTGGCACTCTATATTCTCGATTAGCAAAGAAATTAACAGAAATATGCTGAGTGTATATATGATCACTCACTGGTCGTTCACGCTGCACTAAGTTCGGAAAGACGTAACAATTGAGTGAGCGAAACATTGTGACACACTACGCTCAATTCTCACAGCGCAGCATCTCTTCTCTTCAATGGAGTGCAATACAGAGTGAAAAAGCTGAACTGAACGAAAATCAATGGAATTTTCCTAATGTCTTCCAAGAAAGACGGTGGGTCATATAGAGCTAATAAGCTTCTCTTCTCGGTACAGGAATTTCAAATGTACCGAAGAAAGTCATTCGGTAAATCCATTCGGTATCGGTATCGAAGATTCAAAAAAGATTCGGTACCTATTTCGGTAGATGAAAATACCGCCGGTACTACCGAAATACCAAATTACATTCGGTAATCCCAGCTCTGCAAGAAGCAGAGCATAAAGGAGAACCCACGGGAAACTAGCATCAAAAAGTGACGTCTTTGATCACATTAACATTGACGAACGAGCCGGCTGAGCAGCCTATGAATATTTTTATCAATTTCGCCTGAAAAATCGTCATCAGTAGCGAATTTCAACCCTTGAGCAAATAAATAAAAGAAGAGAATGTATACTAATTCAACAAGAAACATTTATAACTAGATCACTCTGAAAGCGCACATACATAACTTCACCAAAAAGTTAATCATCTGTTCCTCGTAACCAGAGATGGGCATGTAACTAGTTACTGTAACGGCTTAAGTAACGGACATTACTTTTTGTAACGAGTATCGGTATTGCCTTAGCAATTTGTGAAACGTAACGAGTAACGGTAACGCCCGTGTAGATTTTATCAAAAGTAACGAAAATTGCCGTTACTCGTTCCTCGTTACATTTTCAAAATTTGCAAAAAATACGAGAGATGAGCTCTCGGCAAAAAGAAACTTATGTTAAAGCAGTATTATCATGATTTTTACCAAATACACAAATATTTGGCAATTAAAGTATGACCATACTTTTCGGATACACATATATTTTAATATTAAGAAAGTAATTTTTTTTTTATTCTAAAAATTTGCTTCGAAAGTTTGTCCACAGAGACGTGAATGAAGTGCACGTTTATATTCGTAACTAAAGCTATAAAATCAATATTCTGCACGACTCATTTCAGCAATATAGGATAAATAGTAGGAAACGACGAACGTAAAATCATACATTTTAGTGGGTTTCTGCACGAGCGTAAAACGGACGCCACACGTTCCCCAAAATATATTTGGATGAAAAATGAAAATAGCTATATTTTTTTAGAAAATTTTATCAAATTAAAGTACCGATCATTCCAGTTGCATTAAGTCTCTAGCGACCGCCTCAATAAGAATACAATGATACTCTCCTTCTGTCGGTCATGGCTGGAAAATAGGAATACAGATCACAATAAAAATATGTAACACGCTGGTTGCTATAATGCTGTAGTTATACCGAAATGCTTTATGAATGCATATTTTTCCACATCTTTCAAATTCTTCTATTTGATGGAAGAAGATATGGGATTGATTTTCGGACAATTATTTGGCTCTACTCGAAGTAGAATTTATTAATGGCCTTTCCATAGCCTCAGTGCACTAAACTGCTCGAATTTGCAATGAAAAGTAGGTCACTTATTTTCTCGAACATTTATCATTAAATTTTTAGTGTTACTGCCGTTGACTAACTTATATCAATAATTTGCCACCATCTCCCTCAATTACGGCTCAATAAATAATTTCATGTAAAGCTGGAGCACTCTGAGAGCGCATACTTCCGCTAAGCAAGGCAATGTTAAAGAAAAGTTTAAATTGGTATTGACAATAACATTTTTTTTTCATCACAAAAATTGGATTATCTGTGCCTCTTGACTGTAATAAGTTTCTGAAATTTTGTAAAAAAAAACGTCCGTAAATTTTTAGTTATGTTATGACAAATACTAAGACAAACTTTTGTCAATCACACAAACGGACAGAGTGATCATCACCAATATTTAGTCATTTGGGCATTTCAACATTTCCAACTTTTAATGCGAATTTTATAAAAATCTGTTCATAACTTTTTCAATTATGTTTCTGATCAATATAAAATCAAACATAGGGACAAACGGACAAACAGATAACCAATAAAATGTGATCATCTACTCATCATAACATATCTAATAATTCATACAAATTGCATAAAATCCCTCCGTAAATTTATGAGTTATATTTCCAAGAAAAAAAGGCAGACCAATAAACAAACCAATAAATAGTAGAACGGATCACCAAAGTTAAATTAATTATTTGTTCCCCCTACAATCCCTATCAATCCAAGTGAATTTCGTAAGGATCCGTCTTTAAATTTTTGAGTCACCTTGGTGACGGACAGAAGAACAAACTCCACAAAAACATAGCCTCCTCGGTAGAGGTAATCATTTGTTAACCTGCTGAATGATCAGTGGTCACGAACTTGTCATCAATACTAGTATGTTAACGATAGAATTTCGGTTGAAGTTCATGGCAGTTATTACCTCTGCCAACGAGGTCACGTTTTTTTTTCGAGTTTGTCTGCTTGCCTGACTGGTTTGTCTGCTTGTTGGTCTATCACCAAAATAACTAAAAAGTTAAAGATGGATTTTTGTGAAAATTACAGGGTTTGTTACGCAAGTTAGGAAGAACAGAATATCTTTAGCTAAGATTCGTTCAACCCTTTGTTTGTTGCTTGCCTCTTATTTCGAGTGGTGGCATAACTCTAAAAGTTATGGACGGATCTTTATGAAATTCGCAGAAATTGTAAGAAATATGAAAAGACACAAATGGAAAAATTTTGGTGATTATCAGTTGATCCTATGCTGGTCTGACTAACGTTTGTCAAAACATAACTCAAAAAGATACAGACTGATCTTCAAGAAAAATACAGAATCTGTTAATACTGTCATGAAGCACAAATAATCTAACTTTACTTTTGACAAATAAGTCTCAATTGAGTTTTTCGTTCACGCTGCCTTGCTTGGGGGAGGTATGCACTCTCAGGGTGTTCTAGTTCCAGAATGCAGGAACAGTTAACATACTATTTGATGCTAAAACTCAAGGCTAACTAAAATCTTGGCCATGGTCAACAAGTCGGAGATAGTCAGTCTACATCAGTCATTCATTTACTCAACAATTGGACTGCAACATGACTCTTGATTTTCATTTATTTCAAGACTAACTCAGTTAGTTGTATTTGTTGACGAAGCTTCAGTGTTATTTCACATGTTTCACTGAGCATTATTTTCCATAGCTAGCAAATTTAGCTGAAATCTCTCCCCTAGCAAAAGTAATAAAATGCTATTTCCCGAGAGGAAAAATTGAATGTTTTGGTATTAGATAAGTCATTACTGTTCTTAGGAATTTTTATTCACAGATAAAAGAACGACTTTTGTTCACAAAACAATATGACGGCGATATTTAGATCAGCTGCGCTTTATGTCACTGTATTAAATTTAAAGATGGGTTGTTCTCTCTTTGCTTGTTTCCTCTAGTGCTCGCACATATTAATCTAGAAACTCCTGAGTGTTACTTAGAAAAAAGTACAGTTAATTCATACCAAGATCACATTATTATTATTATTATTATTATTAAATCACACCAGACTGGCGACGCAGGAACGGAGAAACTCCATGAGGTTAACAAACCCCCACGCAACCAGCCCAGCGGGTGGAGAAAACAAGAGAATAGAAA
>LQNS02278070.1:40064906-40076566 GCA_001587735.2 Parhyale hawaiensis
TATAAATTCGGTATTCTGTACAAATAGGAGATCTAAGATGTTGTTCTTCCTTGTTGCCGAAGTGATCATCTGCACTAAAGAAAGTTGTTCCATTACCTGTAGTAAAGATAGTGCTTGTTCTCTTTCATCTAAAACTACCCGTTTCATCGGGCACGTCTGGATGTAGCCATTTTAGGAATGTAAAGTTGAAGTCACCTGTAATGATTACACTGTACTTACTATCAAGTCTACTGCAATGTGTGTGAATTTTGTCGAGAGCTCCGTAAATTTCTCAGAAGCACATTTTGGCGGTCGATAGCACACCACACAAACCATTTTAATTTTTTCTATTTTTATAATTAGAATTTCACACATGCTATTCGAAAATTTCTGTAGCACGTGTGAGCCAAGCTGTTCTTTCACATACAACGCTACTCCGCCGCATTTACGATTTTCGGATAGTAATAGATATGGGTGATGTAGCATTTAAGAGCATAAATTGAGCCCTCCACGCTCGGTGTTAAAGAAAGCCGCACTAGCACTTGCTTTGACGGAGATTAGATAATCGAAGTTAATTATTTGGAGAATCTTACTTAGAATAATATTATTCTTACAGACACCCACTCACGTATTCCTGCTAACGTTTCAAACACAACGAAACCAGAGCCTGTTACCTATCACTCCACGCAACGACACGAGCATCTAAAAGAAGATCCTCATTTCATGCCACCGTAGACCCAAAAGCAGAAAATCTGAGCCTGTGCAGACGCCAGGGACCCCAAGAGATCCGAGCCTAAAGCAACAAGCTACTCAGACCAAACTCTCACGCATCATCAGTAATATACTGGAAGACTGACAGCATAATGAGGTCTCCTGATTCAGGGAACTCCGTAGACAATTGAGGTGCTGATCCGTGAATTTAGCCTTCATTGTTTCGCCATTCTCGCATCACTCTCTCCCGTTAAAAGAAAGTCCACGGCAGCTCTGTAATTGATTTCACTTTAGCCAGCGAAGGCGCCTATTCAGTACTCCTTGCCGTCAGTTATCTTCCTCGTCCATCATAATGAAAATAAATGCTGACTCTGCACTTTCTGAAGACTTCATTCGTGTGCTTAGTGGTAATGAAGCTTTCTGACCGCGTCGGAAAAGTTGGAAACACCAGCACTGGGCTGCGAATAAAGTAGAAATTCTTTTGATCGGGTGAGAACAAATGTAACAATTCTTGCCTGTAGCCCGGCTGCTGCAGAACATAAGATATTCTCAGAACTTGAAAAAATATATGCACAACACTCGGTCACCGATGTCTCACAAGGAACGGTGCTGGTGTAATGAAGTGATTCTCTTCCTCTCTGCAAGAGTCTCATTTGAGCCACGCACCATATGATAAGTCGCTCAACAGAGATGTCTGAGCGCAGCTGCCGACATAGACGTCAGTGAACATAAAACGCCCAAATACACCGAAGAATCAGAGCTGCGGAAGAGAGAATTTTGGCGCTGTGTGTTGCTGAGGAATCCCTCATAAAGGGCCGTAATGGGAACACATCGCAATGCGTCGTTAGGTCGTCACAGCCACGATAACTGACACCGGACAACAAATCTCGACATGAGTGAGTCCATCCTGCCGTCCGCGCTCACCAGATGAGATTTTTACGATCGCCTTGAGGAGATTTGCGGCTCCTCTTCAGCGCGTTTATTGCGCCAGCGGCCTGCGCAGTCAGCTGGTGATTGCCGAATTGTAGGATTTCAGAACGCCATCTGTTGTGATAAGCTCGCAGAATTCTTATGAGATATAAATTGTGATTCGTGACAGTGTAAGAAAAAAACAGTTGTTAGCTAAAAATTTCTCCATCTATACATGCGTGAGGAGCAGCCTGCTGATGATTCCACAACAGTAAAAGTTTTTATTCTCTTCTGTAGCGGCTCTCTACGAGCCTACGTTTAGGATGAAGTTTTGTGTTGTGGAATAATCCAATATTAAGCTGTTTACAATTCTCGGTATATGTACGTGCCCATCGACGTATCTGCGTTCATATTCTTCAGCTCTGAAAATATTTTTCAACTTGTGGCACGCTTTGTTAACCACAAATTGAGATCTGCGTCCATCTGAAGCTCCGGAGAAACTTTTACGCCGTTTTCTACCGCCATCGTCGAAAATTTCAGCTATTGACTAGCGACTCCCTGGATTCCAGGAGTATATCAGGCCTGGCGTGGTAGCTCAGTACGGACGCGGATGAAGATTTCATTGTTTGGTTTGGGTCTCTTGTGTTCGCAAGTGAGCTCGAGAAGCGTAAAAACTCTCACATCGAGCTGGCCATGTCAATAAAGAGGCTTACCAAGTCTATTAAGAGAAGCGCTCAAAAAGCTCTTATATTCTGACACTTTTACGACTTGGCTCCAAGAAAGCTTGCGCCTTGCCAGCNTTTGTATGGAATTAATGTAGCGCAGTCTCAATTGCAAACGAATTTTGTCGCTGCTTATTCTTGGAGCGAGTTTATTTTAGCATAGCAGAGAGTGCAGGACATTATCTCCCTATTGGATTTACTCCTGGGAAGTCATAAAATAAATTTTACGGCCACCGATGCTGGCAAATGTGACCCTCTGCAAGCTGTGCAAGTCCTGATGCAATCGCGCCTCCCGAGGCTCCAACATGTTCCCTAGTTTTTCCATGTAAATTCTTACTTTGTATTCCGGATGAGATCCCAGAGAACAATTAAAAAACTCGACTGGAAAGATATATCAGCAAAGTATTTATTTCGATTTCCAGCTGCGAGTGACACATGCAAGTCCTGATATGAAGTCCAGAATATCAGGAGTTGAAGATCTTTGTTGATTTCAACATGTAATTTGCAACAAAACTATGAGGGCCTCTGTCAAAATATCAAGGACTACCCCGAAATACAGCATGCACGTGCACAGCTTTCACCATGCGCTCTGCAGTACAGTCTTTGGCCAGCAACGACCAAGGCTTTTCTGCTAAAATAATTACAGTCGCCCTATCTTCGATGGGCCCTTGATAAAATTACGGCTGTGTACAAACTCAATTTTCTGCAAAATACTATGCGCTCAATGATCTGTACCGAATGCGATGTATAAATTATCCCATACACAATAGTTTATGAAGGATACGGGCTACAACAGTACCGTAGACGGTGTCCTATGCATAGAAAACTGCATGCAGAAAACAGTGCACAGAATTCTGAATGCGCAACACTTCTGGAATTAACCGTAGTATTCATGTCTGAGCCCTGGAAGAGCAGCAGCAGGCAAGCGAATTTAGTCCAGCTGCTTTATGTTCACTCCAAAATCATCGCTCAATTACGAAGTCAAATTGAAAAACAGACTTTGAGATGGCGCTGCAGTACAATGTCTGTTAAACTAAAACGTTGAGTTAGGAAACTCTCCTGGAGCCAGCAGGCCTCTCATACGGGAACCCTTGGGGTTTTTATGCCCAGCAAACGAAACTTCGCCCACGATGGATGTACTCCAATCATCATCTGAGGATGCTTGGTAAAATTCACCTCTTTAATTCTCCGTTCATGGCTTCACTTCAATTTCTGTCGAAACAAATGACCTCTTGAAAAGCTTACCCTAAATTGGCAGGCTGTTTGCACAGCTCTGTGCGGCCCCGGGGCCGGATATTGCTTCTGCTATTGCAGAACTTGCAGAGTGGCGGCTCAATTGTGGGACCTCCTCTCTCTCCGAGTGGAAACCGACTCGCTCTGTACGACCTACTGCCCGCAATTACATGTTTTGTGTCTACTATTTTCGGCGCATATATCGCATACAGCCTAACGTGGACTGTGTGTCACCCAGTTGAAAATCTTGGGCGAACGGCCGACGGCGGAAATAGAGATGACACGGGATACTCGCTAAAGATATTTCGACTTGCAACTTCTTATCCTCACTTATCAAAGTTTGACGACTATTTCCAACTTGCTATCCGGAGTTAAACTAAATCATTAGCAATTGCGTGCAACTTATTATGCTCAGTTTATCTTATTGACAGCTATGATTTCCATTCTGAGTTACTATCTGCAATTTGCTGTTATTGGCGATGCGACTGAATAAAATTCAGTATTCATAGTCACAATTCTTGGTGACTGTAATTCTCAAAATCTGCACTAATCATTAGTGGTATGCGCACTTAATATCATTGTTAGTTGTTTCCATCTTATTCTCTAATACTAGCGAAATTTTCAACAGTGCGCAACTATTTATCCACCATTATCATCATTGTCATTATCACTAAAATTGCTTACTCGGCCTGTAAGAATGGTAGCATAAAGTTTACGATGAACAAAATTGATCGTACGTGAGACACTGGGTCAGTTACGAAGACTACGCTGCAGCGAACCAACTTTCCTTACAGTCACTAGAGATGAGCTCTGTCAGCTGCACTCTAGCTAAGCAGTGCAAGGCTCCCTCGCTTTCTGTGACAATGTAGGTAGCGTGAATTATTCCACACACTAGTGGCCCATACCGTCATTAACTGACTCTAAAAAAAAATACTTCAATGAAACCCCATTTTCTTCGCCTTACTGGGAGCTGTTAACTATCTTTATTATCAAAAAGTTCTCGATTGAACAAGTAGTGCTACCAAGAAGAAGCATGGTATGCAACACCGGAAAGCCCAAAACGTTATCGAGGAAAATCCTTCAGAAAGTCATTAACAGCTGACTTCAACGCGTCCAGGTCGACACGATCAAAAACAGATTCCGGCAATGAATTCCAGACCAAAACGGACCAGGATAGCAACCACAGATTGAATAGAAACATTTGGCACCTAACAGTCCCCCTCAATGTATAGCAGTTCACATCAGCCGCAGCACGTGTATTTCTCACAAAGAACTTGAGGCCATTGACAGAAGAGTACAACCATGTGTGTTTCATTGTTGTACGCCTTGCAAAACGTATAGAGGCATGCCACACCTCGCCTATGAGACAGATTCACTAGGTCACTTTCGGCACACAACCTGCTGGCTGAGATAACAAATCGGTCAAGTAGACGTAGGTGACTGTTAGCGGCCGAAGCCCAGACCGGCGAGCAATACTCCAACGCCGTCAGCAACAAAGCATCTATGGACTACATCTTTGCCACCATACAATCAATTTATCTTACGCAGTAGCCCAATCTTACTCGTAGCCCTTAACACGAGATGCCTAACATGCTCCTCGGATGTAAGCTTCTCATCAAAGACAACATCAAGAAATTCCAGGGAGCTAGATACAGAAACACAGTGTCATCTATCTTCAGAGTTAGATGCTGGGTTAAAAGTACCTGAAACCAACTGACAATCATAGTTTCAGCCTTGTGGGTATTTAGCTTCATACTCGAGGCGCACACCATGCACTAATGCGCCACAGGTCTCTATTGAGAGACTGGGAGAACAGCATTACGCTTTCTGAGGGGTTGGTATCTAAGTGGAATCCTTAGCATAGTTGATCAATGTGTTCTCCAGGGAAGAGAGCATGTGACTAATGTACAGAACAAACAGCAGTGGGCCAAGTGCGCTACCCTGAGAGACGCCAATTAGCACTAAAATTTGCCGTGTAAAAACTAGCAGTGCTAGAAAGCCGTACATAGGCTTAAGCTGTAGGCTACTACTTAGCCTACAGCCAATGAACAGCTTTCTAGCACTGCTAGTTTTCACACAGGAAGTTTTTAGTGCCAAGTGGACGGCTACTAGCATGGTGGACGGGTTCTAGACATGTGACCCTATTTGGTCGGCTGTTGCTGTTCTGTACACTAGTGACATGTTCTCTTTGATGGAGAACACGATGACCAACTATGTTGACGATTACACTTTTATAGCATTGATACCTACCCCCAGCATTCGTAATGTTTTTCACCTATTCTCTAAATACGGACCTGACGCGCAGAAGTGTATAATGCTCAGCCTGGAGTATGAAGCTGAATGCCAGTAAGACTACATCTATGATTGTCTGTCGATCTCGGACACTGGAACAGCATCAATCTCTGAAGTAGATGATATTTTGCTCCAGATGTCTACCTCCTTGGAAACTGTCTGTGTTGTCTTTGATGTGTAGCGTCGCGTGTCAAGTGCTACGAGTAAGATTGGGCTTCTGCGTAGGGTAAATTCTTGTTTGGCGACAAATATGTTGTCGATAGATGCTTTTATGCATTCTTGCAGCCGGTATTAGCGCATTGTTCACCGGTCTGCGCTTCGGCCGCTGAGAGTCACTTCCGTCTGCTGGACTGAGTTGTTAGCTCAGACAGCAGGTTGTGTGCTGCGAGTGATGAGGTGAATCTATCCCATAGACAAGGTGTGGCAGCCTCTATATGTTTTCTAAGGTGAACAATAAAGAAAGACATTAGCTAAATTCTTCTCTCCCTGTCCGAAAGATCTTTGGGAGAAATACACGAACTCCGGCTGATGCGCACTCCTATACATTGGAAACTGTTAGGTGCAAAACTCGCCAATCCACTCGTATTTGCTGCCCTGGTCCGTTTCTGTCTGGAATTCATTGCCGGAACCAGCATTCGGTCGTGACAGCATGCAGGTGTTTAACTCAGCTGTTAATCGCTTTATGATGGATTCTTTGGCAGCGTTTCGAGGTTCCTGGTGTTGCACAATGCTCTATTTGGGTTGCACTATCTTTCCATGGTGGCCCGAGGGTGAAGTTCAATCATAATAATTTAACTGCGAAACTCAGCAAAATTCCAGTATAATCAATTATTATTTCTGTTTTTATTTCCATACTAGTGTATCCTACCACAAAAAAAAATGACTGCGAAGACTTCATGATATAAGTCCATGGCCACACTTTCGTTAATACAACCTACTCAAAGGAACATAGGAAATGAGCGTTCACACCTGCTGAGGAGCGAAGTCTTTCTCTTCTTTCACTAACACAGAGAAAAAATAATAATCGTACTTTTTGTAGGCACTCGAACATCACCTAAAATATTAATTTCGACTCGGTATCATGGATGAGCAACGATATCACACAAATAAAAAATATTTCTCTTAAAGAAAACCTGCTTGATTGACGATGAAATCAAGTAGGAAGGATAAAGGATGCCACGAAATTGTCCGTGGAAGAAACAAAATTCAGTATGAATATGTTATGTACTAATAAGTAGCTTGGTAGCTTGTTTTCTTGGTGAAGGTAGGAGAAGATCAACGTAAAGAACGTTTGCTAACAAAAATATCCCAAGTGTGTCTTCTTAACACAATGATTTCCACAGGCCTTGGTCCGCGAGTTCACCAGAACTTAATCCTCAACCGGCGCTCATCCGCTGCTGAATGATTGATTTTAGAAGTGATAAGACCTCCGCAACGCAATTGGATATCGTTCTTATCATTTTGAACGTGTACCCTTTACACGAGGGGTGAAAACAGCTATTTTTTAGAAGCTAAGCTCTCATTGCTTGCTATTCTTATCAATATCAAATAATGCGCATGCATTTTAACTCCTCTCAATCTATCATGTGAGCTTTGACTTGAAAAAAACTAATGCTAGAAATTACACTGGATGTATTCGCAAATGGTCTGTCTACTTTGTACTTGCGCGTAATTTTACAAAATGCATGTACTTTGTACACTGAAGGCATTATCATTTTACTTACGCAGGCACGTCAGAAAATACTTAATACCGTCAAGATACTCTCACCCATCTCTATGCAAATAACGGGCAAAATACACTGCACGCAGCGCATAATCTTGGCAAAATCTCTAAATTTCCCGCCGGTGTCGTCGGTACAACTCTCGGTCGTCGCATTTCACGAAGTCCCCCGTAAGGTCGCGGCGAGATTGGCTGTAAGGCCCCGGGAATGTCTGCAGCATTCCTTCTAACTTTAAGTCAAGCTCGGTGCTATCATAGCTTATGCGATTGCCGTGTGCTACCATCTTTGTAATCCTGCGTTCCGGCGACTCTTGCTGCAGCTGCTGCAGTTGTTGTTGTTGCTATTCTTTTGCAGCAGCTGTTGCAGCCGGTGCTGTTCCTTTGGGTCTTCCTGTTAACGATAACATTTCCATTGCTTGCTTTGAACAGCCGTAATTTGTGAGAATGTGTTGCGAACTTAAAACGGGCTAGCCAAGGACGGTCAAAGTTTTTTGTCCTGAGGTTAAAACTTTTATCAGTGAAGGTAATACGGGCGGTGTAAGAAACACGTGAACCGCGAAAAAAAACTCTTCAGCGTTAAGTCACTTGATACGCAAAATATAATATACAATCCTATTTATATCTACATATATGGTTAGTAATTATTGATTCCAAACAGGTAACATGAACAAACATTAGACAGGCGAAAGAAAAGTTAGCCGCGTGATAATGATACTTTACAACTGCAACAACTTAAACTTAAGATTTACTTTTCAGTACTAATAGCCTGCAAAATTGTTCTATCATAAACGTATTCAGCTGTAACATATTACATACCTAGTATATTTTTCTACAACAGTCCCCGAAAGTCGAAAATGACTGCAAATATTTTGCAGTGGTGCGCTTTTGTCGATCTTGCCTTCATTAATAATTTGGTTGTGAAGACGCCATGCAACTGCCAACTTTAATGACTAAAGGATGTGAGCTCGCTACCCTTTCTTCGGCTATGTTGCATACAGGGATAATTTCAAGCACCACTTGAAACATGAATGCCCCGTGATATTACTTCAATCGACATGTTTTGCTCCAATGTAAATCTGAGTCATCAAAGTGAGAAATCAAACTGGATAAAAATATTTTACGGTAGCACCAACCTTGCGTGCTTAATTGGTGGCACTAGAGGCGCCGAGTTCTTTGAGTGCAGAGCCAGGTGAGCAATCTTTGTGGCGCTGGGTGTGCTGAGTCAACAAGTTGCTTTGCATGCACGGCAACCATGGGGCACTTACGTTGCCCAGAAATGGAAGGATGGTGATGGGTCATCGGTTGGTAAACCTTCCGTCGATAGCGCCCTTGTTCTTGACAACCCGTGGTCGACAGCAGCTGTACTTACTGTTCTGGGGCCAGTTGGCTTATATCTGTAGCACGAACCAGTGTGTGTAATTTTCCCAGTGGAGGGTGCGGTCAAAATGACTTTACCTTTACCCAGTTTCTCCGCTCCTTCTCCTGGTTCAACAGTACTGTTGATGGTGTACTCCATTAGAGCATCGTGAATTCAGAGCAGATAAAGTTTTAACGTGGGGAGGAAAGGTATTGTTAGAATCCATTGGAGTGCTAGGAGATGCTTTAGATATGTTCATTGCTTGGATTTCAATTTTTGTAGAGCATGAAATTCAATCAAATTACAAGTCTTCTTAGCTTTGCCAAAATGTTTGTTTTTCTATAAAGTGTAACAGGAGAAAATGTAATCAAATTTCTAAATAAACACGCACCCTGAATTATCACGTACCATTGATGTTGGCTAGAGCACCCAGTAGTTAAGAACAACGGCAGCAGATAACAAATCAGTATTCGCACCCATTCTGTATCCATCATTGTACTGTAGTAATGTACCCTTGGTTATACTTACAACACCTGAAGCCTATGTTGTAAAGAATGTACCAGGCTATCAAAAATGACCCCAAAGAACTATTTACATTGGCATATTTCCATTGTTCTCGCTCGTGGGCACTTCTGTAGTGTAACAAGTCATACAGCTAATTCCTGGCGTCCCTTCATTTCGCAATGCACTCATCATTCCAGTTTCTCGTTTCCACTGCTTTCATTATTCCAGTGCATACATTCAGAGGCGGAAATTTGTATTTAGCTTTGACACGATTTTAGTATCATTGCGCTGAATCGTGATACGCTATTTGGTGTTCGTGCCATCTATGTTACGCATTTCTATAGAGACTGTAGGTGTGTGTATCTCTCGATCGTTGAGCTAATTAATTACCCTTCCTGTCGGTATAACATAAGCAAAGGAGGGCAGCTGGGTTTAGTGACTTAACGGTGCCACTTTCAAGAAGAAATATTGAAGTGATTCTTATGCCGGAGCCACGTTATGCAATGGCACGCTCACCTTAATGCGAGGATATGCAGCGAGCGCGTTGTACCCTTACATAATAAAAGTCGGTAGCATAGATACGACGTGCTAGTTGCACGTACACTGATTAGGTTCATGGTGTAGCTACGTAAAGGCAGCCTCACGCGCACCTTTGCTTACTAACCGGCTGTGAAGCCATCTGGAGACCAAAACGAGCTCGCCCGCTACAAAATGATTAGGTTGACTTTGCGAATGCATAGTGTGGATCCGGCATAAGAAAGCTGCAGCAATTGTACACTCAACTTTCCAATTGTTGTATAATAATTAAGGAATATTAGAAACAACATACGACTGCCCCCCCTCCCCAGCCCGCGACCCATCTCAAAGGACGTCTGCAGCATACACAGTAATTTAATCTATTAATCCGCTTGCCTATGCTCTCACCTGCTCTTCCAGCAAAGCCCGGGAGGGTAATTACTACAGTGACACTCCACCTCCTATTGGCCAGCGGTCACTCCACTACTGAGCCCCATTTAAGGCCACTGCCAGGGATTTTTTTGAGAAAACCCATTATAGTGGAAAAAAAAACTCATGCTTTGGCAGCACTGGAGGCAAGAGGACAAATATACACAGGCTAAAAATCTGCATCCCATGAGTGGCTCCTCCGCTGGCTGTAATTGTTCTTCAAACCCTACAGCAGGGGTTTTCTACGAGGATGGAGATGCGATATCTCGGATAAAATAAAGTAGGATAGCTACATAAATTTGTTCACAAATTTAATGCAAATTTCAATATTTATTATCAAACTGGTTATTATTATTTAAGAGGATACGAGAACACATTGCAAGTTTTCTAGGGGTGCCAGGCTTAGAAAAGGTTGGGAACCACAGCTCCACGGTTTGTCTAAGCGCACAACGGCGATTGTGAAATTAGAAAAAACACTTATTATGTCTCTATAGCAAACTATGGAAATGCTTACCCAGTACTTTACTGCATTTGTATGCTGTCCAGAGTTGAATAATTGTTTTTTATCGCAATTGCAGTGATTCTGCTTATTTCGTTTACTGTTTCCGTCATGTACCAAATTTTCCCCTTCATTTCTATCACTGGTTGGGCATGAATATTAGTGGTGCTTCGCTTAATCGTCTCTGAATTTATTCACTATTCTGCATACTAGCGGCCCATGTCTTTGGTACACGTGACGCAGCCAGAGAATATTTACGTAGTTTGTATTCGACATGCACATTTCCGCTACAAAAAGTTCTTGCCGCTGTACATCAGAAGTACAGCTTAAAGGAAATTGCGCAATAAAATAAGCCAAATACCTTGCATAAGTTAGCTAAAATAGACATGATATTTAGTGCATGAAACTATAGAATTGTTTTATCAACCATTTCTGTTACAAATTTGTGGGTATTTCAACAAACTATTCTTTTGTAATATTTTAAAACTTTATACAATGTGAAGCACTTCGTAGTTATTAAGTTTATATGATACGCACTGCTGCTTCTCGGCACACCTGCAGATTGCAAGGGGCAGGTACACATTTGTCACGACTGTAGTTAGAAGAGACAAATAAGATTTTCAAATTCAGTTTTCTCAGACTAGTTAAAACCTGTGCAGGACCGCTACCGTAAAACAGGTCGTCCGTGGTCGCTATTCCGCGATCAAAATTTTTGCATTCCACGATGGCAGAATTTGATTTATGTTTGAATTAAAATTCACGATCGGTGATAACTAGCGATATTTTTCA